>CM053605.1:40527705-40578164 GCA_028646535.1 Procyon lotor
CCTCTTGTGATTGAGTTCTGGTTCATGGCATTGTGGTCTGAAAATATGCAGGGAATGATCCCAATCTTTTGGTACCGATTGAGACCTGATTTGTGTCCCAGGATGTGATCTATTCTGGAGAATGTTCCATGTTCGCTCGAGAAGAATGTGTATTCTGTTGCTTTGGGATGGAATGTTCTGAATGTATCTGTGATGTCCATCTGGTCCAGTGTGTCCTTTAGAAGCTTTATTTCCTTGTTGATCTTTTGCTTAGATGATCTGTCCATTTCGGTGAGGGGGGTATTAAAGTTCCCCGGTATGATTGTATTATTGTTGATGTGTTTCTTTGACTTTGTTATTCATTGGTTTCTATAATTGGCTGCTCCCGTGTTAGGGGCATAGATATTTACAATTGTTAGGTCTTCTTGTTGGACAGTCCCTTTAAGTATGATATAGTGTCCTTCCTCATCTCTTATTATAGTCTTTGGCTTAAAATCTAATTTATCTGATATAAGGATTGCCACCCCTACTTTCTTTTGATGTCCATTAGCATAGTCACTTTAAAGTCACCCTCACTTTAAATCTGGAGGTGTCTTTGAATCTAAGTTGAGTTTCTTGTAGACAGCATGTTGATGGGTCTTGTTTTTTTATCCATTCTGATACTCTGTGTCTTTTGATTGGGGAATTTTGTCCGTTTACATTCAGGGTAACTATTGACATATATGAATATAGTGCCATTTTATTGCCTGTTAGGTGACTGTTAATTGTACATTGTCTCTTTTCTTTCCTGGTCTGTTAGGCTCTCTCTTTGCTTAGAGGACTCCTTTCCAGATTTCCTGTAGGGCTGGTTTGGTGTTTGCAAATTCTTTCAGTTTTTGTTTATCCTGGAAGCTTTTTATCTCTCCCTCTACTTTCAGTGACAGCCTAGGTGGATATAGTATTCTTGGCTGCATATTTTTCTCATTTAGTGCTCTGAATATGTCATGCCATCCTTTCTGGCCTACCAGGTCTCTGTGGATAGGTCTGTTGCTAATCTACCATTTCTGCCTTTGTATGTTACAGACTTCTTGTCCTGAGCTGCTTTCATGATTTTCTCTTTGTCACTAAGACTTATAAGTTTTACTATTAGATGGCGGGGGTGTAGACATATTTTTATTGATTTTGATGGGGGTTCTCTGTGCCTCCTGGAATTTGATGGTTGTTCCCTTCACCAGATTAGGGAAATTCTCTACTATAATTTTGTCCAATATACCTTCTGCCCCTGTCTCTCTTCTTCTTCTGGGATCCCAATTATTCTAATATCATTGCATCTTATAGTATCACTTATCTCTTGAATTCTCCCCTCATGGTCCAGTAGTCTGTCTCTCTTTTTCTCAGCTTCTTTATTCTCCATCATTTGGTCTTCTATATCGCTAATTCTTTCTTTAGCCTCATTTATCCTAGCAGTGAGAGCCTCCATTGTTAATTGTATCTCATTAATAGCTTTTTTAATTTCGACTTGATTAGATTTTAGTTCTTTTATTTCTCCAGAAATGATTTTATTTCTCCCGAAAGGGATTCTCTAATATCTTCCATGCTTTTTTTGAGCCCAGCTAGCATCTTGATAACTGTCATTTTGAACTCTATTTCTGATATATTACTAATGTACATATTGACTAGGTCTCTAGCCATAGGTACTGTCTCTTCTTTTTTTTTGTGGTGAGTTTTTCTGCCTTGTCATTTTATCAAGATAAGAATCGATAAGTGAGAGAGAAAAATACTCTGGATTTCCACAATTTTCAACGATAGATTAACTAGGTCTTGGCTGGATATTCTCGTTGATCTTCTAGGAGAGGAGCCCATTGACATGATTCTCAAATGTCTTTGCCAGAGGTGGAATTGCACTGCCCTTGCCAGGGTTTGGGCCAAGCACTTTGCTCTGGTTCCCTCTTGGGAGTCTTTGTTCCCTGAGTGCTTTCCATACTGCCCTGAAGGCTCG
Source organism: Procyon lotor (assembly GCA_028646535.1). Lineage (NCBI taxonomy): Eukaryota > Metazoa > Chordata > Mammalia > Carnivora > Procyonidae > Procyon > Procyon lotor. The sequence continues at coordinate 40,529,663 of CM053605.1, forward strand.
GAATGAAAATGGCAGCCTCCCAGTCTCTGGCCCAGAGGAGCCGAATGCTGGGCGCCCTACACCTCAGAATGCCCTCAGAGGAAAATGGTCAGTCACTCCCATCTCCCTTGTCTGTGGCCTGTGCTCTGCTCAGCTAGCCTGTGTCAGAGCACCTCTGTCTATAGTGCATGCGGCCCCATCTGGAGTCTCCAATCCCAGCAGATTCCTGCTGACCGCTCCTGCACCACTCCTCCCAGAGAAGGAAAGAGGGGATATTTCTGGCGCTGCCTCTTATGGGGTCCCTGCTTAAAGAGCCATGGCCCTCCTGTACCTCAGATCACAGTGTAAGGTAAACTCAAGTTGATAGCACACTGCGTGGCTCCTTCTCTGCCACCGGCTTCTCCAGCCCAATACCTGGGAGCTCTGCCACACTCGGGCTCCCCCGGTCCCTCTGTTACCCCACGGGTCCTGAAACCACACTGTTCCCACAAGGGCTAAACCCCCTGCTTAGCCTCCCATGAGGGACATGAGCGATGGCCCTTAGTGGAGCATACTAAAAGTTCTGATTTTGCGCTCCGTGGCTCTGTGGCTGCCGGGAGACAGCCCCTCCCCTTGGGGTCTCTATTCCTGTCGCTTTGGATTCACTTTTTCCACATGTCCTACCTTTCAGAAAGTGATCAATTTTCTGCTCCTAGAATTGATGTTCTTCCTCTCTTCTCTCTCTTGTTGGGTTTGCAGGCTTTCAGAATGGTTTGATAACTATCTTTCTGACTTCTGGGATCTGACACTATCTCACCCTCCTACATGTCTGCCATCTTGCGTCCCTGAGATTAAATAAATTCTTGATGTAGATCAAGGATTTTACAGTTCAGATCTATGGGGAGGGTTCTGAAATGGACATATATGATTGTCTGGAGGAAAAAGAATCAGAAATTGAATTATCTGGATTCTGATTTCATATGAACTTGAGGTTTCATGAAGAAAGAGAATATAATAGCACTATAGAGTGTATGTGTGTCTTCAAATGGAAGATAGGAGCAGTTAGTGGGCCCTCAGAAATTTTGACAAAAGAATAATGTTTGTGTGGAAGGGATTGCTTTATTTGCCTTGGAAAGCATAAGCTGTTGATATAGATAAAAAGAGATTCTTTTACTTTGATTGTACAGAGGAACCCAGAAAGAAGTTACAAAAATTAACATTTTGAGTATATTAATTGCATCCTGGATTTCCAGTGTCCTACTCTTTACTAGCCATACTTTTGTGCAGGGTAGCATATGTCCGTTTAAATATGCTCACCTCCTCAGACTGCCTTGCAGCTAGTGTGACCATGTATTATAGTTCTGATGAAAAGATGTAAAATCAGTAGACCTGAGTTTCAGGGAAAACTTTTTAGGTTCATCCTGTTCTTTTCTTTATACCTAAAACATGGATAGACTGGTCAGAATAGCCTTCTTGGACCATGAGGAAAAAAGGTCACAGAGTTTAAATGCTGAAAGATAGAAGGATTTTATTTATTTATTTGTGACAGCTAAATGAGCTCTGGACTTCCTATTCTAGATTTCTAATTGTGTGAGAAAAATAGTCTTATTTATTAACTCTTCTGTAAGTAGATCTCTCTTCCTCCCTTTTTTCTTTTTTAACTAAATCCAATTGTTATATTGATAGAGAAAGATTGATCAAATATCCAGAAATAAATTCTCAAACAATGAAGAGGAATATAAAGCTTTCATTTCAGAGACTCAGGAAAACAGTGATAGTATTCAAAGAATCAACACAGAAACAGAAACAAAAACATGAGTTAAGTTTAAATAGAAATTAATTTTAACATAGTACTTCAGAAATAACCTTCAAATTTACCTCTTACATCTAGAGAATTATAGAAAAATCCTTATTAATTGGAAATGCAAACTTAAAAAAAAATAAAAAGAATATCTGAGCATAGGATGAGCATACATAGGATTTAAGTGAGCTTTATGTAACAGATGGTTCAGAGTTAACATAAAGGCCTATATCAGCCGAGAAGGAAATTCCCTTTACAGCTAAAGGAGCTGAATCCTGACTTTTTGAGAAGCGAGATGGGCTAGAGATTTTAGCTGATACAGACCAAATAAATTATCAACGGTTTTGGAAACTGAGACAACTGAACATATCTTGAAAGAAGTGACACTATGGCTCAAGGAAGAAACTGTCTTAGGACATATCTTGCCTGGGACTCACTGTTTGCTCTGATTTTCTATTTGCCCCATCTATTTAAAAAAAAATATTTTAGAGTTCCATGCTATCTCCTTTATGGAATCATATCTGTGTCTCTTTATTTTTAGTCACTGCTCTGAAGAATACAGGTTGCATCTTTATTCTTTCTCAGTCTACCCAGAAATACTATTAAACAACTTTATATAGCATAGTGTAAGAATCCTAGAAGCATATAAAACTGTAAATGAATAAAGATGCAAATTGAATTTTGATATATACTTAGAAGCAGTATTGCTGGGTCATATGGTATATTCGATGTTTAACTTTGTGAGGAATTGTCAGTATTTTCTATAGAGGCTATACCATTTCATATTCCCACCAGTGCTGTATGAAGCTTTCAATTTCTCCACCTCCTTGTCAATAGTTGTCTTTTGTTTTTGTTTTTTCATAGTAGCTATCCTAGTGGGTATGAAGTGGTATCTCATTGTGGTTTTGAAGTATTCCTAATGACTAATGATGACGAATATTTTTCATATGGGATGAATGTTCTTTATGAACAGTTCTTAGATATAAATAATATCTTTTTTAAAAAGATATTAAGATAAAAAGATAAAATTTTTTTTTTTTTTTTGCGAGAGGGCACATTTTATTATCAAGTATTTCAAACATAGAGAAAAATTAAAAAAAAATAAAAACTCCTACACATCTATCGACTAGATTTATCCACTAGTAACATGGAGCCATATTTTCTTCAGTACCTTTAGGTCCTAAAAATTTATATATACAGTAGAAAGCCCCTGTGTATCCCTTCCCGATATCCCCTATGAATGTGGTATGAAACTTTCAAGCAAGACTTATTTATTTGGGAGTAAGAACTCAGAGGGAAAAGTAAAAGTACCCAACCTAACAGAAGAGTGGCTAGCAAACAAGAGCGGAGGCACGGGAGACAACACTGTCAATCAAAGCCACAAGAGGCCCTGCTGGAATGCCAGCCTTCGCGGTCTCCTTTCTCTTAAGTGATCATCTCCAAGAGAGACTGCTTTTAACTTTTTAACAATTTTTTCATTTCAATAAATTTATTTTGATTGGTTGGATTGTTTAAGAGGAAGAGAAGAATCTGTTCGTGTTTTTCAACTTGTTTCTGTAACTCTGTGCAACAGCAATTCATCCTGCATGTCTTTTCTGTACTTAAAGCACTTTGCTTTTTAGATTATTTTTTTATTTATTAGATATAAAGAACTTATTAGAAAGAATAAGTTCTTTATGAACTTAATATAGGAATGATGATGAATCATTCCTAATGACATAATGATGATGAATAAACCAAAGACAGGCCTTTGGTTTATCTTCTTTGTCTGTTCAATTCTCCTGGTTTTTAGGTTAAAGGCTTTATTTTTTAGAACAAATTTAGGTGTGTAAAGCAGAAAAATTGAGCAGAAATAGAGAATTTCCAAATACATTCTCACTCCATTGCCCCATTATTAACATCTTGCATCACTATGGTACATTTGTTAACATAGATGAGCCAATATTGATACATTATTATTAACTGAAGTACATAATTTATATTAGGGTTCACTCTGTGTTACATTTTATATCATTTTTAACATATGTATAACATGTATCCACCATTATAGTCTCAGAAGGAATAGATTTGGTGCTCTAAAAATCCCTGTAATCCACATTTTTAACTCTCCTTCCCTTCCTCCCTCCTTTTTCTGTCCCTTTCTTCCCTCACTCTGACCTCCTGAAAACCACTGATTTTTTTTATTATATTCAGAGTTTTGCCTTTTCCAGATGTCATATGGTTGGAAATGTATGTAAACTTTTCAGATTGGCTTGTTTCACTTAACAATATCCAGTTAAGATTATTCCATTTCTTTTTCTGGCTTAATGACTCATTTATTTTTAGTGATGAATATTATTCCATTTTCTGAATATGTGACAGTTTGTTTATTCATTCGACTATTGGAGTTCATCTTGGTTGTTTCCAGGTTTTGACAATCATGAATAAAGTTGCTAAAAACATTTGTGTGCAGGCTTTTGTGAAGATAAGAATTTTCAGTTCATTTGGATAAATAGCAAGCAACACAACTGCTGGATCATGTGGTTAATAGTGTGTTTGATTTTGTAGGACACTGTCAAAGTGTCTTTCAAAGTACAATCTTGCATTTTTAATAGCAATGAATAGAAGTTCCTGTTGCTCCACATTCTAAGATTTGATGTCAGTGTTTTAGATTTCAGTCATTCTAATACATGTGTAGTGGGATTTAATTTTTTTTAATTTTCAATTCCCTAATGATATGTGATGTTGAACATCTATTCATATGTATATTTGCCATCTGTATACCTTTTTGGGTGACATGTCTGTTCAAATCTTTTGTCCATTTTTTAATTGAGTTATTTGTTTTCTTACTGATAAGCTTTTAAAAAATATTTTGTATATTATTAAGTTCTTTGCGTATTTTGGACAGTTGTCTTTTATCAGCTATATGTTTAATGAATATTTTCTTCCAGTCTGTGGCCTGTCTTTTCATTCTCTTAACAGTCTTTCATAGTGGAGAAGTGTTTAATTTTATTAAATTTCAGTGTATCAATTTTTTGTTTTTCATAGATCATATTTTGTGTTGTACCTAAGAAATTATCAACAGACCCCATGTTAGCTAGATTTTCTCCTATCTTCTAGGGGTTTTGTAGCTTTGCATTTTACATTTATGTCTACAATCCATTTGAGTTAATTTTTGGAAAGGTTTAAAATTTAGATTCTTGCTTGTCTTTTGGGTTTTTTTTTTGCATATGGATGTCCAGACGTTCCAGCTCCATTTGTTGAAAAGACTATTCTTTCTCAGTTAAATTGCTGTTGCTTCTTTGTCAAAAAGCTGTTGACCTCGGGAGTTGTCTTTCTTTATAATTTCCTTCTCTATGGTACTTCATTTTGGGTAAAAAAAATTTTTTGTGTGGTTGAACTAGATTTCTTGTAGAGATTCAGTAAATCAGGAAAAAAAAGAAAACTGATTTTTAAATATCTTCTTTTATTAATAAACCAGATTCTCAAATTTATTTGTTTCTGTAGGTAAATTACTTGAAGGAAATGTTCCAGAATTTGCACTTGAAGGAAAGGAAACTAAAATAGCATTCACACACATAAAAAAAAAAAAATGCTTTTCCCTTATTGATCCTAATATTATAGGTGTACCTTCAGAACAGAATTTCAAGTTCAGTTTATTAAAATATTATGAGATTAATAGCCTTGCTAGAATGTACAAATACTGTCAAAATTGCCATAGCAATGTTAATATCCAGTATTACAATTTGACAAGTTATATGAAGAAATAATTGGAAATTAATACAACCCATTATTAAATAGGAAGTGGGCTATAGTAAGTCATTTTTTATTCCTGCAAATTTAAATAATTAAGAATTATACCCTAATGACAGCAGATCAGAAGCAACAATCTCTTAATAATATATAGTACCTATAATAATCTTTTAAAGGTAGAGAAAGATGCAAGATTAATAATTTTTCTTATAGTTTCACCTCTCATCTCATTCTGGGTAGCTTAGTTCCTAGAATGTTATTTTGTTACAAATTTTGAGCAAGGTGATTATGCATAATTGTCTAGAAAATATATATTTCTCTTCATGTCTAAATTATCCCTGAATGTAATATACCATGGAACTGGTTCTGAAATATCACAAAATTTTAATGACAGTTTCAATTTATCATGACATATTAAAAGGTAAATATTCACAAATTTTTAAAGAATGAAATGAATTCTCATATATTAATGCTTGATTCTACTGTACAAGATGCCTCAACTTTAATAAAAATAATTAGCAGCAAAATGTGCTTATATCTAAAAGTTACAATTGTGTAGGAGTAAAAAAGATATATAATAAAATCCATCAATACAAACATGATAAACCCACTTCATTGATTAAGTCTGTATGGTTATTTACTTAGGAAATAACCTAAGTAAAATTTATTTTGTGGTTAATATATTTTAATTATGGATTAAAATAATACAGAAAGAAATGTCTGTAGCTACAGTGTGTAAAATTATGTAAGCAAGAGTAATGCAAGAAGCCCTTAGAGTCTCAGAAAGTAAGAAAACATGGTGGTGTGAACTTAAACTATAGCAATGTAAAGGAGAAAAATAAATAGATTTGAATGATACAGATGTCTCACTGATTAATTAAAGTTAGGAAAAGGAAGGCATCAAAAATAACTTCCATATTTCTGGCTTGTCCAACTAATTAGTAGGTAGGTTCATGAAAGAGATAACAGAAGAAAGAGCACTTTGGGCAAAGTGTATATTAGGGGTAGATGAGGAAAGGGAAAATCAAAGAATAAATGAATGATAATGTACATTGACAACATTTAAAGAGAATATGAAGATCTAAATGTCTATATAATTGTTGAATTGTTGACTATGAGTGGCAAACTAAAGAAGCTATTATTATTGATAAAGAAAATGCATAATGTAAACTGAGATATTTTACTATTATTCAGCAGTACTGAACTTTCTTGTGTATATCATCAAAGTCTAGGAAGCAGCTGGAGAGTATTGGTGGAATTGGCCAATAGATTTTCTTTCATTTGTGATATTGCTGATAAACAGAATTTAGTTTCAGGTTGGCTTAGATAATATAAGAGGTTTTCTAATCAAATTTAGTAAAGCTTAGGGGCACCTGGGTGGCTCAGTTGGTTGAGCATCCAACTCTTGGTTTTGGCTCAGGTCGTGATCTCATGGGTCATGATATTGAGCCTGACATAGGTTCCATGCTTGGTGGGGAATCTGCTTGAGATTCTCTCTCTCCCACTGCCCCTCTCCCCTTTCTAAAATAATAAATAAATCTTTTACAAAGTTTAGTAAAGCTTCAAAACAATCTATATTTTGGAAGAATGAAACACATAAAGACAAAAAGCCAAAGAACCTAGAAGCAGAAAAACCAAAGCAAGATATCAAAAGCAAGTCTGAGTATACCACTGAATACGTATGTAATTGAATGAGGTCTCCTATATGGCGATGGGATGGGGTGGAGTGGGAGTGAAGAAAGAGAAACACAGTACCTTAGGTTTAAAAAAACTATGTGTGGGGACAGAAGGTATTTGGGAAACCTCTGTACCTTCCCCTTAATTTTGTTGTGAACCTTAAACTGCTTTGAATAATAGTTGTAATTAAAAAAATATATAACATGCAATTTTTAATGTGAAATGCATAAATTAAATTAAACTAACCATTTACTTTTAAAAGAAGACTTGTCCCAAGGAAAACTTAGAAAGATCTCATAGTGTTGGACAAAGAAAGAATCATCTCATAAATATGTCAAATTGAACATTCATTAAATTCCCTTAGAGAGTTTAACAGAATCCAAAATTTCAGGAAAAAACCCTGTATGGTCAATATGATGACTTTTCTTTTGGATTTATTTGATCTATTTTGTAAAAACTTGGAATAAAATGAAACAAATCAGCAAGATGGTAATAGCCCAAGCCAGATGACAGCTAAAGCCAGGGAGTCTGTACCATCATTTCCTAACTCTGCAGTTTCCTTCTGGAAGTGATGCCAAGATAGAGGATGTAAATATGTAGATCCTTAATATTTAATTTATTCACATGGATTATAACGCATGACAGTTTGGAGATCTATAGGCTGTGATGTCCTATAAATGTTTTAATTGCATTTTCATTATAGTATAATCTACTTAAAACCCAGGTCCAGGCCACTCTGATCTTATTCTTTCTTCATTACACACTACCCTCCAGAACTCCCCCTAATTCTTTCTTCAAGTGGAGCCAAGTAAATCATATGTTGTTGCCCATAATTATCTATCTATCATCTATCTATCTATCTATCTATCTATCTATCTATCTATCTATCATCTATCTATCTATCATCTATCTATCTATCTATCATCTATCATCTATCTATTTTTTTTGCCCATTGTGTTTCTCACCATCATATAGAAAGAGAAAAACATTGATAAAACCTTGAAATAATTATGATTAATAATAAAATAGTATTTATTATTAGGGAGGGCAAAACTCTTTCTAATGAAACAACAAAGAAACTAAAAAAATAGACACATTTATATGAATTAAAAAATGAGTGGTCAAAACAACTGATGAAAAATTAACATTAAAAACAAATGAGTGGGGCGCCTGGGTGGCTCAGTCGTTAAGCGTCTGCCTTCGGCCCAGGTCATGATCCCAGGGTTCTAGGATCGAGCCCCGCATTGGGCTCTCTGCTCAGCAGGAAGCCTGCTTCTCCCACTACCATTCCCTCTGCTTGTGTTCCCTCTCTTGCTGTGTTTCTCTCTGTCAAATAAATAAAATCTTTAAAAAAAAGCAAAAACAAAAACAAATGAGTATCTGATTCAAGCTGGCAGAGTACATAATTTACCTACCCTTTCTCCTCAGTAAAATCTAAGTGAACTGAGAGTTGATATATACAAAATACTAATAATAAAAGTATAAATCCATTTCAAAATAAGAAATAGTGCCATCAACAGAAGAGAAACATTGACAGATTTCTGGAGGAGAGAAAGCAGATGATTATTGATTGAGACCTCTGAAAAGAATATATAACTCTGATTTTGCATAGAAGAGAATGCAGTAGAGAATCTGAATGCAGTGTTGGAGTATTGAAGAAGAAATCATGGTAATGAATTAAAGGCCAATCTTTGGAAAGTGTATATGTTCTGTGTACAAGGGACAACTGGCTGTAACATTTGCCCTTAGCTAAAACCAAGAAATACTTTCTAAATAGCCATTTCACAGAAGTGAACTACTGTGAGAATTGGAGAGCAGAAAGAGGGTAAGACAATTTTCAATCCCCAAATTAGTCAAAGGGGAAAAAAAAGAAAAGTATTTCATGTCATTCATCTTTTAAATAAATATTAAGTATGCCAACCCTGGAACAGCATTTTTATCATTATTAAAGTGATTTGAAGGGTCTTACACATCTCCCTAATAACATACCCTTACTAGAAGGCTGCCTCTACTTAGAACTTGTCCATTTTTCAGAGCTTGAATTTATTCCTTGCATAATGCAAAGAAAGTTGCAAACTCCTATCATTGTAATTTGTTTGCAACCTTTCACTATTGCAAAAGAATAAAATGCCAATACTAATACTAAACAACATAGTCCTTCATTTGTAAATATAAAAACTAGGATTGAAGATTAACCAATATTTGAAGATAGCCAGCAGCAGAAAGAGAAAGATCAGAATATAAGAATTGAGCCACAGATTCCAAAACATACAGAGGTAACGTAAAGAATGGAAGAGAATTTTTTAAATGTAATTAATATTTTCTAACAGGATCAAGGATACTGCATATCTAGGTTTTAAGAAACTGAAATAAAACCAAAACAACAAAAAGATTACATAATAGAAGGAATATTGTCACAGGAAAAATTATAACATATGGTACTTAAAATAGTTTATAATTACCATTATAATTTATTTAATAAAAGAAGAAATTTAACAAAAGTTGTATATGTTCATTTCATGTATTATCAGAACATCAAGTAATAGTTTGAATTTATTTAGCAATAATATTTGAGAAAATAATAAAATATCAGCATCATAATGTGAGTGATATTGATGATAAGAGAACATGTTATGATGATAGGACATAGGCAGCGTGCTGCAGTGGAAGGAGGATTACACTAGAAATCATGAGTCCCAGATTGTAATTTTAGCCTTGCTTCAAATTTATGGTGGTACTCCAACAACCATTTTCCATCACAGGTGACAGTTTTTCTAATCTATAAATTCAGTTTCCTCATGTCTCAGTTTCTATATTTTTATCATACAATTCACAACAATATTTCTATCAGTTACCTATAATGTATTTAAATACATAAATTTTATTTAGATATCGAAGAGAGTTAGTTTTATTTATTTATTTAGAAGATTTTATTCACTCATTTGACAGAGAGGAGAGAGATCACAAGTAGGCAGAGAGGCAGGCAGAGAGAGAGAGGGGGAAGCAGGCTCCCTGCTGAGCAGAGAGCCCAATGATGCGGGGCTCCATCCCAGGACCCTGAGATCATGACCTGAGCCAAAGGCAGAGGCTTTAACCACTGAGCCACCCAGGCACCCCGAGAGTTAGTTTTAAATTTTTGGCTTCTCTGAATATTTTATGGCTGTTTAATTTTGCTTTGTTTTAGTTTTCTGCATCTTTGTGTATTCTTCCAGTATGGCAGCTGTAGTTTGCATTTTTGCAGTTCATAATTCTGTCCGGTTACTGTGCCATATTTACCATGGTGCAGCAGCCAGCTCTTCTGCATCCACGTCTCAATGGGCTGGTGGGCTAGAGAGAATGGGTGAAGAGCGTGATTGCAGCCTTGGCACACCAAGACAAGCAAGCTTTCCATATTCTTTTGTTTGCTTAACAAATCATGTAGGACAAATTAAAGCAGCAGGCCAAACATGCTTTGCACTCCTCTAGGGTGCAGTCCTCATATTCACGCATGGCACATGCTCCATTGTGACCCTTTGCAGTTTGTCTAATGACTTATCATTTTCCTTATCCTATATGCCAGATGTGCTCTAAGCATTTATGACCAAAATTCAAATTCCCTTCAGAAGATAAAAAAACTCATGTACTCTCAAACAATCCAGTTTTCAATATTCATTTTCTGCTTAATACAAGGGAGGATAAAAGAGTGAATATTCAGCCCCAAATTGATTTCAACCTATTATAATTATTTCTTATGGGAAAATGAATTCAGTGAGTCCAGAGTGTTTCTATTATTCAGTTACATGTATGTAGAAGGCATTTAATAAGTATTTGTTATAAATTAACAAGTCAACAGACTCAATTCACATAATCATTTTGAATTAATTTATTATTTAAGCAATTGATAATCAAACCTTTTCCCTAAATAGTGATGTCTTTGGCCCATTAAGTAATTTCTGGGAGAAAGGAAATAATCCACGAGAACAATGAAATCATTTTTTCCATTGTCTACAGAAATAACATAACAAAAAAAAATCTGCCTTTGATTATGGAGAATGTTTTATTTCAAGATGGAATTTCTATAAACTATTATGTTTTTAAAAATGACACTGATTTAGCTACTTATTGGCATTAAAATATTAACTTAAAACTTATGAAATAAAATTGGCTTATTGGAATAATTTATTAGATATTTACATGAAAGAAAAGTTTTTCTGCCTCTGTTTAGACAATGGCTATTCTATGCAATCTTATTTTAGCATTACGTATAAAATAACTTGAGAGCTGATTGTGAAACAAATGGAATAAATTCTCTTTCCTTTAAAGTCGATTTGAGCTAACCTATGTAGAATAGAATACTTTTATCTTTATTGTACCATATCCAAAAGTCAGTGGTACTTAAATTCTAGTGTGCCTAAGAATCAGCTTGGAATCTTGCTAAATATGCAAATTCCCATAGACTTAGGTCTCTCACGTCATCAATGAGGCCTTGAGGTATTATCCCATCAAAATGAATTAATTGTATCTCTCTAGAAATGTTTTTAACCTTTTCTCATCAGCATCACTTACTCACAAAGATAAAAACTTCATTCAAGGGCCACCTGGGTGGCTCAGTTGTTAAGTGTCTGCCTTCGGCTCAGGTCATGATCCCAGGACCCTAGGATGGAGCCCTGCATTGGGCTCCCTGCTCGGCGGGAAGCCTGCTTTTCTCTCTCCCACTCCTCCTGCTTGTGTTCCCTCTCTTGCTTTATCTCTCTCTGTCAAATAAATAAAATCTTTAAAAAAAAAAACCAAACCAAAAAAAAAAAAACTTCATTCAACTTTTCCTTTATATGAAAGAAAATGTATCCCACAATGTCTTTAAAATATTTTGAAATCTGTCATGACAATTCAGCTCCTGCATCATGGAGCCAGAAAGAGTAGCTACATAGGTATTAAAAATCCACACATTCCTACCCTCTCTAAGATCTAAATTTGATTCAAAACTAGACCATCTTCTTGCATCTATTTTTCTGAGTTTATTTATTCTTTTTCTTTCTGGCCCTTGTTCTTTCTATTTATTTTTATCTCAAGTGCATATTGAATATTTTATGCTGTATTTAACATGTCTTTTGGTTTTAGGCAAAATATGATTTGCCCTTATGAACTTTATATAATATTGTGCTTTTTCTATCCTTATTAGTAGATGTGCATCTTTTTCCAAGAAAAATGAAGTAATTATGCTAAGATATTTTCCCTTTCCTTGGTATTACCTCTCAGTTCAGTAGATCCATATTGGGTACTTGTAATCTTTATTTCTTAAGATATAGGTAGGTAATATACAACTCACGGTCATCTAAAGCTTTTAACTGTTGAGTCTGCATTATGGTAATTCAAACATATATTCTTTATAGAGCTTCTTGTCACATAGGACTTTACAGGTATCTTGGTGCTTCTCCAACTTGTCTTTATTATATGTTCATTTTCATTTAAAGCAATCTCTATGTAGTTTTATATTCAGAAACTATTGATTCATTTTCACCTTTTCCCTTTTAGATCTGTTTGTTAATAAATTATAGTTTATATTTTAATATAAACTTTAATTTTTAATCTATTTAACATATATGTTTATCTTAATATATTTAATATAAACTATTCTTTTTAAATATAAACTATCTTAATAAAATATAGTTTATATTTAATAATAATACTTAGAAATCCTGTCTGACCACATTTTCAGCATTTGGTTTGTTGTATGTGGCAGATCGAGATAAAATTAAAAACAAGATAAAACAAAACAAAACTTTGTTAGATTGTTGAATGATGGTGGGCCCTAGAAGCTAGAACAAGGGAATGCACAAAAGTATAGTTCAAGGGTTAAGATATCTGAAGTTATTTTGCTGGAAATAAAGCAACCAGTCCCATGACTAGATGAAAGCAGTAATTAGGGCTAAATGTTTAATATTGGCCTGACAAGTATCATACAGAATATAAAAGCAAGTCATGGATGTCTAAATGAACCACTTGTATTAATTCACAGTTATATTCAGCATTTGAAATTGCTTCTTGCAAAATTATTGTTACTTTGGACGTGAGCACAAACAATAGGAAAAATCAAGTTATAATTGAATCCATGGTTGCAATGCAGATATTTTTAGAGTCAGAAAATGTTCCCTTTATCTTTGTGTTCATTTGTTTTTAATACACTAGAAATATAATTACCTTTGTATCCATTCATCATTCTTAAGACATTTGATGTTTGTCATGAGGCTCAGTTTTCTTTTTAATTCAGAATGAATAACTTCATAGGATTTAATGTGGGATAATTTTTAAACTACCTTTTACTCATACTGGTTTCCCCTTTTTTTTAAATTTAAAGATTTTATTTATTTATTTGACAGAGACACAGCGAGAGAGGGTACACAAGTAGGGGGAGTGGGAGAGGGACAAGCAGGCTTCCAGCCAAGCAGAGAGCCCGTTGCGGGGCTCCATATCAGGACTCTAGGATCATGACCTGAGCAGAAGGCAGATGCTTAATGACTGAGCCACCCAGGTGTCCCTTCCCTTTTCTTTCTCAAACGTGATATGAACATAGCTGAACAAAATAAATCATAAAGACAATTTCCTCATTTTTTGCATGAAACATGTTTATAATGAACTACTTTGAAATTCTAAGTATAATAACATTGTATTGTTTATTTACAGTCATATTTCACAGTAATAAAAACTACCTATGAATGTAAACTGTGAATGTAAAGACTGGCATATTATATACAATTTATTATGAAAAGAATTCTTTTATTTGAGGCTTGAAGCTGTGTACATTATACTGTCTTTCAGAGTTACTCTCTCTTGCTTTTTCCTCATTAAATATTTTTGTATTAAAAGTGATGAATCACTTAGAATACATAATTTTATATATGTATGTTCCCTATTTTGGAAAGCATTATAGCAGTTTATCATTTACCAAATCATAATATCTAGTAAACATGAGCATATATTCTCAAATATATTTTAATTGATCAGAATATCTTAGAAGCTCATTAATTATTGCCTTAAAGAAATCAGCAATTATTGCATTTCTTTAGTAGATAGGAAGGTATATTGGTGGTCTTAAATAATTCCTACATTTATAACATAAAATATTTTTTCCCCTGTGTTGTTTGGTCTATATTTTGTATCTGACAAAATAAAATAGATTGAAAAGCAAAATAAATGTGGATGATTTATAGAATGAATACATATAAAGTTCTCATGCTTATGCATGATTGCTTGCTAATCATCAACTTGGAGTAATAGAAAATGGTGACCCTCGTTTTCTTGGGATCATCATTATTTGGGGACCATTCAAAGTTATTTCAAATTCAGCAACTGTCTGAAATGACAGTTCCTAAAATAACATAAGGAAGAGCATAAGGAATAACAAAAAAGACTTTTTCTCCCAAAAGTGGCCCGTCAACATTTTTTGAGCAGGCCATTTGTTTGCAGAGCTATAAATTAGCTATATTGTATTAATTTAATTTTCATTGAGTAAAACGTGTAAATGAACACAGACAAGGGATGCTTCTTTCTTAGGTATGACTGTGTACTGATTAGAAAAAAATATAGTCTGAAATGATGCTGAATATGTTATGTATCTAGAGACAATGCTGTAGAATGTAAAACTTATTTCTGAGTCCATGTTGTATTTTTTTCTAGCATTCCTACACGATTCCATTAGTAGTTTCTTTTAACTTATTTCTAAAATATCTGGTAAGTTTAAATTCATAGTGTAGATTGAAATAAATCAACTTGAATAATTGTAGAAGAGATGACTGTAAAATATACAAAGACCAGGGTTTATTTTCCTATTATTTATTTATTTGTTTGTTTGTTTATTTTGTAATGGGACACATGAATATATCTTTTCAGTGGAATAAATCCATATTGATGGAAGGAGTTGCATCCTTTGGTATTAGATTAGATATTGTAAGATGTAATGTATATCTATGAATCTGGCAAAACAGGTTATACTTTTGAAAATGAATTAAATTCTGTAGTAGTGGAGAAAAGAGTAGGTATAAGAGCAGTATTTCTTCATGGACATATGTTAAACATGGTAATGTCAGGAACTGTGAAAGGACTGAGGTTTTACCCTACTTGTAAATTAACAAATTGGCTTAATGGATACTGAAAGATAGCTTGAGGTTCCTTGGTCAGAGACAAGGATTAGTTTAGTTTGGCCCTCAATCTTGCAAGTGAAGTAGAGAACACAAATGGATGCTGAATACACAGTGGGTTTGCATTACAAAAGAGTAACCTTGAGTTTAGGAAACCCTAATTCATTAGAAGGTTCTACAAGCAAATCTGCCCAAACTTGCCCTGGAGGAAGACATTATCTTCATTATACTGGACAGTAAGCAAATTAGTCTTTTATTCCAATGGGAGATACTATTTCCATCTTCAAAGTTGTTTGCTATACAAACAGCCTTGAAAAGGGTGTTTGAACAAAACCCATCAGTGTCTCTGCTCACAAGACAGGCAGAAATACAAGAGAACCCTGGAAAAATGTCTGTCAACAATATCCACTTCTCATTTCTAGTCTCAGGTAAATCTTCCATCTGTATGTTACTCTGTCAACCACTCTGATTAATCTGACTGATGAGCACTGGGACCAAAGCTATTCCATTTCTTTCGTATAGTATATAATCAAGGCCGCTATCAGCACAACTAGAACCAGTAGGATGAGTCAATCTGCAATATTGTTTTCAGCCTTGCCCGCCAGAGTCCCAGGCTCAACTTCTTGAACAAATCATATAAACTCTAAGGATCTAACTTAGAGTGGGATGACTTTTTAAGTTTCTTATTGGCCTTTCCACTTGGCCTACAGCATTAATCCAGTTAGAGCAATATGTATTAGTCATTGTACAAACTCCATCGTGGCTCACAAAGAGGAAGTCTGGGCAGTATTATAATCTCTCATTATCCCTAGTATAGGGATATACTATACTATCACTAGTATAGGGAGTTGAAGCTAACCTGAATACCTTCCATGACTAAGATGGTGTCATTGATCACTTCAGCTAAACTCAGGGGCAAATTTTGTGCCCACTTTCCTAATCACATGACTCTTACTCCTGGGAAAACAGCCTGCAGCATGCAAGTAAATGACAGCCTCATTTTGGAGAAATCTGTCACCTGAGAGCTCCATAATATACCTGTAAGTTGCTTATGAACAACCCTGAAGTGAAAGTCACTGTATTTTCAGAAGATGAGCCAGTTTATGCCAGGATTCCACTTAAGGTGTCCAGTTCTGGGATTGCATATGTACTTCTTGAAAGAAAATGGGGTTGACATTTATTACCCTCCTCCAACCAATAGGGCCTATATCAGACAAGGGAAACAGTTGTGAGGTACCTCTAATATGGTCTTACGGAGGACTACAGCTTTAGGGTCCCCAGTTTAGGTTAAGTAATTGTGTCTAATTCTTGGTTTGGGCAGTGTTAAAATATGAAAGATCATTAATACTTCCTCTACTGTCTTTCTTCCCAGGATCTAAGGTATCCCTAAGGTATGCCCAGTGCCAAATTGTTCGTGCCTCTAAACATCCACAGAATCTGTATGCCCCATTACAGTAATTATAGCTTTACCTTTTGTCCAATTATCCCCTATAGACACACAGACCTTTCATTCAGAAAAGCCTGGTGCAGGAGGACAAGGGCATTTATTCAGAACTTAACCAAGTGTTTTGGGATGCGGAAATATGTAAAGTAATGCTTCACTTATAGGAATATACAGTGATAGAATCATTCTAGAGAATAGTATGGTATACCTCAGTCTAATTAGTTATACGAAGACCCTGTTTCCTCGTAATTATGCCCCTAGGCATATTGTATACACTCTTCCCTCTATCCCATCAAACTTCTCACAGTTCAATAAAGGGGTATCATTACAATGTTTATTAAAGTGTTATCTGTAGTGCCAAAGACATGGAGATATTGTCAGTGTCTATTACTAGGTAGTAAGAGAGGTAAGAGAGGTATTAGTACAATTTCCCAAAATTAGTATTTGGGGATTTCTATGCCCCAAATAGAAATTATCGATTAGATGGGTATGATAAGTTAGAGTAATATGGATGAATTTTTTTTTAAAGTTTATATATAAAAAATTTATTTATCTATCTGTCTCATAATACTGTTTCTATAAATTAAAATAGGGAAAATTGGAAACAATATTAGGGCACTAAATTTACACTAGACCCCAAAAATAAAGAGGTGGAAGAGGAGAGTGTAATTTAACACTGAAACTGAATTTTAAAGGAATCATATATGTTTTGTTTACTCATTAATTCATATACCACCTAATTCTTAATAAGGATGAGGATGATATAAATGATTGTTTTAAAAAGCACTATAAAGACTATGAGCAGTTTGATTGTTTCCCTTTTCCTTGTGAATCCTAAACTGACATTCTAAGATTTGCTATTTAATCCACAAAATATAAATTCTATGATATTTATGAATATGACAGGTAATGCAAATGATTACAGTGGTCATTGACAAAATTTGTCGTGGATTGTGTTTCATGTCCACTTAAGGTATTCAGACATAATTTTTAAACCTCCCATATGGAATTTATAAATCCCATCTATTGCTTAAATTGCTTGAATTCAGTCCTTGCCAACAGCTTGCAACCATTGGCAATCAAAACGAGGAAAATGTTTTATTAAAATAAGATAGTGGGGTGATTGTTTGAGCCAACAAGGGAAATTGAAGCACTCAAGATAATCTTAGACAGTTACAAAAATGATTTTAAGGAGATTAGAAAAAAGGAAGAAGAATTTACCTGCACTTTTTAATTTTTTATTCCAACCAGCCAAAAATTCCAACCCTAGAGGGAAGCCTTGGTAATTAGAATCTGAAGTAGCCAAGAGTTAATTAGGGTTTTTAATTTTGAATGAGGAAATACACTGCTTAAATTAATCCCAGAAATTAAATATGGGACTTTTGGTTCCTAACAAGATAACACTCTTATCAAAGAGTTGTCCTCCTTTCAAATAATCAACACTGGATATTTCATCAAAGAAATGGTTATGGATGGGCACACAGGAGATTCTAAAACTAACATTCCAAGTACTGATGTTCCAAGTACTAAACTATGTGTGAGAAACATGAGTGTTTTACTATTAATATTGTCATCATGATATAATTGTATATGTATATCCATACATTTAACAACAAAACACATATGCACATATATCCTTATATTTAAAAATACATAATATCAAGCATATGCTATTTAAGGAATAGAAGTATATATATTTTAGAAAGTGAAAAAAATGAATGTTGTAGAATATTTTGCATAAATAATGAACAAGGATTGTCAAGAACTAAAGCAAGATGTAGTACCTTGGTTGGAAATAATATTCATTGTTGAAAATGATTAAGGTAAAAATTGAAGAAATATTTTGAAATTAAAAATATCAAAAAGATGGCACCTGGGTGGCTCAGTGGGTTAAGCCTCTGCCTTCAGCTGGAGTCATGATCTCAGGGTCATGGGATTGAGCCCCACATCGGGCTCTCTGCTCAGCAGGGAGCCTGTTTCCCTCTCTCTCTCTGCCTGCCTCTCTGCCTACTTGTGATCTCTTACTCTCTGTCAAATAAATAAAATTTAAAAAATATCAAAAAAGGAGATATTAAAAATATCTGAAGAATAATGAAAGAAGAATTCAACTGACATTTGATTGCTTCACAAAGTCTGGTGTATTCGTTTTTATTGCCATGTAACAAATGACCACAAACTTACGGTATTAATTTCTGAGCACCTGTAATGAAGTACTACAAACTGAGTAGTTTAAAACAACGTGAATGTATTGTCTCATAGTTCTGAAGACTAGAAGTTTGAACTCAAAATGTTGGCAGGGCCATGCTCTCTGAAACCTGTAGGGGAGAATATTTTCTTGCTTCTTTCCAGCTGCTGGTGGTTTCCTGGCAATCCTTGGTGTCCCTGGCATGCACCAAGTGCCTCACTTAGGTCTCTGCCTCCAGGGACCTTGATGTTCTCTCTGTTTCTTCACATGGTGTTTCTCTACTGTGTGTGTGTGTGTGTGTGTGTGTGTTTGTGTCCAAATTTCCCTTTTATAAGTATACCAGTCACATTGGATTAACGACTCACTCTAAAGTCTTTACCTTAATTTGATTACATCTATACTCTATTTCCAAATAAGGTAATAGTCACAAGTACCAGATACCAGGAGTTGAGACTTCAATACATCTGTTAAAATAAAACACAAATGGAGACCAACCTTGAAAACTCCTTGAGCAGACAAAACCAGTTTAGTCATACAAACAAAACTACACTTAGCTTATTTTGTAAGGCTAACTTGAGCTGGGTCATTTTTTGCTTATGTTTCCAGAAATCATAAGGAAATCTTAAACTGTTTCTCAGTGTTGATATAACCACTGACCAATTCCTTATCATTCAAGAAAATTCTTTTTGAAAAGTTCTATTTAAATATCGTTTAGTTAACATACAGTCAATCAGAATATAGTCATTCAACACTTCCATACAATAGCCAGTGCTTATCACAAGTGCACTCCTTAATCCCCACTACACATTTAACCCATTCTCCCACCCATCTCCCCTCTGGTAGCTATTAGTTTGTTCTCTATAGTTAAGAGTCTATTTCCTAGTTTGTCTTTCTCTTTTATTCCCCACTTTGTTCATTTGTTTTGTTTCTTAAATTCTATGTATGAATGAAGTCATATGGTATTTGTCTTTCTCTGACTGAATTTTTTCACTTAGCATAATACTCTCTAGTTTCATTGCTGTCACAGCAAATGCCAAGATTTCATTCTTTTTTATGGCTAATTATACCACCTCTTTATCCATTCATCAGTCAATGGACAAGGGCTGTATACACAGTTTGGCTATTGTAGATAATGCTACTATAAACTTCAGGGTACATGCATTGAATTAGTATTGAATTAGTATTTTTGTATTCTTTGGGAAAATACCTAGTGGTGCAATTGCTAGATTGTGGGGTAGTTCTATTTTTAATTTTTTGACAAAGACTCTGTACAGTTTTCCAGAGTGGCTGCACTAGTTTGCATTCCCACCAACAGTGTAAGAGAGTTCCCCTTCTTCCACATTCTCGCCAACATCTGCTTTTTCTTCTGTTGTTGATTTTAGGCATTGACAGGCATGAGATGATATCTCATTGGAATTTTGATTTGTATTTCCCTGATGATGAGTGATGTCAAGCATCTTTTCATGGATCTGTTGGCCATCCGGATTGGATGTCTTCTTTGGAAAAATTTCTGTTCATGTCTTCTGCTCATTTTAATTTGGATTATTTGGTTTTGGGGTGTTGAGCTTTATAAATTTGTTATATATTTTGGATATTAACCCTTTATCAGATATGTCACTTGCAAATATTTTCTCCTATTCCATAGGTTGCCTTTTAGTTTTGTTGATTATTTCGTTTGCTGTGCAGAAGCTTTTTATCTTGATGAAATCCCAACAGTTCATTTTTGCTTTTGTTCCCCTTGCCTTGGAGACATATCTATAAAGAATTTGCTTCCACCAATGTTGCTTCCTGTGTTTTCCTCTAGGATTTTGATGGTTTCCTGTCTCACATTTGGGTCTTTCATCCATTTTGAATTTATTTTTGTGTATGGTATAAGAAAGTGGTCCAGGTTCACTCTTTTTCATTTTACTTTCCATTTTTCCCAACACCATTTGTTGAAGAGACTGTCTTTTTTCCCATTGGATATTCTTTCCTGCTTTGTCAAAGATTAATTGACCAAATAATTATGGGATTATTTCTGAGTTTTCTATTTTCTTCCATTGATCTATATGTCTGTTTTTGTGCCAGTACAATACTGTCTTCATCACTACAGCTTTATAATTTAACTTGAAATCCGGAATTGTGGTGCGTCCAGTTTTGTTTTCATTTCTCAAGTTTGCTTTGGCAATTCAGCATCTTTTTTGGTTCCATACAAAATTTAGGATTGTTTTTTCTAGCTCTGTGAAAAGTGATGGTGGTATTTGATAAGGATTGCATTAAATGTGTAGGTTGCTTTGGGTAATATGGCTGTTTTAACAATATTTGTTCTTCTAATCCATTAGCATGGAATGTTTTTCCATTTCTTTGTGTCATTTTCCATTTCTTTCATCAGTGTTTTATACTTTTCAGAGAATAGGGCTTTCACCTCTTTGGTTGGGTTTATTCCTAGGTACCTTATGGTTTTTGGTGCAATTATAAATTTGGTTGATTCCTTAATTTCTATTTTTTCTGTTTCATTGTTATAGAAATATAACAGGTTTCCATGCATTGATTTTGTATCCTGTGACTTTACTGAATTTGTTTATAAGTTTTAGCAGTTTTTTGGTTACAGTGTTTCAGATTTTCTATATAGAGTATCATGTCATCTGCAAATAGTGAGCATTTTACTTCTTTCTTACTATTTGGATATCTTTTTTTTCTTTTTGTTGTCCAGTTGCTGTGGCTAGGACTTTCAGTACTATGTTAAATAACAATAGTGAAAGTAGACATCCATGTCTTTAACTGATCATGGAGGAAAAGCTCTCAGTTTTTCCCCATTGAGGATGACTTTAGCAGGGTTTTTTGTAGATGATCTTTATCATGTTTAGATATGTCCTCTAAACCTACTTTATTGAGAGTTTTTATCATGGATGGATTGTTTTACTTTGTCAAATGCTTTTTCTGTTAAAATAATCATATGGTTCTTATCCTTTCTCTTATTAATGTGGTGTATCATGTTGATTGATTTGTAAATAATGAACGACCCTTGTAAACCCAGAATAATTCCACCTGATTGTGGTGAATGAGTCTTTTTTTTTTTTTTTTTAAGATTTTATTTATTTATTTGACAGAGAGAGAGAGAGATCACAAGTAGGCAGAGAGGCAGGCAGAGAGAGAGGGGGAAGCAGGCTTCCCCCTGAGTGGAGAGCCTGATGTGGGGCTCGATCCCAGAACCCTGAGATCATGACCTGAGCTGAAGGCAGAGGCTTTAACCCACTGAGCCACCCAGGTGCCCCAGTGAATGAGTCTTTTAATGTATTTTTGGACTTGGTTTGCTATAGTTGAGAATTTTTGCACCCATGTTCATCAGGGAAATTTGCCTTTAGTTCTCTTTTTTAGCGAAGTCTTTATCTGGTTTTGGTATAGGTAATTCTAGTCTCATACATGAATTTGGAAGTTTTTCTTCCTTTTCTATTTTTTGGAATCATTTGAGAAGAATAGTTACTAACACTTCTTTAAATGTTTGATAGAATATGCTTGTGAAGCCAACTGGCCATGGACTTTTGTTTATTCAGAGTTTTTTGGTTACTAATTCAATTTTTCTGCATTATCAGTCTGTTCAATTTTTCTGTTTCTATTTTAATCTTGGTAGTTTGTATGTTTTTAAGAATTTGTTCATTTCTTCTAGGTTGTCCAATTTGTTGACATGTAGTGTTTCATAATATTCTCCTATAATTGTATTTCTGTGGTGTTTATTGTTATTTCTCCTCTCTGATTTGTGATTTTATTTATTTGGGTCCTTTCTCATTTTTTCTTAATAAGTCGGGCTAGAGGCTTATCTATTTTATTGATTTTTTTTTTTAAAGAACCAGTTCCTGGTTTAATTAATCTGTTCTATTGGTTTTTTAGATTCTATATCATTTATATGTCCTCTAATCTTTATTATTTCCTTCCTTCTACTGATTTTAGGGTTTTGTTTTTCTTTTTTGTTTTATGTTTTTCTAGCTCCTTTAAGTGGAATGTTAGGTTGTTTATTTGAGATTTTTCTTGATTCTTGAAATAGGCCTCTATTGCTATGTACTTTCCTGTAATGACTGCTTTTGCTGCATCCCAAAGGTCTTGGACTATTGTGTTTTCATTTTCATTTGTTTCCATATATTTTTTAATTTCTTATTTGATTTCCTGGTTGACTTATTCATTGTTTAGTAGCATGTTGTTTATCCTCCATGTATTTGTTGTCTTTCCAATTTTTTTCTTGTAGTTGACTTCTAGTTATATAGTGTTATGGTCAGAAAAGGTGCATGGTATGATTTTAATCTTTTATATTGGTTGAGACCTGTTTTATGGCCTAATATATAATCTATTCTGGAGAATGTTCCATGTGCAGTTGAAAATAATGTGTATTCTGCTGTTTTAGGGTGAAATATTCTGGATATATCTGTTAAGTCCATTTGGTCCATTGTGTCATTCAAAGTTACTGTTTCCTAGTTTATTTTATGTTTAGATGATCTATCCATTGATGTAAGTGAGGTGTTAAAGTCCCCTACTATTATTGTTTTATTGTCAATTAGTTCCTTTATATTGTTATTGTTTTATATACTTGGGTTTCCCATCTGGCTACATAAATATTCACAATTCTTTTATCTTCTTGTTGGATAGGCCCCTTTATTATGATATAGTGCCCATATTTGTTTCTTTTTACAATCTATGTTTTAGTCTAGTTTGTCTAAGTCCAGCTTTCTTTTGACTTTCATCTGCATGATAAATGTTTCTTCACCTCCCAACTTCCAATCTGTAGCTGTTTTTAGGTCTAAAATGAGTCACTTGTAGGCAGAATATAGGCGACTGTTGGTTTTTGTTGTTGTTTTTTATCCTTTCTGATACCCTCTATCTTTTGATTTGAGTGTTTAGTCCATTTACATTCAAAGTAATTATTAATATATATGAAGTTAGTGCCATTTTATTACTTATTTTGTCATAGTTTCTGGAGATTTTTCTCTGATCCCTTCTTGTCTTTGTCACCTTTGGAGTCATCTTTGCACAGAGTCTCTGTTGATATTTCTTTCAAGGTTGATTTAGTGGTCATGAATTCTTTTAGGTTTTGTTTGCCTGGAAAAGTCTTTATCTGTCCTTGTATTCTGAACAATAGCCTTGCTAGATAGAATATTCATGGATTTTTGAATACAGATTTTTCCCATTCAGCACTTTGAATATATTATGCCATTTTCTTCTGGTTTGCCAAGTTTCTGTTGAGAGATCTGCAGCTAAGCCTTATGAATCTTCTCTAATAACTTAATGACTTCTGTCTTGCTGCTTTTAAGATTTTTTTCTTTATCACTACATTTTGCAAATTTAATTACAATATATCTTGGTTATGGCCTGCTTTTGTTGATTTTGATGGAGATTCTCTGTGCCTCCTGGATCTGGGTGTCTGTTTCCTTCCCTTGATTAAGGAAGTTTTCAGCTATTATTTCTTGAAATGAATTTCCTGTCCCCTTTTCTCTCTTCTTCTGGGAGTCCTATGATATATGTTATTATGTTTGATGGAGTCACTGATTTTCTTAAGCCTATCCTCATGTTGCATAATTCTTCTCTCTTCAGCTTCATTAATTATTTTGTCTTCTATGTCACTAATTTTTTATTATGCTTCTTCTAGCCTGCTGTTCATTGCATCAGATGTGTTTCCAATGTTGTTTATTGCATTCTCACCTCTGATTGAGTCTTTTTGACTCATTTTTATCTGTGTGGTAAGTGTCTCACTAATGTCTTCTATTCTTTTCTCAAGCCCAGTGAGTATCTTTATGAATGTTGCTTTAAATTCTCCATAAGGCATATTACTTATCTGTTTCATTTTGATCTCTGGCTGTGGACTTACTTTATTCTTTCATCTGGGATAAATTCCTATGTCTTGGTACTTTGTCTAAGTCTCTGCCTTATTTGTGTTGGAAAAGCCAATTATGTCTCCTGCTCTTTCATTGATGTGGCCTTTTCTCTCCCTTTAGTTGTGGAGTTTGTTCTGTCAGTCTTCAGATTGATTTAAGAGATATTTAGTATGATTTGATAGTTATCTATTTGTGTTTGTGGGACAAGATAAACCTAGGGTCCTCCTACTCTACCACCATCTTCTCCCGTATCATCATTTAAGAAAATTCTAATATTAAAACCACTCACTATGATGAATAAACAGTCACTTTTTTCCCATTATGTATACTGCTTTATAACACTATACCATGATCTCATACCATGTTTTAGTTTGAGTTTCTTTTTGGTGTGTGTAAGGTAAATTTTTACTAATTCATTGATTCATTGATTTTACTTCTGTTACTTATGAATTTTGACACATCTTTTTGATGGACATAATTCAATCCATAATGTTTAGTGCCTTAAAAAAATCAAATGAACTGTGATTACATAGTTTCCATGTGTCAGAAGTCTGGGCAACGATCATTTGGGTGGTCTATTTATGATCTCACAAAACTCACACTGTTATCCAGGCTGCATTCTCTGAGCGTAGATTTCCATTCCAAACTCATTCAGACCCTCAGTAGAATTGTTTTCTGCAGAATTGAGGTCTCCATTTTTTGTTGCCTGTAGATCAGTGGTTGCTTGCAGCTCTTCATGCCACCCTCAGGTTTTTGATATGTGGCTCCCTTCATAACATAGAAGCTTACTTCTTCATGGCCAATGGAAAATTACTAAGATTTCTTCCAATATCTAATCTGTACATCCCCTTTAAAAGTGATAACTTGGGGCGCCTGGGTGGCTCAGTCATTAAGCATCTGCCTTCGGCTCAGGTCATGATCCCAGGGTCCTGGGATCGAGCCCCACATCGGGCTCTCTGCTCGGCAGGAAGCCTGCTTCTCCCGCTACCATTCCCTCTGCTTATGTTCCCTCTGTCGCTGTGTTTCTCTCTGTCAAATAAATAAAATCTTTAAAAAAATAAATAAATAAAAGTGATAACTTGATTATTTCAAGACTACTCAAGATAATTTCCCTTTTTATTAGCTTAAAGTCAACTGGTAAGGGACTTAATCAGATCTTAACTTTTGTCACATAAATTAACCCAGTCTGGGAAATAAAAACCATAAAAATTGAATCACAAGATAGCCAGTATAGCCATTTTAATAAATGTCTAAAATGTTTAAGATTAAGTATCCTAAGGAATATAAATAATATTGGTAAAATTCATAAATTTTTTAAGAAGTTATTGTGACTTTGAAAATATGTGTACTAACAACATAGCCTTAAATAATTATTGATAAAACTGCAGTAGATTTAAGTTATTATTGGAGATTTTAATACTCCATTTTCAGTACTTTTTAGATCAAGAAAACAAATAATAATTGAGTTTTTTACAATAAATGGTTAATAAGCTCTTGGGGGAATCTTAGGGGCCATCTTAGAATTCTGCCTACCACAGCCTTCCTTCTGCCATAAAAAATTAACATTCCTTCCACATGCAGCATACATTGACCTCTCCCCAAAGACCCAAGAGTTTGATTATAGCATCTTCTCAAAGTCCAAATTATCACTTAATTATCCAAATCAGGTATAGATGAGGCTCCTGAGTGTAACCCATTATGATGAACTCCAGTGACATGATTTGTAGCCACATGTAGGACTGTGAAACTAAAGAGAGTAGTTTTCTGCCCCCAACACTCCCAATTAATGATGGTAGGGCAAGTATAGAATAACTATAGGCATTGGTCAAAATAAGAGGGAAATGGAAGCATAAAAGAGTCAGTGGTCTAAAATTGTTCAGAAATCCAGTCAAGCAAATGGAATTCTCTTCGTTAGCTTTTAAGGCCTAGCAATAATTTTCCTTTGCTTTCAGATCTGCCTTCTTGGTTCTAGGTTTCCCTCTTTCTTTATAAAAAAAAATTAGTGCGTGTTTGTGACTGAGTTGTTTTATCAACTAGCTTCCTGGCAGTAGAATTTTGTTTGTCTGACAGTCTTCTTTCATTTGTACTTTCTCTGTCTCCTTCAGTCCAAGTTAGAAGTGTCTCTGCTGAAACAATTTTCTCAAGAATTTTGGGAGTGTTCCATGCGTTTCTCTTATATTTGCCTGATTTGGTAAAAGTCAGATCCATAGTTCTTTTGGAGATAATCCCTTCTCTCTTTCCCTTCCTGCTGAGATGGCTGAGGGTCCTTAAATATTAGAAACTCTTTGGTTTGGTTGAGCTCTGTAAGACTCATCCTTTATTCCTGGAGAGAAACCTTTGTATAGTGAATATATGATCTTTTAATCTTTTTAGGGTTTTAACAAATCTCAGAGTTACATACTCAACCATTTCTGTATGCTGCACTTTCAGTAGCCATTTCTGACATTAGGAATATTTTGCCATTTTGGAGGTCCTACAAATTTTTAAAATCATCCAGTCCTAATTCTTTTTTGTTAAACTGTTCTTTCCTCAATTTATCTTTCTTCTCTTATATTTTATTATTTCTAGCAAGAAGAAACCAGATGGTGCTTTCATAGTTATGCTCAGAAATCTTTCTAAATTGTTTACTAAAATTATAATTTACAAGTTCCACTTTGCACATAATTGTAGGGTATAATTTCAGTAAATCTACTGCCACTATATAGCAAGGATCTCCTTTCCCCCAGTTTCTAATAGCATGTTCTTCACTTCCTTCTGAGTTTTTACCAAGAGCATTTTTAGCCGTCTGTTAGAAGCAGTATAGGTTTTCTTTACCAAAATTATTCCAGCTTTCATCCTTGTCAGATCCAAAGTCACTAATACATTTTTTAGGTATTTGTTGAAGCATCACTCAACTTCCAGGTACCAAAATGTGCTTTAGTTTTCTTTAACAATGTAACAAGTTACCCCAAACTTGATATAAGAGCACAGATTTAGTGTTAGGAGTACAGGTGCAATTTACTTGGTTCTTCTGCTTGGGCTGAAATATCATCTGAAGCTCAAGATTTTCTTTCATGATCACTGGTTGGTAGAGTTCATTTGCTTTTGGCTGTATGGTTTAGATCCCTATTTTCTTATTAGCCATTGGTCAAAGACTGTTCTTAGTTCTTGGAGACCTAGAAAGGTTGAAAAAATAAATTATGTTAAGATATAGGAACATCTAGAGAAAGTTATAAATAAAGCCAACTTGGGGTTATTACACAGAATACTTTAAATGCAAGCCCTTTCTAGATTTGTGATTTTTTTTTTAAAAAAGATTTTATTTATTCATTTGAGAGAGAGAGAGAGAACCAGAGAGAACACAAGCAGGGAAGAGGCAGAGGGAGAAGAAGACTCCCCACTAGGCTGGGAACTCTATGTGGGCCTCAATCCCAGGACTTGGAGATCATGACCTGAGCCAAAGGCAGACGCCCAACCATCTTAGCCACTCAGGTGCCCTCCACACAGAATACCTTATTAGATACGTAAAGCATAACTAGAATGGGAACACTTAACTTTCATAGAACCTCAATTGTGTCCCTAAGATTAAAAACAAATCTGTCTCCTTGGATTTAGTCATTTCTTGGTATAAATCCCCCCCAAAAATCCTTTTCTTTTCTTCTAGAGAATATTGGTATATATAAAATAAGCAATGGTAATATATAATGGTAAATATAATGGTAAATCGTCCCCTTTTTTTTTTTTTAAGGAAAGAACACATGAGCACGGGGGAAGGGCAGAAGGAGAGGGAGAGAGAGAATCTTAAGCAGCCCAGCATGGGGCTTGATCTCATGACTCTGAGATCATGATCTGATCTCAATGACTCATGATCTGAGTCAAAATCAAGTCAGGTGCTTAATTGACTGAGCCACCCAAGTGCCCCAGTAAATCCTTATTTTTTAATAAAATGATTAAAATTGATTGCTTAAAAATAAGAATTCAATCATCATAAAAGGAGAGAGATCAATGTATTATAATAAATAAACAAATTTAGAGTATAAAACTAAAAAGGAAAGAATGAAGCAGCTGGCCTGACAACAATTTTTCTTATGTGATGAAGGGAAGTTAGAAAGAACTTCTGTATATCTAATAAATGAGGTTCAAAAAAATGGTGTCATATAATGAGAAAAGTTAATTAAAATGGAAGAGGGGGTAGATACATTTAACTTTTGTGTCATTATTCTCAATTAATTAAATATGTATTAAATATTAGCTTCCAAATAATTTTCTTGAAAAAATGGGAAAAATTCACGTTCCCAGATGATATCCACCTACTCTCCTAAATTTTGATGCTCTTTCAAGTAGGGCCAAAGAAACTCGTACTGTAAATAGCATTTGAGGTGATAATGATGTAATTGGTTCACTGAACACAACCTTGAAAGGCAACTGTGAAAAATCATGTGACATATTTATGGAAGTCAGAATGTTATATGGTAATTCTTTTATATTTTTTACTTAATAATTTTTCCTATTTGATATTACTTTGTTACCATTATTAAATTATAAATGTAGTCTATTTGTAAATAGTCTAGTGCATTCATTATACAACCAATACTAAAGACTTTATTTACTACTTTAGGTTTTTTGTTTTTTTTTTTACTACTTTAGGTTTTTTTGGTTTTTTTTTATAACTAGGGAAGAAAAGATGGGAGAACAATTACCCAAACCATCTGCACATGGACAAATGTCTTTACCTGTATGTGGACAGCTTTGTATTAATTTAACCAGCTCTCCAATTACTATAATATTATTCAATTCAAGAAGGCATATTGTATCTATAATAAAAATTTGGTTGGACCGATAGAATAAATTACACATTCCAAAGGTTATATAGAAGTTGAAAATGGATAAAAGAATCACCAGAGCTTTCACCTAGTTATTTCTCGGGTGGGATTGAGACAGTCCTATAGATTGGAACAGTACATCAAGGTACATGCTCAGCCTGAAGTGAGCATGAACACAGCAAATCCTGGTTTCACATAAATACATGCTTTGCAATCCATTATTTTGTGAATTTTGTTGCAAAATGTGAATGAGGGTCTTAGAAGTAAGTTGGCATTTTATTTTTTCACTTATGTAGAAACATATACACTTGAAAAAATGCTTTCTGATTTCTAATTTTGTGTGAGGATATTCTTAAATTTAATATTCCCATGAATTGGCCAAAAACTTGTATTATAAAATTTTTTTAAATATACAAGTTATTTTTAAAAGACTGCCATTCTGACAGGTTTAAAGTGATAACTCACTTGGTTTTAAAGATTTTTAAAATTTTTATTTTATTTGACAGGAAGAGAGAGATCACAAGTAGGCAGAGAGGCAGGCAGAGAGAGAGGGGGAAACAGGCTCCCTGATGAGCAGAGAGCCCAATGCGGGGCTTGATCCCAAGACCCTGAGATCATGACCTGAGCTGAAGGGAGAGGCCTTAACCCACTAACCCACCCAGGTGTCTCATTCACTGTGGTTTTAATTTGCACTTCCTGATGATTAGCGATGTTGAGCATATTTTCATGTGTCTGCTGGCCATCTGTATGTCTTTGGAAAAATGTCTATTCAAGTCGTATACTCATTTTTAATCAGATTATTTGTTTTTTCAAGGTTGAATTGTATAAATTCTTTATAAATTGTGAATATTAATCCCTTATAGGCTATATCATTTGCAAATATCCTCTCCCATCAAGTTGGTTGCCTTGTTCATTGATGTCTTCCTATGCTTTGCAAAAGCTTTTTATTTTGGTATAGTTCCAATAGTTTAATTTTGTTATTTCCCTTGACTGAGGAAATATATCTAGAAAAATGTTTCTATAGCCTAGTTATTTCTTGGATGGGATTGAGACATTCCTATAGATTGGAGCAGTACATCAAGGTACATGCTCAGCCTGAAGTGAGCATGAACACAGCAAAGAAATTATAGCTTGTGTTCTCTTTGAGGATTCTTATGGTTTCAGTCTCCCATTTAGGTCTTTAATCCATTTGGAGTTTATTTTTGTGTGTGGTGTAAGAAAATGGGCCAATTTCATTCTTCTGCATGTGGTTGCCCAGGTTTCTCAACACCATTTGTTGAAGAGACTGTCTTTTCCCCATTGTTATGCTTGGCTCCTTTGTTATAGATTAAATGACCATATAATCATGGGTTTATTTCTGGGCTTGCTATTCTATTCTTTGATCTGTGTGTCTATTTTTGAGCCTGTACCATGCTATTTTGAGTACTATAACTTTGTAGTCTATCTTAAAATCTGCAGTTGTGATACCTCTAGCTTTGTTTTTCTTTTTTAAGATTGTTTTGATTATTCAGGGTCTTTTGTGATTCCATACAAATTTTTGTATTACCTGTTCTAGTTCTGTGAAATATGCTGTTGATATTTTGATATAGATTGCATCAAATCTGTAGATTGCTTTGAGTAGTGTGGGCATTTTAACAATGTTTGTTCTTCCAATCCATGAGCATAGAATATCTATTTCTTTGTATCACTTTCAATTTATTTCATCAGTGTTTCACAGTTTTCAGAGTATAGGTCTTTCACCCCTTGGGTTAAGTTTATTCCTAGGTATTTTATGATTTTGGGGGAATTATAAATAAGATTGCTTTCTTAATTTCTGCTTCTGCTACTTTATTATTACTGCAATTACTTTATTATTACTATTACTATTATTATTATTACTTTATTATTACTAGAAATGCAACAGATTTCTGTATATTTTGTATCCTGTGATGTTACTGAATTCATTTGTTAGTTCTAGCAGTTTTTTGGTGGAGTGTTTAGGGATTTCTCTATATAGTATTGTGTTATCCATAAATAGTAAAAGTTTTACTTCTTCCTTACCAATTTGGATGCCTTTTATTTAATTTTTTTTGGCAGATTGCTGTGGCTAGAACTTCTAGTACTATGTTGAATAAAATTGCTGAGAGAGGACACCCCTTAGGGGAAAAGCTCTCAGTTTTTCACCATTCAATATGATGTTAACTGTGGGTTTTTCATATATGCCCTTTTTATGTTAAAGGATGTTCCATCAAAACTTACTTTTTTTGAGGGTTTTGTCATGAATGGATGTTGTATTTTGTCAAGTGATTTTTCTGTATCTATTGAGATAATCATATGGTTTTTATCTTTTTTCTTGTTAATGTGATGTACACATTGATTAACTTGTGAATATTGAACCACC
This sequence comes from Procyon lotor, assembly GCA_028646535.1. Classification (NCBI taxonomy): domain Eukaryota; kingdom Metazoa; phylum Chordata; class Mammalia; order Carnivora; family Procyonidae; genus Procyon; species Procyon lotor. The sequence continues at coordinate 40,561,596 of CM053605.1, forward strand.
CTTGGATCTCTGAAATGAATCCCACTTAGTTGTGGTGAATGATTTTTTAAAATATGTTTTTGGGATTTGGTTTGCTAATACTTTGTGAGGATTTTTGCATCTATGCTCATCAGAGATATTGGCTTGTAGTTTTCTTTCTATCTTCCTCTTCCTTTTTTTTTTTTTTTTTTTGGTAGTATCTTTATCTAGTTTTGGAATCAAGATAATGCTGAGTTTAATCCCTGCCATCTAAACATGTATTGTTATCTTTATAAGCTATATATTTCTGAACTTTTTAAAACTAATTTTTATTGAGTACACAATGTACCAGATATTCCATTGTCTCTTGGGATACATTATTGATCAAATCAAATAAAAATTCTGGCCTCTCTAAGCTTATGCTTCACTAAGGAGACGCAGATAACAAACAATAAAGATAATAACTAGCACATTGGAAGGTAATAAGTTCTGTGAAAGAAAATAGAGCGGGGAAGAAGGTTTATGACTGTGTGGCATGAGATATTTCACAATATACCATTAAATATGGTGGTAAGAATAGAATTTATTGAGAAGGTGACAGTTGAGAAATTACTTGAAAAAAATAAGGAACTTGCACACAGATATCTGGGACTGGAGTATTGCAGACAGAGGAAAAAGCTAAAGTAAAGCTGTAAATGCAGCAGCCTACCTGGTATACTCAGAAGTAGTGTGGATGGCACAGAGAATGTGAGAGTGTGATGTATTATGGAACTGAGGAGGGAGTGACATCACAATGATCTTGGCTTTTATTTAGGTGAAAACATGGGCCAAAGTGGCATATTTTAAGATGATTCTGTTAAAAACAGAATACAATAGGAGAAAGCAAAGTACCAGGAAGACCACTGGGATGCTATTTTTGTATTTCTACTGAGAAGTGTTGGTGGCTGAGCAAGATGATAGTTATGAAGGTGGGAAGAAGAGGTGAGATTTTGGATATATGTTCAGTTAATGTCAGTGGACTTCCTGATTAATCTGATATAAAGTGTGAGAGAGAAATAAAGAAGTGTAAGGATGTCACCATGGTGTCTGGCCAGAACTATTGGAAAAAAAAATGGAATTGCCATTGACTTTGATGACATAAGTGGAGGGAGTGGTTTATGTTTGCATCTGTTGAATTTAATATGTCTAATAGATGTTCAGATGAGGATGTAGAATAGTCAGAAGCAAAAAATTAGAATTTGAGCAAGAAGTCTGAAATGAAGCATATAGGTTATTGCAAAGTCATGAGGCCAGATGATCTTTTCTGCAATAACAATTATTACTAATCTGGCAGTATCAGCATTGCCCCAATTATACTTTCCGGTACTATTAGCAAATTTACATTTTACCTTGGGCCTTTCTGAGTTTTGAATATTCAGTATTTTTATTTACACATTGCAAAGAGCTGGTAATAACTTATTAATATAGTTTTTCCCTAGAATTATTACCATTTTGCCCCTGTATTCAAATGTTAAAATTTTGCTAGCTCCTATCCATTTTAGTATCCTGTTCAAAATTGTCCTCAATGATTTTAGAACTTCCCTTTGCTCTAATTTCTTCTGTTTCCTCACCCCAAGTTTCTATTACTTTTCCATTTTTACATCTAATTCATTAATTTTTAAAACATCACACTGAGTAAAGAAGATTAGAAATACATGCCAGGTTCAGAGTAAACTCTAATGGCCCAGGTGGAAAAGAGAGTAATATAAACATTCCAGATGCATATCTGAGTTTTATATCAGAAAACAAAATGCAAATATGTGAATAATAACCTTGTGATTTTTATATGAAAATAAACCAAAATAAAAATTAATGAGAACATATTTTAACTTTCTGTTATTTTAAGTTTTTAGAAAGAATACAATAAAACTATTGTTTCTGCTGAACAATTTCCCTTAATTAGGTGATTCAAAAATTCATTTAAATGTAAACCAATATTAAAAAGTTAAAATGAAATATGTCCTGTCTGTTCACACCTAGAAAAAATAAATTTGTGAACTAAATCATGTGTATAGAACTGAAAAACTCTACAAAGGAATAGAGAGTAGTTGAATAGACATTGAATGATATTAAAAGAAAAATATGGCATCAAAAATTACTAAAGAATATGTTTTTCTATCCTTTTTTGGGAAGGAGAGATAGATATTAGATGAACACTAACATAATTTGGTTTTATTGTTACTTTCAATGCATTCACATATCTAAAGCTTATTTCATAAACTTTATGCATGTATATATAGAATACAGATATGTATGTTATGTATATGTATTATATGCATTTGTTCATAAATAACAGAAGTAAAACCAGTGTATTACAGAAGTAGTAATTAGTAAAAGTTTATTGTACATACACCAAAAAGACAATTTTCACTCAAACCAGAACATGGAACAAGGCTTAGAGATATATCGTTATAAAGCAGCTTATACAGTGAGAAAGCAGTGACTGCTTTTTACAGTGATTGATTATATATTAGGATTTTCTTAAACGGTAAGGAATTGATCAGTGGGTACCTCATATCAACCTTGGGAAACAGGTTAAGTTTTGTTTATGATTTTTAGAGGCACAAGCAAGAAATGACCCACGTCAAGTTAGCCTTGTAAAATAAGCTAAGTGAAGCTTTGTTTCTATGACTAAACTGGTTCTGTCTATTCAGGAAATTTTCAAGGCTGATCTCTATTTGTTCTTGATTTTAACAATTTCCCCCTTTTGGTCATCCTTTCAATAGGCTGAGAATATGACCAACCAGTATATTGCTATTCTCCATTACCATCATTGTCAAATACAGGCTGAAGAGTCACATATTCGGTGTTTTCATCCAGTCGAAACATCAGGCTGGAGGCTGTGTACTATCTTTATCATTTACAAGATCATTTTACCCATATTTTTGATCCTGACAGGTACCATTTGGCATGTGAGTGGCAACCAATAAGCATTTAAAACCCTTGTGAGTATGTAATACACTAGAGAGGTTAATATAGTGACTAAAAAGAGAACAATTACCAAGGATTGAAAAATTCCCCAGAGCAGAGATTCTCAGCCAAGATTTATTTATTTTTTTTAATATTAACATATAATGTATTATTTTCCCCAGGGGTACATGTCTGTGAATCATTGGACTTACATATTTCACAGCACTCACCATAGCACATACCCTCCCCAATGTCCATAACCCAGCCACTCTATTCCTATCCACGACCCTCCAGCAACCCTGTTTGTTTCATGAGATTAAGAGTCTCTTATGGTTTGTCTCCCTCCCGATCCCATCTTGTTTGATTTTTTCCCTCCCTACCCCCCACAACTCCCTGCCATGCCTCTCAAATTCCTCATATCAGAGAGATCATATGATAACTGTCTTTCTCTGGTTGACTTATTTCACTTAGCATAATACCCTCTAGTTCCATCCATGTCATTGCAAATGGCAAGATTTCGGGGGTTTTTGATGGCTGCATAGTATTCCATTGTATATATATACCACATCTTCTTTACCCATTCATCTATTGATGGACATCTAGGTTCTTTCCATAGTTTGGCTATTGTGGACATTGTGCTATAAACATTCGGGTGCATGTGCCCCTTCGGATCACTTGCACGTGCCTCTTCGGATCACTACCTTTGTATCTTTAGGGTAAATCCCCAATAGTGCAATTGCTGGGTCATAGGGTAGCTCTATTTTCAACTTTTTCAGGAACCTCCATACTGTTTTCCAGAGTGACTGCACCACCTTGCATTCCCACCAACAGTTTAAGAGGCTTTCCCTTTCCCCAGGAGCCAAGATTTAATCAATGAAGCAACTCCAATGGGCTATAATAAGTTCTTTACATAGGCACAACATGATGTATTAGCAAACACATTCTCATGATTGCTTAGGACAGGATGAATATGAGGATCTTTTATTTTAGGAGACAGTGTTTTAGATGAGCTTCCTCTTAAATTAAGCCTCTACTTGATACGAACAATTAAGTGATTTAATGAAAGGCTTTTTTATGGAAAAAAAAGAATAAAGATTAACATTTCAAGAAAATTATAAATTCAATTTCTGAGTTTGGAGAATAGCCAGTTGAGTTGATTTCTAGATGGTGAGTTCTAAGCATCTTCAGATGAAGTGAGGGCAAGAAGAAATGGTAATCTGATAGATTTTCGTAATTTGCAGTTTGATGTCTCCGGTAATCTTTCTGAATAGCCACATAACAATAGGCAGAAATATTGTCCACTTGAGCTGTTGTGGTGATTTCTCTGAAGTTCATATTAAGTATTTGAGGGTTAGCTTGCATGATTTTAGGAAAAAAGACAGTTTTAATTTCATAGTGATTCTAAGAAGAGTGGGAGAAAATTGAAAATGTTAGTTTGGAAAGTTCTAGCCAAATATTAGAAGAAACTAGAAGAATTCAGGATCCAGTCCAGTTTATAGGTAAAAAAGAAACCTAAAAGACATTACTGACACTAGAATCTGATATCAACAAAGGTGTATTACTGAAACAAGTTTTCTCTATGTAATCATCCTTGTTTCTATCAAAGATAACCATAGAGAAACTAATTTGTTTGCAAATTAAGTCTAGTTTCAATAAACATGGCTCAATTATTTACATGAATGCAACAAAAATAGTGATTATATATAGGTTCTTTTAATGCTCTACTAGAACTTTTCATAAGAGATCCCAGAATGGACTTTCAAAGGCCTCTCTATGCTAGCAAGCCCAGCCAAGGATTGTTCGGATTGTTCAATTGTGTAATTGTGTTCTGTTACAAGAAAATTAGATTTCTATTATATTTATATGTGTGTGTGTGTGTATTATATATATATTATATATAAATTATATATTATCTATTATACATATATAAAACCTCCACACACATATATATTCCATATATATGTTCCATATATATATATCTTATAAGATATATATATATATATATATGGAAAATAAGAATAGTTTCTGGTTTCTGGAATGATCAGCTAGGGAGAAAAAGATAAATGCTTCAACCTTTGTTATAAAGATACATATTACCAAATTGCTTAAGTTGTAGACAGCTTAAAAGAGGGAAGAAAAATGGATCCCCTAAATTTGGAAAATGAAACATTAGAAAAGCTTGCAATGTTTAAAATGAAGTCATAAAAATTACAATCATCTTTATCAGTTCTTTCAGTTGTATGCTTTAATTCTTTTTTGGCTTGACTTTGGGTTAGCAGCTTTATGAATCAATCAGTTTTTCCTTAAAGATTCAGAAATTCTTACCCAACTTGGTGTTAGGATCTCAAAGTTATCCTAAATCTGTATTTTAGAGCACTTGTCAGGACTTTTCCATAAATCTCTTTGAAGATGAAGCACTTTTGTAAGAATACTTTTGCAAAACATCAGAGTAAAACAATAACTGTCAGTAAGTGAGAAAAGAATTAAAAATTGCCAAGCATAAATTAAAGATCTAGTGAGAGTTCACATACACACCAAAAAATTATGCAATTGACCATTAAATTTGGTTACCTTTATGATATTCAATATTTTAAGATAATAGCTGGAATTATGATTAAATACATTTTACCATGACATATCCAATTTTTTGGAATTTCCTATAATTTCTGAATTGCTTATTTTAATGATATATGTCCCACATAAATATGATCTAGGAAGGTTAAATATTACTTTTTATAAGACAATTTCTTTGCTAATTATGGGTCTGTTTAGGTTTTCTATTTCTTCCTGTTTCATTTTTCTAGTTTATATGTATCTAGGAATGTATCCATTTCTTTTGGATTGCCTAATTTTTGGGCATATAATTGCTCATAATATTCTCTTATAATCGTTTGTATTTCTTTGATGTTGGTTGTGATCTCTTTTTGGGGTATAGTGTCAGAAAGTGGTCCAGTTTTTTTGTTCTGCACGTTGCTCTTCAGTTTTCTCAACACCATTTGTTGAAGATAATATCCTCTTCTCATTAGTATTCTTTCATGTTTTGTTGAAGATTAATTGACTATATTGTTATGGGTCCATTTCTGCATTTTCTGTTGTCTGTGTGCTTGATTTTTTGCTAGTATCATACTGTCTTGATGACTACAGATTTGTAATATAGCTTGAAGTCCTGAATTGTGATGCCTCCAGATTTTTTTTTAACTTTTTAAAGATTGCTTTGGCTACTTAGGGTCTTTTGTGGTTCCATACAAAATTTAGGATTGTTTGTTCTAGCTCTGTAAAAAATGCTGGTGGTATTTTGATAATTTTGAAAAGGATTTCATTAAATGTGTAGATGCTTTGGGTATTGTAGACATTTTAACAATATTTGTTCTTTCAATCCATGAGCATGGAATGTTTTTTTGTGTCATTAAGATTAACTTTTAAAATTTTAAATCCATTCTAATATTTGTCAGCCCGACCACACATAAAATTCCTTTCTCAAGATTCCTTTTTCATAATCCTTCTGCAGCTTTCAATATCCATTTGGGTTTTGTCCTATATTTTTCCTTTCTTATTCTGTAACAATGATTTTATTTTAGGATAAAATCACTTTTTTTTCTTTTACCAGAAACAAAATGAAACCCATGTCCTTTATACTTTTTCTTATCCAAAAAACACATTCTGTTTTCTTAACCTACTTTTCGTATACATTTTTTACCCTTCTTATTTCTAGTAGTTTTATTTTTAAATATTGATTATAAATTTTTTCTATTAGTAATTATTGCTTTCCAGTGAAAACTAGGAAGCAAGCAATTTTGAATTAACAAGTATTCACATGCAGTAGTTGATTTGCAAATTTATTAAACACATTGGTAAGTTTTAGAACTATCGTCTTCCTCATGGTAAATTTTTCAGTGTGACAAAAAACATGCTTATTAATAGACCCAAATATCTTTTGTTTCTCTGTGAAAAATTAGAGAGCCAACAGTAGATAAACTTATATTTAGTATGTAATGTTTATCTTATTTGTAAATAATTTAGATATTCATTTAGATACTTATTATTTAGTTTATCTTAAACTTTTATCTTTTCTATATTACTCTTTCAGCAGTGACTATATGAGTTTCAAATAAAAAGAGGCATTGGACAAAAATTGTTTCTATTTCCTTTCAATTTATAAAAGCTATTGTCAAATTTAAATGTATTATTAAATGCTCCCTAGAAATGATATAATATTGTGGTTAGGGGCACCTGGGTGGCTCAGTCGTTAAGCGTCTGCCTTCGGCTCAGGTCATGATCCCAGAGTCCTGGGATCGAGCCCCACATCGGGCTCCCTGCTCGGCAGGAAGCCTGCTTCTCCTGCTGCCATTCCCTCTGCTTGTGTTCCCTCCCTCGCTGTGTTTCTCTCTGTCAAATAAATAAAATCTTTAAAAAAAAAAATAAAATAAAATATAAACTCCATAAGTGGTTTTTTACTGAAATATTTTTCAATCTTAATTATAACCTGTTAATTTATCAATAGGCAATAATTTGAAGTGCACAGAAAACACTTCTTAAAAGTACTGATGGAAATACCCCAAACCTTGCATGTGCTATGCTAAAATACATTTGGTTCTTTTGCAAATAAATCAACTCATCTACAAATGTTTATATAATACAATAAAATTTTACAAAGAAGGGCCACATGTACCCCAGTGTTCATAGCAGCAATGGCCACAATTGCCAAACTGTGGAAAGAACCAAGATGCCCTTCAACAGATGAATGGATAAAGAAGATATGGTCCATATATACAATGGAATATTATGCCTCCATTAGAAAGGATGAATATCCAACTTTTGTATCAACATGGATGGGACCGGAAGAGATTATGCGGAGTGAAATAAGTCAAGCAGAGAGAGTCAATTACCTTAAGGTTTCACTTACGTGCTGAGCATAAAGAAAAACATGGAGGGCATTGTGAGAAGGAAGGGAAGAGGGGATGGGGGGAAATCAGAGAGGGAGATGAACCATGAGAGACTGTGGACTCTGAGCAACCAACTGAGGGTTTTGGAGGGGAGGGGGTGGGGGGTTGGGCGAGCCTGGTGGTGGTTATTCAGGAGGGCACGTATTGCATGGAGCACTGGGTGTGGTGCATGAACAATAAATCTTGTAACACTGAAAAAATAGAATAAACATTTTTGGGGAAAAAAAAGTTTTATAAGCAAGGTAAGAAGATACACTTAGCATTGAAGGCACTATTACATAGATATTCATAATAAGTTTATGACATTTTCATGTAAATAATTAATAATTCTTTGGTTAACAGAGTGATTTTTTGAAACTACCATTTTGAGTCACTTTCTCAATTTGGCTGAGGATTTAATTTAATTATTTTTAAGTCCCTGGAATTTTCTGTTATATTAATGAGATTAAAAATAGTATCTTATTTTTTTAATTCCTAAACAAGATTTTTCTATCACCTTGGATAAATCTCTTCTGATATTCTAGTTTTGCACCATTTGTAAATGAGTCAGTAGTATGTGCTAAATAATAATTAGTTGATAAAGTGTACCATGTATTTGCTGATGTCTTTACCTCATTTTGGGGATATCTTTGTAGTGATAGTCCCAATTTAGAGTTATATTCAACAGCCATGTAAATGACATGAAGAGATGGAATACCAGAACCAAGAATGCACCAGAGTAACTCTTTCTCATGAGTTTATTACCACTTGAGAACGTAAGTGACTAATTCTCTGTTCAGTGAGATTCTTTGGAAATAGTATATTTCATTTGACAAACACCTAGTAAAATTATCTTTTTAAGACCAGGTATTTTCTTGTCACCTCATACTATAATTCCATTCACTTCAAGTGACTCAAATTCTTCGCCAGTGTTAGAGATTGAATACTTAAAAATCTCACTTTACCTCTGACACTTCACACTGACACATGTATGCTGTGCATACATCTGTCCAAAATCTTGGGCCCTAGTCTACCCACTATCATGCTTATCCTTCAACATCAGCCACCCTCCAAAAGTCAACTCCAGCCAGTATTACCATATAATTTCACATACAGTCTATATTCTACATGTGCCTCTTCTTTATTCTGTTGAGTTTCTGTCTCTTATGTTCTCTAACTTAAAACCCACACCTCACCTTCCAGATTTGTTCACAAAACAACTTTCATCCCTTTCCCATAACAGACCTGGCTCTCCAAAGAGAATGGTATCTTCTCAGTAATACTTATATGTGTATCTTGCTCACTAATCCTGTACACCATAGTCCTGAGGCAATAGAATCAGCGTCTGCATTTGCCTTGTTTTACCACTTGAGGACACTGAGGATGCCTTGATTCCCAGGGTGGTTTTCAAATCCTTCATATTCCTCTATTGTATAAAACTTTACCTTCATTTTATATATATGTTTGACTCTTTCTCTTGATTGCTCTTTGTTGATACTATTTGCTAGCTTTGTACAGCACATACCCACACTTTCTTCCACTGACAATTGCCTTATATCTTTGGAACCAAAGTTATAGCTTTTCTCTCTAATTCAAGTAAGGCTTTCTTTTTGGAAAAGTGTAGCATTCATGTAAGTGGCCTATCCAGTGGCTCAACCACAACATTTTCCTCTCATTTTGGGTGAATTCCTTCTTCTAGTATTCTAATTGGGTGTGCATTTGCGAACGAGTCCATAGTTCATGTTTAATAATCATTGCCACTATGATTAGACTGATTACACTATGCCTTCATGTTATTTCATTCATACACTCCAATTAATGTGGTTATTCAATGAATTTATAAGAAGCAATAGACCTTGGAATTGCATCCTTTTTCTTTCACTAAACTACTCTTAAACCTCTGGCCATCAGTCTTCTTCTAGTCTTTTTTTCCCTCTCTGACTACTTCTTTTTGTATTGATACTTTTTTAAGTATTTTATTTAATTCTCAATTTCTCTATTCCATGGGTTCTTTACTTGACTTATTCTGCTGATATTTTTCATTTATTTTTTATGTTTTTATTTAAATTCTAGTTGGCTAACATACAGTGTAATATTAGTTGTACAATCAGCACTTCCATATAGCACCCAATGATCAGCACAGCAAGTGCACCCTTTAATTTCTATCACCTATTTTACTCTCCCCCCGACTCAGCTTCCTTCTGGTAACCATCAGTTTTTTCTCTATTGTTAAAAGTCTGTTTCATTCTGTCAATTTTTTTTTTCATTCTGTCAATTTTTATCTCAGGTACAGTACTGCAAGCTGGCTGCAATTTGCTTGTAAATTCAGCAATTAGGATGATAATAAATTTAGTTAAGTGAAAGTTCTGTACATTCCAATTGTCAGTAATTATTGTATTCATCACCATCACCCCATAACAATTTTTTAAATGTTGGTTTCATTTAAGGATGTTCTTGATAAAGCAGTAAAAAGATTTAATTATCAAGTCTTGACCCTTGAATAAAATTTTTTGAATAGACTGTGTGATAAAATGGGAAATATGAATGAAGCATAATGCTTTATGTAGGAATGTGGTATTTGTTCTCCAGGAAAAGAGTTTATTTGAACTGTGAGTGGAACCAGTTGTTTGTTCATAGAACAGCATTTTGATTAGGTGAACTATGATTATTTAGATCTCAAAAGTGAGTAGAGTGAGCCTGTCACTTTGAAGAAAGCAATGATGATGTCTTGCTAATGATAAAATATAATATTTATCTATAATTAGAATTTTGGAAAACTTAGCTTCACCATCATAAACAAAATGTTGTCTATCCATATAAAATATTATTCAACTATAAGAAGGAATAAAAGACTGATGTGTGCCAAATATAGTTAAACCTCAAAAACATTATGCTAAGTGAAAGAAGTCACACACAAAGGGTTATTTATTGTATAATTCCATTTAAATGAAGTAGCCAGGATAAATAAATACATGTTAGGACATAATGCATATTCGTTCCAGGGGCTGGGGAGTGACTGTAGAGAAGAAGGGATGGGAGTAAATATTTACCCTGTAAAAAGTTTCCTTTTGAGGTTATGAAAATATTTTAGAACTAGGTGCACAGTGATGAATTTGCACTTTGCAAATGTACTAAACATTTGTATATGTACTAAATGCCACCAAATTGTTGTTTAAAATGGCCAAGTTTATACCATGTGAATTTTACCTCTATAAAAACAAAATATCCAAGTGCTTAGGGAGGTGGGGTGGAAAGTGAAAGTAATTTGATGGAGGAATGAGCTTCTGGAAGAGTCAGAAGATGGAAACAGTAGTGTTGATGTTAGATGTTAGACTTGGACAAGAGTGATGTCTTCATAGGAGGAAGAAAGTAGATAGGGTTGTTGATAACTATAAGATGAGTCATGCTGAAGAAATTCACTTACTTTATCTTCACTTCCTGCTTCAGTAGTAGTTAGACACAAGTACAAACTGTGAGGGTAGAAGTATAGTTTAGGCTTCAAAGAATTTGAAATATTTATATTAGTTAGTTCAGGATCTCAATTCTATTGGTCCAAAGCCTAAATAATAAGATTTCTAGAAGGAATGCAAAGGGAGGAATAGTTATCAAATAATTAAAAATCTCTGGAAAGGACAGAAATTAGTCTACAGATTGGTATTTTATGTCAATTTTAATGTCTATGATGAGACACATCCCTGCAAAATTACAGGATTTAAGGGACCAAGAAGCGTAATGGTTAGGATTTACTAATTCTTGGAAGCAATTATTTATTCATTTGGAAGCAATTAAAATATAGAAGAATGTATTAAAAATTTTGGTGAAATTAATTTCATAGAATTCAATACTGACACAAACTACTAATAAAAAAATGATGGTATAAAGATGTTTTCAGGGGTGCCTGGATGGCTCAGTTGTTAAGCATCTGCCTGAGGCTCAGGTCATGATCTCAGGGTCCTGGGATTGAGCCCCACATTGGGCTCCCTATTCAGTGGGAAGTCTGCTTCTCCCTCTCCCACTCCCCCTGTTTGTGTTCCCTCTCTCTCTCTCTCTCTCAAATAAATAAATAAAAATCTTAAAAAATATATGTTTTCAGAGAGCAAAGATTCAAAATACTTTCTGTGGTGAAACTTTTAATGTTAGATTCCCTTTTTACTGAGTACACAGATGATTATACTTTCCACTTTTTTTGCAGTTGCATGGGGTGGCATACTTATTCTGGCCAATGAGCTGTGTGTGGAAATGTCATGTGCCACTTTGAAGATTATAAATGGAAGAGCAGTGAATTTCTGGACTTTTCTTTTTTGTAGACTTCTGCCTTTCTCTTTTTGTGGAATTTTCTCTTTCTGTAGACTTCTACTTTTCTCTTTCTCTGGAATTTTCTCACAGTGCTATTACAACTCATGGGAAATTTCAGAATTATTAATCTAGCTATATTTAGTGTCATCTGCTGTCACATTTTTTTCCCCAAGCTGTGACTATTTCTCCTCTTAATCTTTCAATATAAATTTTGAGCCAGTTAATTTTTTCAGCATTTTGTTGCACTTAGGTGAATGAGCCCTCAGGGAACAGTGCTTCCAAGCAGTTTTTTCCAAGCACAGTTTTTACTTCCAGATTCTCTATCCTTTTTGATAGAGATATTCTATCAATTTTGATATTTTGATATCAATTGAGATATTTTGATAGAGATATCCTTTTTGATAGCTGTTGTTAGACCAACAGGCTAGTTTGTCCTGGCACCAAACTTTTTTTTTTGGTAGAAGGGAAAATGTTTCATTTTCTTCTGTTAATACCTGTGGCAATATCAAATGGAATCTCACTCATATTAAGTAATTTACTTGAAATACACATAGAAGTTATAATTTGCTTTTTTTAAAATTTTAAGGGGCTAAAGTATCACTTTCCTACTTGTGTACATTATAGCAAAATTCATACACTCCCCCCACCGTCCAACTCACACACCATGGGTGCTCAGTAAAGATGCATTGAATTGAATGTTTTTTTTTTTACTTTTCTTTTTCTGTCCACTGTGAAAAAGGAATTCTCATCTGGAAATGTCAGTACAACAAGAATAAAGCAGCTGAAATCACTAAGTCATTGCTGTCCTGATGACCTATAGTAGGAATGACATAAGAGAAGTAAACATGTGTATATAGAGCCACTGAGGTTTTTTTATTGTTGTTCTTGTTACAACTTAACTAAACCAATTATGACTAATAGAGGGTATACTTTATCAAAAGGAGGAAATAATCCCAGAAAGGAAAAGGAGTGATGAAAGAAATAAGAAATCTAACACACGGGTGCCTTTGTGGCTCAGTGGATTAAACATCTGACTCTTCATTTCGGCTCAGGTCATGATCTCAGAGTTGTGATCTCAGGGTTGTGAGATGGAGCCCTTCGTGGGACTCTGCACTAGGTGTGAGCCTGCTTAACTCTGCGCTAGGTGTGAAACCTGCTTAAGATTCTCTTTCTCCCTCTTCCTTTGCTCCTTTCTCTCCCTTCCCACCGATTGTGTGCACTCTCTCTCTCTCTCAAAAAAGAAAGAAATCCAACACAGAGGAAAAGGGCAAGAAAATCAGTATTGGTGACACCTAGTTCAAAGGTGAAATCTTTGCTGCTGCTCTAGTTGACAACTAATATTAATTTGAGTAGATTTTTAGAATGTTCTTCATAAGACATCTCTAAGGAGAAGTAAACTTTTTGGCTTATGTTATTGGAATGTATTGATAGGCATTTAAGAAATATGTTGGTAGGGGTGCCTGGGTGGCTCAGTCCGTTATGTGGCTGGCTACCTTCCACTCAGGTCATGATCTCAGGGTCCTGGGATTGAGCCCTGCATTGGGCTTCTTGCTCAATGGAGAGCCTGCTTCTCCCTCTTCTGAACTAATATTAATTTTTCAAATTCTCTGAAGCCTAAACTATACTCCTGCCCTCACATTTTGTACTTGTGTCTAACTTCTCCTGAAGCAGGAAGTGAAGATAAAGTAAGTGAATTTCTTCAGCATGACTCATAGTTGATCAACAACTCTACTTTCTTACCCTACTAAGATATAAGTATCACTCCTGTCCAAGTCTAACATCTTACATCAACACTACTGTTTCCATCTTCTGACTCTTACAGAAGCTCATTCCTCCATCTAATGACTTTTACTTCCCATCCCACCTCTCTACTCTGCCTACTTGTGCTCTCTGTCTCTCTGTCAAATAAATAAATAAATAAAACCTAAAAAAAAAAAATCTGTTGGAGACTTTGAGGAGAAATGAATAATTAAAAAAACAAGAAACTTTTTTAAAAATTGAAGAAAATCAATTCCAGAGAAAATATAAAAGTGTAATTGCAACTGACCCTGCTGTTTATAAACAATACTTATACTCATGTAAAAATTGAATACTTATTTATTCAAATATTTTGGTACAACATTATTGAGAGGAAGGAGGGCAGTGAAACATATTTAGACATGTGGAGAGTCAGTATTCATGTAAGCTAAATAATTTTCTATAATAGGGAACCAGTAGATATATTTGAAAGATAAAAGTCAAGAAATAGCAGTAAGGAATTATTATTTAGAAATAATAACTGGAATATGTAAAGATGTTGGGAGCCTTTTCTTCCAGGGGGATAGCAGTTGTGAATTAGGTGAATGCTATTTCCATTATAAGCCTTGAAACACTATTTTCTTTTCTTTTTTTTTTTTTTACACTAAATGCATGTATTGATATTCTAATAAAAATTTTGAAATTAAATTTAAAAATCTTTTGGATAAGTTATTTTTGATAGGGCCATATTTTTAATGATCAGTGGTATATAGAATTTTCCCTGTATAACACATCGCTTAAAGTTGCCAAACCTAGATAGGATTTGTAGCAATGCCTGGTCTTTAATAGGTGTACATCTAAAGTCGATATTAAAATAATTTTGTCAGCACATTTTTATGTGGATTCCTTGAGGCATATTGTAGTATCAATAAAGAAGTTACAGTTTTAATCTTGAGTCTAGATAGATTAGTATTTGAAGATTAGTATTAGCACTTCATCCCTCACCACTACTGTGTTCAAAGTCTGAAAGTCCAGAATGTCTTTGGTTCATAAGCTCTAAAGGAATCAATTACCTCATGACAGTGTCAGGGAACAGTAGGTATTTGTCTGCCAAAGTTTCAGGAAATATAATCTGGGATATAATTATTCCATGTATAGGCATTCCACTCACACAGCACTCTTTCTGTAGGATTCATTTCTTATTAACATCTAAAATACATTTATTGCAATATAAAAAATAAACTCTGGGACTTTGAGTATAGTGGTAAACCACCATGCTCCAGATTTTATCAGAAACATGTCAGATACAGCTAGTGAGTGGCAGACACTTAGAAAATGGGGTTTTCCTGTATGAGATGCCATGTAAACATCCATAGGAAAAAGTCCTAAATCAAATTTACATGTTTATACACAAAAATATAGGTCAGAAAATCTAAAATTGTACTTATTTATTCCTTCAAACTTACATTCCAGGAAAATTTAAAGTCAGAATCTCAATTTATAAAATATTATCCTGTAATAACACTTTTCATTTAATAAATATTTTAAAGCATTATTTTAATTGTCTCACAATAATTTGTAAGTTTGTAGGAAAAAAATAACTGTGCAATTTTAGAGAAAAGCTGACATTTAGGAAGATGAGATGATCTCAAGATGGAACCATCTTGTTAAAGTGTTTAATCTAGTGCCAATTCCTGCCATCATTATAGAATAATATGTGCAGTTGCTAATGTTATTTGAATTTTCTTGAGGAATAACTTAACCTTAATTTAATAAGGACAAGATAATGATGAATATGACAACTAAAGGCTTTTTTTCCAATTATTTCTCCATTTATTTGCATAGAAAATTAATGTTATAATAAGAAGTATGGAATAAAGGCCAAATACATTTGATATAGGTAAACATCCCTGTATGCACTTAAAGTTCATGTGTGTGATGCTAAAGTGATTCTTTGTTATTTGAGTTGGCGTATTTCCTCTGAATATATAACTTAGAGGAGACATTGTATACAATGTCTAAGTATATCTGTTAAAGTCTGATTTTATCTGTAATTAAGATGCAGATTAAATTAGTGCAGGAAAACTAGGCCAAGTTTTAAGAAAGAAGAAGAAAAAGAGTCAGGGAAGAGAAAAGGATTCTTACTAATTTTTTTTTTTAATTTTTATTAACATATAATGTATTATTTGCCCCAGGGTACATGTCTGTGAATCGTCAGGCTTACACATTTCACAGCACTTAACAGCACATACCCTCTCCAGTGTCCACACTCCAGCCACCCTATCCCTACCCCCCCACCCCCCGCCTCCCAGCCACCCTTCGTTCGTTTCTTGAGTCTAGGAGTCTCTTATGGTTTGTCTCCCTCCCCATCCCTTCCTGTTTCATTTCTCTCCCCCACCCCCCCCAAACTCCTGCCTTGCCTATCAAGTTCTTCATATCAGAGAGATCATGTGATACTTGTCTTTCTCTGACTGACTTATTTCGCTTAGCATAATACCCTCCAGTTCCATCCTCGTCGTTGCAAATGGCCAGATTTCGTTTCTCTTGATGGCTGCATAGTATTCCATTGTATATATATACTACATCTTCTTTATCCATTCATCTGTTGATGGGCATCTAGGGTCTTTCCATAGTTTGGCTATTGTGGACATTGCTGCTATAAACATTCGGGTGCACGTGCTCGTTCGGATCACATTTGTATCTGTAG
>CM053605.1:40578264-40596148 GCA_028646535.1 Procyon lotor
AGAGTGATGCGGAGCACTTTTTCATGTGTCTGTTGGCCATTTGGATGTCCTCTTTGCAGAAATGTCTGTTCATATCTTCTGCCCATTTCTTGATTGGATTATTTGTTCTTTGGGTGTTGAGTTTGAGAAGTTCTTTACAAGGATTCTTACTATTAAGGCAGAATTTTAACTGGGTTTTCAAAGAGATGATAATAAAAATATGTTCAGGATATATAAACACCTTCTTTTGAAATATTACATTATGATAAAAGCATCTCATATTTCTTTTTGTAGCTGGGTGTTTTCTTTTGTTTGTAAATTTTTCTAATCATTTCTCTGCCTTTTTGGCTAAGAGAAATGTAGATTTTTCCTGACATATATATTCAAAAAGGTGTGCATATCAAAAGTTAGAAGACTAATGAATTTCCTCAAAGTAGAGAACACTAACTGAAATAGAAAACCACTCTTCCAGTTTGCCAGAAGTCTTCCTCTAAAAGTTCAGTGTTAACCCCTCCCCAAATAATCTCATCTGATGTCTAAAACCAAGACCATTATGTCTGTTTCTGAATGTTATATAAATTGAATCATGCCATTTTTTGATTATCTGTATTATTTTGCTTAATATTTTATTTCATACTATTTTGTGATTATACAATGTTTCCACTTTATTCCTGATAGACATTTGGATTTTTCTTAGTTACTATTTGGAGTGTTGTGACATTCTTGTATACATGTCTTTTAGTGCACATATTTGGAAGCATTTCTTTAAGTACATTAAAGAAGAGTAGAATTATTTGAATGAGGGGGTAAATATAAGATCAATTTTATTGTTATCCAAAATAGTTCTACAATTATAATTCTATTCATTGTGTATAATGTAATACACAGTGTAACTCTGTATTTGTGTTAATATGTTTATTATCAGCTGATATTTTTTTTTAAATTTTAGCCTTCTTGATATTGTGTCAGTTTTTTACTATAGTTTGAATTGAATTTTTTATAACTAATGGTATTGTGCACATTTCATATATTATTCATTTAAATTCTTTTATGTGTCTTGTTTGTGTCTTTTTATCTATTTTCCATTTTTATGTTTCATATTAATTTGTTGGAATTTTTAAGAAATTGTAAACATATTTACAATTTTATAATTTATATAATTTATTTCTTTCAGCAATATCAAATTTATTCTTGTATATGGTGTAAGAAAACGGTCCAGTTTCATTTTTCTGCATGCTGCTGTTCAGTTTTCCCAATACCATTTGTTGAAGAGACTGTCTTTTTTCCATTGCCTATTATTTCCTGCTTTGTTGAAGTTTAGTTGGTCATATAGTTATGGGTCCATTTCTGGGTTTTCTGTTTTGTTCCATTAAAGTGTGTGTCTGTTTTTGTGCCGGAACCATACTATCTTGATAACTACAGCTTTGTAATATAACTTGAAGTCTGGAATTATGATGTATAGAAATGCAACAAATTTCTGTATGTTGATTTTATATTCTGTGACTTTGTTGCATTTGTGTATCAGTTCTAGCAATTTTTTCATGGAGTCTTTCAGGTTCTCTAAATGGAGTATTATGTTGTCTGAGAATTGTGAAAATTTAACAACTTCTTCCTTGCTGATTTAAATGCCTTTTATTTTTGCTATTGTTGTTGTTGTCTGATTGCTGAGGCTAGGACTTCCGATACTATGTTAAATAACAATGGTGAGAGGGGACACTCTTGTTTTGTTCCTGACCTTAGAGGAAAAGCTGTCAATTTTTCCCCATTGGTGATTATATCAGCTGTGGGTCTTTCACATATGGCCTTTATGAAATTGAGGTATGTTCCTTCTACCCCTCCTTGCTGAGTTTTTTTTTTTTAATCAAAATGATGCTATACTATGTCAAATGTTTTTTCTGTATCTGTTGAGAGGATCATATGGTTCTTATCCTTTCTTTTATTAATGTGGTAAATCACATTGGTTGACTTGCAAATATTCGATCTCTCCTTCAGCTCTGGAATAAATCCCGCTTAATTTTGGTGAATAATGTACTGTTGGATTTGATTTGCTAGTATTTTGTTAAGAATTTTTGCATTCAAGTTCAACAGGGATATTGGCTTATAATTCTTCTCATGGGGCCTTTGGTTTTTGGAATTAAGGTAATGCTGGCCTTGCAGAATGAGTTGGGAAATTTCCCTTCCATTTCTATTTTTTGGAAAAGTTTGAGAAGATTAGGTATTAACTTTTCTTTAAATGTCTAGTAGAATTCTCCAGGAAAGCACTAGTCCTGGACTTTTGTTTGTTGGGAGATTTTTGATTACTGAATCTATTTGTTGGTTATTGATCTGTTCAAATTTTCTATTTCTTCCTATTTCAGTTTTTGTAGTTTTTATATTCCTAAGAATTTATCCATTTCTTCCAGATTGCCTGATTTATTGGTATATAACTTTCATAATATTCTCTTATAATTATAAGTTTATATTTCTGTGCAGTTGATTGTGATCTCTCCTCTCTCAATGGTGATTTTTTTTATTTGAGTCTTTTTTCTTTTTGAAGTTTGACTAGAGGCCTATCGATTTTATTAATTCTTTGAAAGAGTCAGCTTTTTGTTTCATTAATCTGTTCTACTGATTTTTTTGTTTGTTTGATTGTTTCTATATCACTTATTTCTGCTCTAATCTTTATTAGTTCACTTGTTGTGCTGTCCTTAGGCTTTATTTGCTCTTCCTCTTGTAGCTCCTGTAGGTATAAGGTTAGATTATTTGAGACTTTTCATGCTTTTTGAGGTATGCTTGTATTGATATATACTTCCCTCTTATGACTGCATTTGCTGCATCCCAAAAGTTCCGGACTGTTGTGTTTTCATTTTCATTTGCTTCCATGTATTTTTTTTTTAATTTCTTGTTCAATTTCCTGGTTAACCCATTCATTATTTAGTAGGAGGATGTTCTTTAACCTTAATGTATTTGTAGTTTTTCCATTTTTTTTCTTGTGGTTGAATTCAAGTTTCATAGCATTGTGATCTGAAAATATGCATAGTATGATCTCAATTTTTTGTACTTATTGAGGCCAGATTTGTGATCCAGTATCTGATCTGTTCTGGAAAATGTTCCATGTGCACTCAAAAAGAATGTATATTCTCTTTATATTATATATATTATATATATATATATATTCTCAATATAAACATTGCTTTAAGATGAAATGTTCAGAATATATCTGTTAAGTCCATCTGGTCCAGTGTGTCATCCAAAACCATTTCCTTGTGGATTTTCTGCTTAGATGATTTGTCCATTGATGTTAGTTGGTGTTAAAGTCCCCTATTATTACTGTATTATTATCAATGACTTTCTTTATGTTTGTTATTAATTGATTCATATATTTAAGTGCTCCCAGGTTAGGGGCATAAATATTTACAATTATTAGATCTTCCTGTTTAATGGACCCCTTAATTATGGTATAGTACCCTTCATCTCTTCTTACATTCTTTGGTTTAAATCTAGTTTGTCTGATATAAATATGGCTACTCTGGCTCTCTTTTGATATCCATTAGGATGATAGATGATTCTTACTTTCTTTCTTTTTTTAAAGATTTTATTTACTTGACAGAGAGAAACACAGTGAGAGAGGGAACACAAGCAGAGGGAATGGTAGCAGGAGAAGCAGGCTTCCCACCAAGCAGGGAGCCCAATGTGGGGCTCGATCCCAGGACCCTAGGATCATGACCTGAGCAGAAGGCAGACATTTAATGACTGAGCCGCCCAGGCGCCCCGATGATTCTTACTTTCATCTCCAGATGTCTTTAGCTCTAAAATGAGTCTTGTTTGGCAGCATATAGATGGGTCTTGTATTTTTATCCATTATGACATCCTGTTTCTTTGGACTGGAGCATTTAGTCCATTTACATTCAGAGTGATTATCGATAGTAATGAATTTAATGCCATTGTAGTACCTATAAGGTGGTTGTTTCTAGAGATTTTCTCTGTTCCTCTCTAGTTTTTTTGCTTTTGGTCTTTTTTCCAACTCAGTGAGTCTCCTTTCGTATTTTTTGCAAGGTTGGTTTAGTGTTCAGGAGCTCCATTAGTTTTTGTTTGTCAGGGAAATTCTTTTATCTCTCCTCTTCTGAACAATAGCCTTGCTGGATAAAGCATTCTTGGCTGAATGTTTTTCCTATTCAGCACATTGAATATTTCATGCCATTCCTGCCAGATTTCTGTGGAGATATCTGATTTATCTTCCATTTATCTTTCCCTAAAGCTTTCAGGATTTTCACCTTATTTCTCTATTTTGAAGACTTTTCTATGATATGTCTTGGTGTTGGCTGGCTTTTGTTGATTTTAATGGGAGTTCTCTTTGTCTCCTGGATTTCAGTGTCTGTTTCTTTCTATAGATCAGGGAAGTTTTCAGCTGTAATTTGCTCAAATAAACCTCCTCCTTTTTACTTTTCTCTTTTTGGGACTCCTATGATATGAATGTCATTATGCTTTATGAGTCACTGAATTCCCTAAGTCTAAATTCATGATCTAATATTTTTCTTTACCTCTTCTTTTCAGCTTCATTATTTTCCATAATTTTTTCCCTGTATTGTATTCCTTTGCTTTTTCCATCCTTGTTTTTATTACGTCCAGTTGTTTTCCATTTCGGTTAAAACATTTTTTATTTCAACCTGACTACTTTTTAGGTCTTTTGTCTCTATGGTAAGGGTATCTCCGGTTTCTTCCATGCTTTCTCAAGCCTGGCTAGTATCCTTATGATTGTTGTTTTAGATTCCAGTTCAGTCATATTACTTATATCCATTTTGATTAGTTCTTTGGCTGTGACCTCTTGTTTTTTGGGGGGATGATTCCTCTGTCTTGACATTTTTTCTAGGTCTCTGTCTTTTCTGTGTTTGGGAAGCCTGTGCCTGGTCCAATTTCCACTAGAAATGAAGCTTTTCAACACTCTGATCAGTAGACCTGGTGTGTGTGTGTGGGGGGGGAGGTTTGTTGGTCTTCTTGGGGGAGGGGCCTGCTGCTGCTGCTGCTGTGGCTTTCTGCCACAGTTGCCTTATTTATAAAGGTACCTGAGGTGCCTGATTGGTGCAATCAGTTAAGCATCTGACATTTGGTTTCAGTTCAGATCGTGATCTCAGGGTTGTGAGATCGAACCCCACATTGTGCTCCACACTCAGCCTCGAGTCTGCTTAAGATTTTCTCTCTCTCTCCCTCTTCCCTCCTGCTTGTGCACTCTCACTCTCTCTCTCTTTCTCCCCCTTTCTCTCTCTCCCTCTCTCTCTCAAATAAATAAGTAAATCTTAAAAAAACAAAAAGGCACCTGTAGAGTGCAGAGGGTTGGGGCTTGGTGCAAGCAGCTCCTGCCTCCACTGTGTGCATTATGCCATTTGCTGAAATCTGTCAGAGCTGATGGGAGAAGTGAAAAATGGTATCAGTCCACTCTCTTCACTGGTGAGGGGAGTTCATGTCCACTGATGTTCAGGAAGCCCTCACAGAAGAGTGAATAGTCTCCCTTCTTGTGTCCCAGGCTTCTATCACATCCCTGCATTCACCCTGTCTGTGTCAGAACCATCTATCTGTCTGATAGCATAGTGTTCCTGTGTTTTATTTAACATGCATGCCTGGCTTTCAAAACCTCTAAATTTTAGGGACCCTGCACCATGCAGACCTGCACTGATCTTTTGGAGGAGATTCTTGCCACACTGTGGCTTGTGCTGGTTTGTCCCAGAGAAGTAGTCACATGACTACTCAGGGGCTTGGATTTTATGGTAAAGCACAGCAGAAAAGCCAGTATTAGGTCAGGTGCCCTCAGAAGGCAGTCTCTGCTCAAATGCTAATTAATGGGGCAGCTCAATGGGCCTGCTGGCTCTTTTGTCCCCTGAGCAGCAGTACTGCCTTTCACAAATGCATTCCCAAGAAGGGGAACTGTCTCCCCCAACATGACCCAGGGGATCCTTAGAGCACACTGCCTGCTTCTGGGCTTCTGCTGTCCTTCTCCACAGGAGCACCTCTAAGTCCACCAGGATCGACACTGGCAATGGTGCAGAGTTCTAAAACTTCAGACTTTTAGTTCCTCTGCATGTAAAAACTTGTGATAATCAGCCCCTCTCATATTCCCTGTCAGTGGTTTTGGGGCAGTGTTTTTCTTGTGCAATCCCCTGTATGCTGCTTTCTCTCTCTCCTTTCTCTATGATTAGGGCTCTCTCCTCTCCACAGCCCCCATGATTTCTTTTCTCCACCAAATCATGTAACCCCACCTCCTGTCTTCCACAATGTGGCTTCTTTTCTCTCTCTAGTCGTGCAATTTGTTCTCTCAGTCCCCAGATCAACTTTCTGGGTGTTCAGAATGATTTATTTTAGATTATTTAAATATTTAGATTATTTAGCTGCTGTGAAGGGATGAGGCAAGTATAAGGTCATCCTACTACTCCACCATCTTAACTCCTCCCTATTATCCTTTTTAAAGATGTCTGAATTTTGTTAGATAAAATTATGTTAGAGATTTTTACATTTATGATCATGAACGAGATAAGGTGGTACTTTTCCTTTTCTGGAATACTCTTGTCAAGATTTGGAATTTAAAAATATTTTGGATTTTAAAAATATTTGGAATTTAAAAATAATAAATTAATTATTAATTAAAAATTAAAAATAATTAAATTAAATAAATTTAAATTAAATAAAATTAAAAATTAAAAATAATTAAATTAAAAATAATTAAATTAAATAAATTTAAAAATAATAAATTTATGTAAATAATAAACTTAAAATTTATTATTTACATAAAACTAAATGGTAAATGCTCAATCATTTTTTGCTTTCTGGAAATGTTTTTGTAATATCGATTCTCTTTTATATTAAATGTTATAGGAACGTCACCTTTAACCATGACAGTTTCTTTTTGGGAAAGTTTTTGTTTATAGATTCAATTTCAAAGTAAACTTTAGGTTTTATATTTTTTCTTGTATTCCTTTTTATGTTTTTCTGGGAGTTTGTTCATTCTCATAATTTTCATATTCCCACAAAATTGTCCATCATATCCTTTTAATATTTTTAATACTGTAGGACCTGTAGTAATGTTATCTCTCCTCCCCACTTCCCCTTTTTGGTAAAGACATTGTTCTTTTTTTTTTCCCTCTTCTATAGATTGAGAGGTAAACTGTCAACTTATTGTTCCATCTTTAAAAATAATGTATCTCTTTTCTCTGGCTACTTTATGATTTTCTAGTTATCTTTTGATTATCAGAAGCTTTATGTAAGATGTGAAGGGTTGTGGTTTCCTACATATTTACCTTTCTTTCTTTTTATAAATTTGTAACTTGCTGTTTTTCATTAGTTTTAGAAGATTCGTATCCTCTGTCTCTGCAAGATTGCTTCTGTCCCATTTTCTTCCCTTCCTGGAACTCTACTTACATAGATTTTAGTATTTTTAATCTAGTGCTATATAGCATTGTACTTTGAGGAGTATTTTTCTTTTTTTCTTATCTCTGTATTCCAGCTGAATCATTTTCTACTGACTTATTTAGTTCATGTAGTCAGTCTTCTGCTGTAACCAGTCCATTATTGAACACAGCTCTCAAGTTCTAAATTTCACATATTCTTTTTAGTTCCAGACTCTTCAACCAATTCTTATTTGTAGTTTTCAGGGCACTAGTCAAATTCTACATATTACTTACTATTTTCTTTATTGTTTTAATCCCATTTAAAAAAAATGACTGATCAGTTCAATATATGGGTCTGCTCTGAGTTTTTTTTTTTTTTTCTATAGGCTAGTTTTCCTTGCTTTTGTATCTCTTTTTCTGCTGTTGTGATAAGTGATAATATTTAAGTTTTTGGTGCTGTCTGTGTTAGAGGTTGCAGCTTATTTAATTTTTCTTTCAGAGAGCATTTACCCTAATGTTCCTCAAAGAACTGGAATGGAGAAGATGATCACAAACTCCAGGCTAAGCAGACAACAGGTGGAATTGTACTTTTGGAAATCTCAATTTGTCTCTTGTTAGCAATAATTCCTATGGTGCAGGCCTGCAAACGTAGCAACTGCAAGCTTGGACTGCTTATCAGTGTCCTTCTTTCTTAGGGAATCCTAACCTACAGTTAGGTTCCTACTTTCCTTTCTTTTTGAGATCTTGATCTTCTATTTCCTGGGTACCTTAACTCTGACGCTCATCTATCTTCTCAACTTATTCTTCTACCCAGGGAACTTATATATATATATATAGTTAGTGAAATTGTTGCTCAAAAATTCCCACAGAGAAAAGTAGTACACGGAAAATTAGAATTTATCCTGAAAAAATTTCCTTCTTCTCAAGGTCTTGGCCCTTCAAGCCTTGGATGCATTTTTAGTTCTCTGGTTTCTTTCAACTTAAAACTTTTAGTAATAAATATATAAAAAATATATTAATGCTGTTCTTGATCTGAGCATTGTTCTGCTTTCATAATTTCATCGTAAGTAGAAGTTAGGTTAAATGGTTTGGCTGAAGAAAGAAATGTTTCTGAGAAGAGAGGGTTTGGAAGATAGATATGTCTGTGACTTATAGTGGAAAGGCCTTAAGCAAGGGGAGAAGAAAATATAACAGGAACTTCAGGAGAAAAGAAAATCAATTCATATCAAAGAAAGCACAACTCATCACATTGTGGGCATTTCTTAGACTGTTTCCTCTCACATACTTGTACAAATTTGGTAAGACAAAAGTCAGGGGTCAAAATGTCATCTGTACTTGGTTTCTCACCTATAGAGAAAAGTGAAGTGGCTTGGGTTATTCTGATACAGGCTATTTACCATTGGAAGTAATTTATAACTACTTATGTATAGGCCTCTTGACTTATCTCCTTATAAGTTTTTGGTTTAAATAATTTTACAATAATTTTTTACAACTTCACAATTACTCCATTTGAGGTGAATATCTGCAAAAAGTGTGAAGATCATTACTGTTTCTTCTTTGTCTCTTCCATGACCTAAAGTCTCTTGTTAGGGTTGCTATGGTCCTAAAACTTAATTTAGACATCGCTTTCTATCAGTGTGTATATTAAAATATTTTGAATGTTTTGTATGAGTTAAAATAAGACAAATGGCTTCACTCAATTGGGGCAAATATTATATATGATTATTTTGTTTTCCTTGATTTCAAAAATATACCTTCGGGGCACCTGGGTGGCTCAGTTGTTAAGCGTCTGCCTTACTGCTCAGGTCATCCTCTGACCTTTGGCTCAGGTCATCCCAGAGTCCTGGGATCGAGCCCCACATCGGGCTCCTTGCTCGGCAGGAAGCCTGCTTCTCCCGCTACCACTCCCTCTGTTTGTGTTCCCTCTCTAGCTGTGTTTCTCTGTCAAATAAATAAAATCTTTAAAAAATATATATACCTTCATCATGATACTTTGTGTACTTATTTTGTAATTGGAAGTGTTTCTTTTCTTTTGTTTTATTTTTTGTTAACATATAATGTATTATTTGCTTCAGAGGTACATGTCTGTGAATCATCAGTCTTACACAATTCACAGCACTCACCATAGCACATACCTTCCCCAATGTCCATAACCCAGCCACCCTATCCCCGCCACCCACCAAGCAATCCTCAACCCATGAGAGTCTCTTAAGGTTTGTCTTCCTCCCCGGTCCCATCTTGTTTGATTTTTTTTGCCTCTCAAATTCCTCATATCAGAGAGATCATACGGTAATTGTCTTTCTCTGATTGACTTCTTTTGCTTAGCATAATACCCTCTAGTTCCATCCATGTCATTACAAATGGCAAGATTTCTTTTTTTTGATGGCTGCATATTATTCCATTGAGCTGGTATTCTAGTATTGTTTTTATGCTTCATCAAGTATAACACCACTGTATTAGTAAAAATACAGGCTTAGTTGCTATACCAAAACTCCAAAATGTAAATCTCCAGCAAGCTAGTACTTTATTTTTCTCTTGCTTAGTAGTTTGGAGTTACTGAGAAGCTATATGCAGACATGTTGATAGGCTGTTCTGTTCCACATGGTCACCCAAACACTCAGGTGACCTCTACTTTGTTGGGCCACCTTATTGGACCTTATTTGACCAACTGTCTTGTATTACAGTTTTATAAAGGTGAAAACAGAAAAGGGGTTACCCATTTGATCATTTTATGGGCAATACTCAAACATTATATACCTTGCTTTTGTTCATATTCCATTGGTAAGAAATAAATCACATAACCAAATGGATTTGTGAGAAGGGGGCTGAGAAATATAATCCTAGATGGGTATCATGGACTTAGCTAAAGCTTGCAGAGTTTTATTCCTAAAGACTAGATGGAAAGATTCTTGGAAATATCATTTGGCTTCCAGTATTTTTCCAGATTATATCAAAATAATAATTTGTTACTTTAAATATAATGACATATATAATATAAACAAAAATAAACTAACAAAATACATATTTAAGGTCAGTTGTACATATTCATTGCTACTGTGTTTGTAATGAATAGAGATATTCTGAGTTAATGCTATTTTGTAGAATAGTTTCTTTCTTCTTTTCTTGCTCAGAGTTGTCAAGAATCAGGCTTCATTTCCTCAGTCTTTGCTATTTATATTTCTGCTTTTCTGATGGCAGATTTTGATGATGAAACTTTCAAATGCTCCTTTTCTACTTGGCCAAATATGGCTTGCTTTTTGTATTGGTAGTTGTATATTTTTCATATTCAGGTCTTTGAAATCCTAAACATAACAAAGACAACATCCATGCCTAATTCATTTCATGGAACATCCCTGAGTTTAGATCTATTACCAGCAAACTTCTGACTTAGATTTAGGAAGGCCCATGAATTTGACCCCTATTCATTTTTTTTCTTTGATGATATTCTTAAAATCAGTCAAACTGGAGCCTTCTCTACCAACTTCAGCACCAATTATACTTTCCATAGTTCTAACATTTGCCAAGTTGCTCTATAATTCATTAATTAGTGCAAGGATATTTCTACCTCAGAACACTTACACTTTCCGTTTCCTGTCTGGAATGCTTTTCCTCCATTCCTCTCACTTCTGGTCTGTATACAAATATCACTTTGCATTGAAGCTTTCGCTAACTATACTAAAATATTTTCTATCCCTTCACTGTTACCTGAACTCTGTATTTCTGTCTTCTGTTCATTTCTCAACATTGTATATATTATGACCTTAGAGTAGATTGCATGTTTGTATATTAATTTCTTATCTTTTTCCCCCTAATAGAATGTAAACTTCAA
Organism: Procyon lotor; assembly: GCA_028646535.1. Lineage (NCBI taxonomy): Eukaryota > Metazoa > Chordata > Mammalia > Carnivora > Procyonidae > Procyon > Procyon lotor. The sequence goes on from CM053605.1 coordinate 40,589,428, forward strand.
GAGAATAGTCACTGTGTCCTTTTTCTCCACAACTGAGTAGAACAGTCCATGTTTCATAGAAATGCTCAGTACGTATTTCTTGAATGAATGAATGGGCTTTGGTTATTCCTTGACATAAATAATTTCCAAGGATTTATTTATTTTTATTTTTTAAGATTTTACTTATTTACTTGCCACAGAGAGAGAGATCACAAGTAGTCAGAGAGGCAGGCAGAGAGAGAGGGGGAAACAGGCTCCCCACTGAGCAGAGATCCTGATGCAGGCCTCCATCCCAGGACCCTGAGATCATGACCTAAGCGGAAGGCAGAGACTTTAACCCACTGAGCCACTCAGGCGCCCCAATTTCCAAGGATTTAGAAGGATACTTTCCTAACATGACTCAGAGCGAACACCAGGTTTGAAATAGAATTAAAAAAATGATTAAGTACAATGAAATAGTAAGTAGGTGGAAGTATAAAAACAATGAGGTCTTCCTAGGAAAGGTATTGTATCTAAGAGTGAATAGTTACCCTACTTAAAAATATCACAGAATCACTTTATCGTAATGTTCAAGTAGTGGAAATACTTGGGCCTTGGTATTTGAATATTTCCAGGTCATATTTCCCCAAAATAAGACTTCTATATATAAAAACAAATTCTAAATAAAATGTGCATATAACAAAGATAACAAAAGAAAGGAAGGAAAGAAGAAAGAATTGTATAAATCAGAATTTGCCACTTGTCAAGTGGTCTTGTTAAACTAGAATATTTTTTCTCTGAACTGGACTTGCAACTGCACGAGATTCATAGTCCAGATCCTAGATTATAGATGAGTTTATTAACTTTCAGTCCCACGCAAACTGGAGAAATTGCTTCAATGGGTTATAGCATCCATGACCTTGAAATATAAGAATACTTATTTAGAGTCTTGTTAAAATAAATGATGACTCTCTTCATTTGCTTGACCCAAATAATTTATTGCTTCTTTTATCAAGTAGGGAAAAAAATCTTAATACAAGAGACAATTATAAGACAAAAAGGCTTTTTAAAGTCCTTTATTTCTATTCAAAATAATTTTGAGTAATAATAAAATACAACCTTCACTGATTTTCAGATCATTTTGAAAGATTCTCCTAAGCTTTTTCAAATAGTGATAGTATGTAAAACCCAATTCTTTGCAAATAAGAGAAGAATAATTACATGGCAAACATCCAAAATACTTCACACACTTAAAATAAGATTCTCAGTTCTCTTGAATACCACCAGAAAATGGAAAAACTGCAAAATATCCATAAGTAACTTCTGTCCTTCATATGTAAAAATAGACTTCCTTCACTGTCCTTACTGTTTTTTGTTTGCTTGTATAACTAAGTTCTCTAAGCTTATAGACCCCAGGATGACTTTGAAATTGTTCAACTTTCAGTATTATACAGAGAACCGTTTTTTTTCTTATATAAGTAAACAGTATACAAATTTTGTTGCAGTTGTGTGTAAACAGCATTTGGTTTGGCATCATGAGACTTGCATTCAAATGGCAGTTGTCCATATTACTGCTAGTTGTGTGACCTTGGTCAAGCACATTATTTTGTCTTTCAGAAAACAAGTTAAACTTGCATCAAGTTAATGGGAAATATGAAGGCAATAAAATATTTGAAAGTATACAATACATTTCTGTCTCACTACAGGTAATAATAGCTAAAATGAATTACTCAGTGGCCTTTTGTCAACATTAAAAGGTTAGTTTACACTCTGAAATTCCTCATCTTTTTAAATTAAAGATTTCAGGGTAGTAATGAAAGCTCTCTTCAACACAACCATTTTTAATGTCCTCAGTGATATTTCTTCTAACTTTATTAGTGGTCAATCCAACATACAAACTATTTTAACATATAGAAAAACAAGCCCACATTTAAATAAGGAAAGATTTTATTCAAAAAGACTGTGGCAAAGGGAGAATGCTCTGACTGGAATATCTATGTCTCAGAGTGAAAAAAGAGAGGTATTCCTTTTCTCAGAAATATAAGTAAAATAAAACTAGAAAGAATTAGGTGTGGAGTTGTGGGGTGAACAGATGGCACGATCAAAGAACTGAACAGAAAATGTTTTTCTTTGTGGTTAGCTGATTTTTTCAGAAGATGCCTTTAATAGGACACAGTTTCTCACCAGTGCTTTAGTTCAGGGATGGGACAAAGTTCAGGGGTCTGGGAAAGGAGAGAAGCCTAACTAAAGTTAGTAAAGTCAAGTTACTAGCCATTTGGTGAACATTTGGTCAAGCACAAGAATAACAAGCAAAACATTGGACAATAGTATTTTTTGTTTGTTTTGTTTTGTTATTCGTAATACTGAATGTCTTACTTAGTTAGGGCAACTGTGATAGAATACCCTATGCTGCGTGGGTTAAGCAACATGTATTGCTCACAGTTCTGGAGGCTAGAAGTTGAAGATCAGACCGATGGTATGGTTGGATTCTTGGTGAAGGCCCCCTTTCTGGTTCACAGATGGCCATCTTCTCCTGTTCTCACATGGTGGAGAGAAAGATTATCTCTTGTCTTTTCTTGTAAGGGCTCTAAATTCATGACCTAGTTACCATTCAAAGCCACCCCCTCCTAATATCATAACATTGAGGGTTAAAACTTCAATATATGATGTTGAGAGCAAGTCAACATGTTATTTGACATACAGTTTTCTTTTGAAATGGCTAACATTATAAAAATATAAGAAACTGTGAACAAATGAAGAGTTTTGAATAACCTAATTTCAAAATATTCTAATAATGCAGTCACATTAGATGTTTTAATAAAAGTCAGCTTTTTAATAAAGTATGGGTATTCAAGAAACTGGGAACATAAATGTGACTTACCTCTGGTTGCTGCTCAAACCCTTTTTCAGTCATTTTCTTTTTTTCATCCAAGCATGTGCTTGTGTCAGTGTAAGTCAAATCTGGAGGATGTGTTCTCTCAAGAACCCCTGCAGGCTACTTTTCCCTCTGGTCCTGTGAGAGACTGAAGAACATGGTAGGAGTTCTACAGGACTAGGATCAAAAAGTAGTAAATCCTAGGGAGAAGCAGAGAGGTATCAGGCACTTAGGGGAAAGGCTAAAGTGGCTACTCTGGATGTATTCATTTTCCCTGACTCTCAAAGGTAAACACATACACATGTGTGTGCACGCGCACACACACACACACACACACACACACACACACGCATATATAACTAGTTGTTTTATCAGACCTCTGCTACATGCACATCTTGATCACCTATAATTATGCTTAAGAATAAGGAGTATAATAAACAAGAATGTTATGTTTTTATTGTGGAGAATATTGTCTCAAGTTAAATAAATGTTCCCTGTTTTCATTTGTATTTATGATTAGAATTTTTACTACATTTTTCCTGCTTTAATTATAGGTATGATTTTTTTTTATCCTAAAGACATAGCAATTATAATTATATACTGGAGTGAAATTATTTCTTTTATTTGAGATAAAGGGGGATATTTCGTATGTAATTATCTGGTGTGTAATTTGTGAAAATTGTAGATCTACCTGGAGCTCTTTAAAATTAGTAATATGCTAATCAAACTAAGATACTTTTATGTTAAAACATTTACCAAAGCTGCTTTTTTTTTTTTTTTTTAAGTTAAACCTTCCCATTGTGAACAGTACTTATCTTTAGGCTGAATCTATACATAAGAATTGGCCATCATAATATGATGTTGAAACTCTTCTTGCCAAAGTCAGCAATAACTGCCACATTACCAGAGGCAATGGTCTGTTTTCTCTCTTGTCCTTTATCTCTGGCATTTAACACTGCTTACTCATTCTTCCTCCTGAAAGTTTTTTTTTTTTTTTCTTGTGTGGTTCTGTGAAATCCACTCTATTGGAAATTCCTTCTCAGTATTTATGAGCTCATTTCTTTCCTATTCTGCTTACATGGGTAACTTCTATAAATTTACTCTTGCTTCTGTTCATCATACTCTTCTCTGAGAAACTTTACCTACTACATAGCTTCAGGAACTATCACCAAAGTTTCTATTACAGAGAAAGAGCTTGTGTTTAGGAAATTATACTTGATAACTCACTTGGGATAAGAGCTGAGTGCATTATGTATACACCCACATACGCACAGGATTGTTAGATTTCTAACTGACAGAATACCCAGGAAACCCTAGGTGTGGTGGGAGAACAGAAGAAAGAAGAGATTGAGAGAGTAGGATATACTAAGGACAACATAGAAGAATGATTGAAGAACCCTGAAGGACAAAGCCAGGTAGTATTTGAATAATGTTCATCTTATTTTCAGTTAACATTCTTCTCTTTCTCTTTACTCAGTTACACTGCTCCACACTCAGAATTAGACTGGCAGCTTTGTTTTATCTTAATTTAGTTTAGTTTAGTTTGGTGTATAGGAATATAAAGAAAAGAGCTGAGTTCCACATTTTTGTCACTGAAAAAAATAACACTTGCAAGGTGCTGAGCAAAGAAATGGAAATGAGTTATCTCTCATTGAAGTGAGTTATCTCTCATTGAAGTGAGAGATAACCCATGTAAATGCTTTTCCCCTAGATATGTGCAGAAACTTGCAGAAAGCACACTAGAGTCTTTTTTCGTAGCCTTCCCTGCGTACCTTTACCTTAGCACTAATCACACTCTCCAGAGATTCATCATTGTCAGCTGTTCCACTGGACTCCAAACTGTTTTAGCACAGAGGCCATGCCCTCTGATACTAAAATAATAACCTGCTTCTACCATGTGCTTAAAAATGAGCAAGTACAGCAATGAAGGGCTCTCATAGACATACTGGGCTTTGAAGGAGAAAACAAGAAATAGACTCAGTAGTATTGACATAGTTAAAGAATTGGGCTTCATGAGGTGAGCCTTCGGTTCAAATTACCATGTTCAAGAAATTGTTAAAACCCTAGTTTTTTAGCAAACAATGTGAATAACGATGCGAGAGTGCTCCTTTTGGAGTTATTCAGACTTGTGTTTAAGCACTGGCTTGATTATTTACTGGTGTGTAATTTGTTGTCACTTTCTTAGCTTCTCTGAATTAAAATTTAGCTCATTTTAATTCACAGAGTTATGGGGACTATTAAATTATTTAGCACATGTAAAATGAGTTAATATTCAGCTAAGGTAAATTTAATGCTCAGAATGTTTTTGCAGAAGTGGAACAATATTACAGCAACTGTAGACAAATTTTGCTTACTCTACAGTTTCACCTGGAGCCAGTTGTGCCATGAGGCAGTCACTTTTTATTTATGTCTGAGAAGAGTATTGCTAAAGAACTGGAATCAAATTTTATTTTTGTTTAAAGAACCCAACTTTTGCTGCCGAGGGCATAAAGCCGAATCAAGTGGGCAAGTGGGAATGGGTGCAGTTATGCTCACAGCCTGTGCTTGGTGACAGTTGTGGATTCTGGAAAGAGCGCAACCTCGGAGTCAGCAGAAATGCTCTAACGTGATTCTCCCCCAAGACTTCATGAAATCAACTGTTCATGAAGAAAAATAGAATGGGGAAAACAACTTAATTTATTTTCTGAAAAACCTTTACTTTGTATTACCTTAACTCTCGAACTGATATGAGGTGGTCAAAACAAGTCTGAAATTTGCCTAAATTGTACTGTTTGATTGCTGCTGGTATAAGAGGAAATATATCTATAATTCATTTTGTAAAGCCCATTTCCTGTTACTTGCTACCGAGATAGCTGCCATGTCTAATTGTGTTTATGTAGTTCCTTAATTTGCATGAAAGAAGATAACATAAATGAAAAACTCAGGAGGAAGACTAATTCAGATTACTAGCCCAGGCAAGCTAATTTGTTATTCATTAAATGCTAATGAACACAGCACCAATGTTTTATTTGTTTCACTCTATTTGAGATTTGAAAGGTCTTGTAACATAGTTAAAGTCTACAATAAACAGATATGTGAAATTAAAGCATTGCTTTCTTCTTGGTTCTGTTTGGTATTTATACAATTATTCCTGGACAAGTAAAACAGCATGGAAAAGTATGTTTTCTTTCTGTCTGAAAAAAGCAAATTTAATCAAATTAAGCTCTTCTCTCGTGCATGTTGCCTTCAATATCAAAAGATCTAGACATTCTCTATGTCAGTTGGGAGTCAAGCTTGTTTTTAAAAATCCACAAATGAAATGGAGTTGAGTGAAGTGAATTCTATTATATTTATATCTTCTTTAACCATTTAAGCATTATTTGTTAACAGGTTTTTTTCTCACTATATTTTCTATGTCTGCTGTCTATAAAGTGAAGCAGGTAGAAAGTGATGGCACTTGTAATCAGGATAGGTTGGTTGTTTATTTTTTGACTGTTGTTTATATTGATTAGCTGGATTATTCATTTGTTATTTGGCCATCACATAGAATTACTGAATTGACTTACCTTTATATATCTTCAGTTTACAAGAATTCTTCTATATGCCTTACTGGTTGTTATATTGTAATACTCCATACAATGAATAAAAGCTCAGACTTGTGTTTCAGTCATCACTGCTCATCTAGCATCAAAGCCACAGGTGTTTGTTCTATTTGCTAGCAGTACTTTTGTCATATATATAAAACTGATTTACAAAGATATATAATTAAGAGGAAAATGGTTATATTTTCTCCTTTTTGTAAAGGAGATGCATATAAGACATTCAGAAATCTAATGTTCCATAAGGTGAGTTATCAAGGTCATTTATAGCTCTAGGCTGGGATAAAGTAGTTTATACCAGGGATCACTC
>CM053605.1:40596648-40618572 GCA_028646535.1 Procyon lotor
TCTAAATTGCATTTGATAGTTCTAAAATAGAACACTGACAACCAAAATGAGAGGCAAAATCTTCCAATGTAAGTCTCAAAATAGTAGAAATACATATTTAACTTTACTTAAATTAGTTTCATATATTTAAATATTTTTAATATACATATAATTCAGCATATGATATAATTTTTTTAAAGATTTTATTTATTTATATGACAGAGAGAGAGAGAGCAAGAGAGGGAACACAAGCAGAGGGAGTGGGAGAGGGAGAAGCAGGCTTTCCTCCGAGAAGGGAGCCCGATATGGGGTTCGATCCCAGGATACTGGGATCATGACCTGAGCCTAGGCAGATGCCCAATGACTGAGCCACCCAGGCACCTAAAATATGATATAATTTTTTATTCTAGTCTTTGTCAAAATGGATCACTATTTTTTACGGAGCTATTTTACATTAAAATTAATTTATAAATAAATAATAAGTAGAATAATGGAGAGAAGGGATTATATAGACAGCTGCTCTTTTCCTATGAGTCTTTTGTCAAAGAAAATGAGTTGGTGTTTTCTTGACCCTCTGCAGAGCAATTGGTTTCCAGCATTGTAAATTTTGAAATAATTACTTAACATGTGATTTGATGCTTAGCTACTGAAACAAATATTTAAATTATAAGAATACATTATTTTGATAAAAAAATAATTCATTTGACAACCATTTGACTTCCAAAGGGTATTATTTTAAGAAGCATATCATTCATTTGATATCTGGCAATCATACTTAACATGAGTAGGGTTCTACCATGAAGAACTGCCAAATTGTTTAAAATAACATGCACCTAAAAAAAAATAGAGCAATATTACTGAACAGAATATAAAACAAAGAAGTAAATTATTGAGTGTTTCTAATGAAAATTTAATAGCAACAACAACAAAAACAATATGACAAATCACCTGCCCCATATTCTCACTTGACCCAGATACAAATCAGTGTATAGGCCTACATTTTCTTTCATAGATTGCCAAGGACAAATAGCTCCTTACTTTTTCTTTCTGCCTGTGTTAACTAACAAAATAAACCAACACAACTACAACAAAGAAGACATATTGTAAATAACCCAAGTTACTGGGAGTACAATTCCACCACATTCGTTTTACAAAACTATTTTCATAACACACATCTGAAAAAGCCAGTCAAGATTTACTCTGTTCCCCTTGTGCTAAAAGTAAGCCATGTTCTGAAGGAGAAGTAAAAGGAGAGTATATATCATTCCTTTTCAATGCCTACTTATCACTGATAGAGATGAGACTACTGGGACTGATGAACAGACTTAATAAAAGGGTTGAAACCTACTTCCTTCATGACATGAATTTTTGGCTATATTTTGAAGTATTTGAGAAGAAATACTTTCATGTGGGAGATGATTAATATGAGCCAGGCTAAGTATACAGACTATTACCCAAACGTGCCATGTATTTGCACATTTTCATATTTTTGTGTATGATGCTGCTTCTGCTGAAATTGAACTTTCTCTTATTTACCTGAGGAAAAAAGTCCAATTACCAAGGTCCAAGTTAGATACCTAATGAGAGAATATTTGACAAATCAGTCATCAAGCTTCTTTCTCTACGCACTTCAAATTACTGCCAGTTAGCCAGATAGATTGGAGTTGTTCACTGATTTGAGGAATTGTCAGAGTGAAACCAAGGTCAAACCCTAAAGTACAGGTCTTATACTAAGAAATATATTTAAAAACAAGTTTCTGAGACTGTTTTTGTTCTTTCCCAAAAGACACACTAACAACAAGTTAACTGAAAGAGAGCAACAGAGAGGGAGCAGTAGAGTGAGATACTGGTTTGAGTGTCATACCTACTCATCCATCATCACTAGTTCTAGAATGAGGAAGGGGCCTGGAGGTAAAACTCTCAAGATAACCTGGAGGATCTACAAATAGGTGCTACTGGTGTTTTGTGTCTTATCTGGAACTCTGGCTGGCAAGAGCCCCACATACTGCTTTGAACTCTCAGCACAAGCAGAGCTGAGATCAAAGAGAAGCTTCATGGAAGGGTAAGCCAGCTGTACTGATTTCTGCAAACCCGAAGAATGAATAATAATAGATGAGGGAACTTATAAGAAAGAATAGGAGAGCCAAAAGACTTTTACCAATCTAAATAATTGCATGTAATAGTAGATGTAACATGGGTATAGGGGGAACACAGCTATCTAAGCAGATGCCTTCCTGGAGAAAGAATAGTTACCGTAGAGTACCTGAGACACCGTAGACTATATGAGATAACGTAAACCTCACTGGATGTCCTATAATGACCTTTAGTGGGATTTTTTCCTATTCATCACATCTTGTCCACTTGTTACTTGAAATTAGTAAGTATCTCCAACAACAACAAAAAAATTCAAAAAACTAAAGGGGAAAAATTTTTAAATATTCCAAGTACTGAAGTAACTTAGTTTATTCTAAAATTATCAATTTAAAATATCCATTCCTGGGAATCCCAGATGGTATATTGAGGCTTTGGAAAGGATTAAGTATATTTCAAAAATATTTTCATATATAGTATGTATGACATATTATATCATACTCATTACACATGTCATCTCAAAATGAAGCCTTACATGTTCCTCTTCTTAGTCAAATCAATTGTTCCTTCTGCTCAATTATTGAACTTTATTTACAGCTGTTTTAGAGCACTCACAAAGATTTTTTTATATATAGCTGTTTATGTATACTCTCCCAGTATAATGGTAAATTTTCAAGTGTACTGAAAAATGCCTTTTCAAATATGGATCTCTCAGCTCCTAACAGAGGACTTAGTATCTAGTAAATGTACCATAAATGTAAATTTAACTGTATTTAATTTAACTGGCCTGAATTGAAAGTGTGGAGGAAGACGTTCTAAGTACAGTGAATATTAAACATATTTGTGGAGATTAAGTGTTGAGACAGGTTTGGAGTTCAAAGAATAAGAGAAATTTATAATACCAGGTGGAAATAAGAATTTATCACAAAAGAGATGTTGAAGCACAAAGAAAGAAAATATTAGACCATGAATGAGAATAATTGTTTTCTGGGACTATTTGTGAAAATGGTAGTTCTGTGATCATGAACAAGTGAAAAAATATGTTCTATTCTTTTGAAGTACTAATAATACTTATCTTGTAAATCTAATAGAATTCCTAGCATAAAAATTAATAACTGTGAACATATTTCCTGTAATATAAAGGACACTACAGTATATAGTGATATTGTTACATTTATATAGAGAATAATTATGAAAAGTTATAATGATTTATATTGAAAAAGATATTTGTTCAAAAAATATCATATGCAAGGCACCATTCTAGGGGATGAAGATTTAGAGGGGAAGAAACAGACAAATATATTTTCCCTCATAATTTTTTTCTTTAATAAATTATGTAAATAGCATTCTTGTCAGTGTTTGAGAAGACAGGCAAAAACTTCAAATATAACTGTACAACAGTTTAGTTTTATACATCTATTGAGGAGTAGTCCTTAGAAATATTGCTGTAATAATGGATGGTCAGAAAAGAATTTCAACATTAATTATATTTAAATATTTTCTTGAAAAGAAGACTTCTCTGTAGGCTAATTCACCTTTAAGTTTCTCAATTCTGAGTTATTAAACATTCTATTTGATCTTTCTCTAAATAATATCCTTGTTTAAGAAGGAATCAATCCTAACCTAGGCAAACATTGTCTCCACAGGGCTATCTGATCATGCATATGTGGCATGCAGAAGAATATATATATTGAATGTACACTGTTATTAATATTTGTGGAAAAGCAAATAGCCTGTGTAAACAAGTCATGGTAAAGAAAAAAATAATACAAGAATAAAGTAGCTAATGAATGCTGAACTGCAAATACAACTAAAAATCAATTTAAGGTAGCCAAATATTATAAGACAATTCAACAAAGTGAATTACTTATTGAATGATCATTATAAAATAATTTTCAACATTTATATTAAATATTCTAAATATTTTGATAAATAGATGCAACTCTATTTGATGAATAAATGAATAAAGAGAAAATTCAAGAATTAAGTTAGCTTCTATACCATTAACCAGGGGTTGTACTTTAATAAGACCATATATAAACAAGAAAAAGCAAAAGAGCAAGTTGACTTATTAATTCATCCCCAAAACATATAGCCAAAATCAGCTAGGCACTTATGGTAAAAGGAAAAAATATTTGCTTTTTGTTTTCAAAGACCCACAAGTTGATTTTGGTATCTGTAGCAGAAATATTTTGGGCTCTTGTTTGCAGATATTTGCAAAGTATATGTATATATGGATGGATGGATGGATGGATGGATGGATGGATGGATGGATTGCACAGTGGTTTTATCTCCCCATCTGTATCATTAAGAAGAAGGACCAAGAGAAAAATTAACCTCTGTTGCCATGTAGATGAAGCTTTTTCATCAGCAGTCATTTCGTTCTTCTACATTTTGAGAAACCCCACACAAATCTATGGAGCTTCTCCAATAATATTTAAAATTACTCTGAGAAATGTATGTATCAAGATGATTAAGTTGACGATAGTGTTCTATATTCCTCTTCTTAGAAATAAGAAACCGAATGGACTAGCTTGAAATTCATATAGCCTGTACATAAAATTTAATGTAACAAAGATTTACCATATTATTTAAAAGAAGAGAAGATGGTTGTTGGTAGAGGTGGGATGTGAGAGACTGATAACTTTGGAGGGCTATTCTTTTTTCTATAGAATTTTCTTCACTAATATTTCAAAGCTTTGGAGACTTACTTTTATTTTGTGTTACTTTGAGTAACACAAAATCTAAGATAACTGTGCTTCAGGCCACATGGAAAAAGTAGATGTGCTAAAAAATAGGCTTTCCAGTCATAAAAGATGGATTTGTACAGGTTAGATATGTCCACAAAGCAACAAGTTGCACAATTCAAACTTGTTCCCTCACCAACCCCCCCAAAACAAAACAACTCAAATTCGTTCCCTACAATATATTCTGACTAGAAAATATTGTTGAGTGAAGTCGTGAGGGTTTCTTTGCCTAAAATATAATGTCAATATATTGTATATTTATTTAGTGTTTTTACATGAATTATACAAAGAGGAGTAGTCATTACCTGGAAGGAGGCATCGCTTTTTGTGAACTATCATAGTGCAGTTACAACAGAGCAGTCTCTGTGCGATGTAAGTCTATAGGACACTTAACTGACTGAGCCACCTAGGCACCCTTCTTTAATTATTTTGTTCATTTTTTTTAGTTAGGTTTTTTCTTCTTTTTGATTTGTAGGATGATTTTGTGCTTTTTTAAATTGTTATTTGTTTATTTAAAGGTTTTATGTCCTTTGTCATAGATGATAAATGAGCAGTGTGTACTTGAAGATAACTTATTTAGTGGATTAGATGTAGTCCAAGTTAATAAATACTGTTGTTCAATTTTCTATATTTTCTAACTTATGTTTGCAGCTTCTATCACTTAATGAGACTATTATATTAAATTTACAAATATGATAATAATTTGTCTACATTTCCTATTCTATTTTTGTTTTATGTGTTTTGAATATTACCTATTTCTGTTTATCTCATCATTGTGAAATGTCCTTCTTAATGTCCAGTAATATTTCTTGCATTAAATTCTACTTTGTTTGATATTACTATAGCCAACTTTACTATTATTATATTAATTACATATTTTATTTATTCACTTTCAGCCTGTGACTGTATTTTTAAAGTATATCTTTTTAAATAGTATATAGCTGGGTTTTGTTATTTTGTGAATTCTCCCCACCTGGCAATCTTTATCTTTTGATTAATGAGATCATCCCATCTTTACTCACTGTAATGACTGATTAAGTTGGGTTTAAGTCTACAATTTCACTATCTCTTTTGTATTGTTCCAACTGTTGGCTACTGTTGTTTTCCTTTATTCTGTCTTTCTTTTTCAGGGGTCATATTTTTAAAAAATCAATTTGGAGACAGCTCATAACCAGTTCCACATATAGAGAGCTTGGAAGTCACCACTCCATCCAAATAAGAAGTAAAAATCTGAATAGACTGAAAAATCAACAACTCTTCTTGGTTCCATAAGAGGAGAAAAGACAGGAAGACAGGGAGGGAGGGAGAAGACACACTGCTGCCCATAAGATTGCAGAGATAGGTGAATACAGAAAGTCATGGCTTAGTGGAGCAGAGATTCACCAGCTGAAACTGCCATAAGAACCAGTTACAGGTTAGGAAAACCTAAAGTTTACTTGATGATTGCTAGATGCTCAATGTGGAGAGTTAAAAACCCCAGAAGGACCCAGTCATGGGGGGCCCTCACATTATTGTGAGATTTACCTCTAAATCTTAACCAGATTTTTGCAGTAAATATTGGAGGAAAATGCCCTCGGACTTCTGGTGGGAAGGAGAAAATGAATCATTTTGAAATACACCAAAACACTCAGTTCATCTTAATAAGGCTTGGCATCAGGGAAACTAATTAAGCAGAGCCTATCTTGCTGGAATATTATCAGATCCTAACTGACTTGGGGAAGGAAAATACCCAGAGCCAGCTCCATACTTCCATGGAGGAGAAGGAAAATACATAACTCCAGCCCTTTGCTGCTATCTTCTCTTACCTAAGAGGGAAATGGGGGGTAGAGGTGGGGGACTGAGAATCACTTGTGAAGTTTGAGTTCAGGGCACAGGCTTACTAAAAGACTTGAGACCTGACTTAATCACACAGCTATAGAACAATTTCTCTCCCTCCATACCTCACTACCACATTATTAAAACTTTATTTATAGGAACTTAGTTTACTCAGTACATGACGTCCAACTATCAAGAAAAAGTACAAGACATACCAATAGGCAAAAATACAATTTTAGAGAGACAGAACAAGCATCAGAATCTGTGAGACAGATAGTGGAATTATCAAACAGAGAACTCAAAACAGGTATGATTAATATGCTCAGTGCTCCATGATTAAACCAGACAGCATGCAAGAACTGATGGGCGACAAAAGCAGAGAGCGTGAATTCCTAACAAAGAACAAAAAGAAATGCTAAAGATTTAAAAAATGAAACTGAAATGAAGAATGCCTTATAGACAAATTTGTGGTCTGGACATGGCTGAAGAGTGTATTTCTGAGGTAGAGCATATATCAGTACAGTTCTCAAAAGCCAAAGAATAAAGAAAACAAAACCAAGGGGAAAAGACTGAACAAAATATCCAAGCACTGTGGGATAACTACAAAAGCAGAAACATATGTCAAATGGGAGTAACAGATGAAAAAAAAGAAAAGCAGAAACAGAAGAAATACTAGAAATAATAATGATTGAGAATTTCCCCAAAGTTAATGTTAAACCCCAAACCACAGATACAGGAATCTCAAACAATACCAAACAGGATAAATACCAAAGACCAGAAAAGAAAAATTGAGGACAACAGATAACAATTACATCTGACTTCAGAAACCACGTAAGCAAGTATAAAGTGGAGTAAGATGTTGAAAGAAACCACCAACCTAGAATTCTGGACCCTGCAAAATTATCTTACCAAAGTGAAAGAGAAATAAAGACTTTCCCAATAAACAAAAATTGAATTTGTTGCGAGTAGAACTTTCCTGCAAAAAATGTTTAAAATTTCTTTAGGGAGAAGAAAAACAACAAAGATCAAAAACTCAGATCTACATAAAATAAAAGCAACAAAGAAATAGTAAATAAAAATAAAATAAAAATTTTTCTTTTTCTAATTTATAATTAAACAGATAACAGTTTGTTCAAAATAATAATAGCAAAGAGGTTTTAGATTATTATGTTTAGGTATATAGCAAATACATACATATATATAGTCTTATGTGTGCTTATATGTAAATGAAATGAATGACAACAATGATATAGGGATTGGGAGGCAGAAATTAGAATTATTTTCTTATAAGGTGCTCACACTACCTGTGAGGCAGTATAGTGTTATTTGAAAGTGGACTTTGATTAGCTGAAAATGTATATTGCAAAATCAAGGTCAACAATTACAAGAAGTATAACAGAGAAAAAAAGGAATTACATAAATGCTCAATTAAAACCACAAAGGCAGATAGATAATAAGGGGAAGACAAAAAAAGGAACAAAAAACAAGGGCAATGAATAGAAAACAGTAATTAATTAATTCATCAATATCAATAACCATTTTGAACGTCAATGGCCTAAATGCACCAATGAGATTATCAGAATGAATAAAAAAATATTGGCTAGGTATATGTTACCTACAAGAAACACACTTTCAATATAAAGATACATACACATTAAAGGTAAATAAATGGAAAAAAATATATTTTGCCAACACTAATTAAAAAAAAAAGGCAGGAGTAACTATACTAACCTCAAAGAGAGCAGACTTTAAAGTCAGGAAAATTATCAGGGATAAAGAAAAGCATTACATAATGATAAAAGGATCAATTTTCCAAGACGACATAACAACTCTTATTGTACCTAACAACAGAGTGTCAAACTTCATAAGGTGAAAAATGATAGAACTATAAGGAGAATAGATGAATCCAGAATCAAAACAAGAGACTTTAGCACCCTTCTCTCAGAAATGGACAGATTTAGCAGGTCAAAAATCAGTAAGGAAATAGTGAAACCTACCAATACCATCAATCAACTGGATATAATTGACATTTATGAAATATTTCACCTAACAACAGCAGAATGCACATTTCTCTCAAGCTCACATGTAATTTTCACAAAGATAGACCACAACTTGGGCCATAAAAATACAACTTATCATTGTGAAGTACAGAAATGATACAATATCTACTCTCAGGCCACAGAAGTATTAAACTAGAAATAAATAACAGAACGACAACTGGGTAATCCTAAAATTCATGGGGATTAAACAACATACTTTTAAATAGCACACAGGTCAAAGAAATCTCCAGATAAATTTGAAATATTTGAAGTAAATGATAATGAAATCTTAATTCATCATCATTTGTGAGATGCTTAGAAAGATATTTGTAGCACTGAATGCGTATATTAGAAAAGATAAATATTTAAAATCAGCATTAAAATCAGCATAAAAAGAAATGCTAAAGCTTTAAAAAATGAAACTGAAATGAAGAATGTCTTATAGATAAATTTGTGTTCTGGACATGGCTGAAGAGTGAATTTCTGAGGTAGGGCATATATCAGAAAAATTCCCAAAAGCCAAAGAGCAAAGAAAACAAAACCAGGGGGAAAAGACTGAACTAGAAAAAAAGGCAAATTAACTTTAAAGTAACCAAATAAAAGAAGTAATAGGAATTAAAGCAGAAATCAATAAAATTAAAAATAGAAAATCAATGAGAAAAATCAATGAAAATAAAAGTAGTTCTTTGAAAACATCAATAAAACTAATAAATCAATATCTAGGTTAACTAAGAAAAAAGAGGAAACATATTACTAGTACAAGAAATGAAAGAGGGGACATCACTACAAGTAAGAACATGAAAATGATAATAAAAGATTAAGCAACTTTATGCCTGCAAATCTGATAATTAAGATGAAGTGTATAAATTCCTTGAAATAATGATTTTCCCAAATTCAAACTAGATAAATAGACAATCCAAAGATACCTATATCTATTAAAGAAGTTAAATCAATAATTAATAAACTTCCAAAACAGAAATTGCCAGGTCAAGATGGGTTCACTGGTGAATTCTACCAAACATTCAAGGAAGAAATTATACCAATACTCTATAATCTCTTTTAGAGGTTGGAAGTAGAGAAAAAAACTTCCTAACTCCCTCTATCAGGCCAGCAGTACCCTAACACCAAAACCAGAAAGACATTATAAGAACACTACAGACCAATATCTTTCATAAACATGAATGCAAAAACTTTCAACAAAGTAATAACAAATTGAACAATAAATTGAATAATTAATTGAATAAATTGAATAAAGTAAATAAAGAATTATATATCATGACCAAGTGGAATTTATCCCAGGTATGCAAGGCTGATTCAACATGTGAAAATCAATTAATGTAATCAATCACAACGGATTATAAAAGAAAAATAGCATAATCATATTGACAGATGCAGAAAAAAATCTGACAAAATCTAACACTGATTCGTGATAAAAACTCTCAGTAAACTAGGAATAAGGAGGACCTTTCTCTAGAATAGGGGTTAAAAAACAACAAAAACCCTACAATAAACATCATACTTAAAAGTAAGAAACTAAAAAAAAAAAAAAAGTGAGAAACTGAAAGCTTTCCCACTGTGATTGGATATAAAGCAAGGATGGCCTCTCTCACCACTCCTTGTCAACATTGAGCTAGAAGTCCTTCCCAATACATCAAGTCAGAAAAAAAGAATAAATATGAAGACATAAAATTGCCTTTGTCTGCAGATGACACAATCATCTATGTAGAAAATCTGAAAGAATTAACTAAAAAACTCCAGAAACCAGTAAGTGATTATGGCAAGAATGTATGATACAGATTAGTAAACAAAAGTTAATTGCTTTCCTATATGACAACAATAAACAACCAGACATAAACTTAAAAACACAATGCCATTTACATTAGCACCTCCAAAAAGAAAATATTTAAGTATAAACCTAATAAATATGTATGAGATCTGTATGAAGAAAATTACAAAACTCTAATAAATAAAATCAAAGACTAAATAAACGGAGAGATACTCTGTGTACATGGATAGGAAAACTCATATTGTCAAGATGTCTTCCCAAATTGATCTGTAGAATCAATCTCAATCTCAGCAATTCACTTATTATTTTTTTTAATATTTTATTTACTTATCTGACAGAAAAAGGGAAACAGTGAGAGAGGGAATATAAGCAAGAGGCAGAGAGAGAATACAAGTAGGGGGCATGGGGGAGGGAGAGGCAGGCTTCCTGCTGAGCTAGGAGCCCTATATGGGGCTCCATCCCAGGACCCTGGGATCATGACCTGAGCTGAAAGCAGATGCTTAACTGACTGAGCCACTCAGGAACCCCTCACCAATTTACTTTATATGGAGAGACAAAAGATGCAAAACAACCAAATATTAAAAAAGAAGAACAAAGTTGGAGGACTAACTCTACCAACTTCAAGACTTACTACAAAGCTACAGTAATCAAGACAGTGTGGTGGAAGAATAGACAAGTAGATCAATGGATCAGAATAGAGCCCAGAAATAGACCCCTGCAAGTATGGTCAACTGATCTTTGAGAGAAGTAAAGGGACTATGATGAAGCAAAGGCAAAAAATGGTGCTGAAAGACATAAACATGCAAAAAATGAATCTAAACACAGATTTATATCCTTCACAAAAATAACTTCATAAAATATAACTCAAAATGGATCGTAGTTCTAAATGTAAAATACAAGAGTATATAACTCCTACAAGATAACTTTGGGGAAAATTTAGATGACCTTGTGTGTGGTGATGCCTTTTAGATACAACATTAAAGAAATGATCCATGAAAGAAATAATTGATAGGTTTGCCTTCATAAAATTTAAATTTTCTGCTCTGTGAAAGACAATGTCAAGAGAACTGAAAGATAAGCCATAGACTGGGAGAAATATTTGCAGAAGATAAAGTTGATAAAGAAGTTATCTAAAATAAAAAAAAAAAAAGAAGTTATTTAAAATATACAAAAAAAAGTCATAAAACTCAATAAGTACACTGGGTGTTATATGTAAGTGATGAATCACTAAATTCTACTTCTGACACTAATATTACACTATATGATAACTAGCTGGAATTTAAATAAAAACTTGAAACAAACAGAAAAACCTCAACAATAAGAAAATGAGTCAATTAAAAAATGGATCAAAGGCTTTAAAAAGACAGCCTACCAAAGAATATATGCAGATGGAAAATAAGCATATAAAAAGACATTCCACATCATATATCATGAGGAAAATGAAAATTGAAACAATGAAATACCACTACACAGTTATTACAATGGCCAAAATTGGGGCATATATACTTATATGCATTTGTCAAAGCCCATTAAAATTGGTACATTTTACTATATACAAAATTTATCTCATCAAAAATATATAAGCAATATTGAATTCTAATTTAATGATAAGGAATAACATATTTAGAAGTAAAGTATATTGATATCTACAAGTTACTTAAAATGAAAATGAGTAATATAGAATGAAGGGATTGATGGTTACATTTATAGATAAGTGAAGATAATGTAACAGATCATAACTGGTACAGTTAATAACTAGTAATATTTGTCAGCAATGACTCTAAAACTATTTCTTCATATCACCATTATATTCAAATGTATTATATTCTAAAAGAATTGTATTGTCACCAATATCAGTACATTCATCAACCTGCAATAAGAAATACTCTGCTAGTTTTGTTTCTTCTGTGAGATAACCTTCCATATAATTATCAAATATGCACTGAGTATTTCCAATCATGATATTATTGCTAAAAGTGATACTTGAATACCTTCTTTGTCATTGATTCACCAAATATTTTCAAATAAATGTCTTCGATGAAATCTTTCAGTATAGTTTCAAAATTGTACATGATTCTTTAGTCTTAGCAAGACAAAATATCATTTATAAGAAGTCAAAACAAAGTATACTAATGTTTAAATATGAAATATCAAGCATATGCTTTTATAAGCATCTTAATGATTGAACACTAAATATAATGATAACATTTTTTTAATTTGAATTTCTATTAATTTTTATTAACATATAATGTATTATCAATGATACATTTTTAATAATTTCAATACTGCCCATGTGAGGAAAGAGTGCAAACTGTCTTTAATACCAGAAAGCTTTGAAGGAAAAATGGCAATAATAAGCTCGAAAAAATGAGTATCTATAGATTATTTTCACATTATCTATAATTTAAAAATTATCTATGATGTAGGTTATAATATATTACATATCTCTGATGTTATTAGAAAATATATTGTTAATTTGATTGATAGTATTTTTTGACATTTGTCTTTCATCAAAAGAATAAAAGAGGGAGTGACTTACTTTAACAAATGCTGATGATGATTTAAATGAAAAAAAAATCTGAGAGTTAAGCAAAAGTAAGCTCATTGATGACTTTGGCAAAAGCAGTTTAAATGAAACACTAGAAGCAAAAGACAAAAGTTTTGTCTGAGTTTTAAGGAGAATAGGATGAGAAAATTAAAGACTAGCCAAATGCTCTTTCAAAAATCGTAGCTAAAAGCAAAGTGATAAAAGTGGTGTTATTTGCAGAGAGTGAACAAGGTCCAGGGGAAAGAATACTTATACATGCCTGATTGCTATTTTCCTTGTAAAACATTTCAAATTCTACAAAAGACACATTAAAATATGTTTTAATAAATACTTAAATTTTTAACAGATACATTTTCTATCATAATACCTATTTTTCTTAGTTGGTGCTGATAAAATAGTCCCAGGATAAAATTAGAATAATTTGAAATGACTATAATAAAAGAACACTAGATCTACTCACATCTAATGAGATGACAATTTCTTAAAAGAGACTACAAGCATAGCATATGTTTAATTAGAGAAAAATGCTGACTCCATTAGGAACAAGAATTTCTTCCTCTTAATGAAAATTTACCTCTTGTATGTAATAATCACCATTCTTATTATGAAGCTTCAGATTTTTATCCTGTAGTCAAATATGGTACATATATAGAATATATATATGGAATATATATAGTATAGGAGTATATGGGTATACCATCTATGCTATCTACATATGGTATAGGAATATATAAATTTTAAAAAGCTCTATAACATACAACCAAATTATCATCTAATGCATATATCAATCTCATACAAATCAATAAAATATTATAACTTTCACCATTTTTTCTATGTATAGAAATAACTATACTATTTTTCTGAACCAAATATATTTTCTTCAGGGCAGGTCTTTATTTGTTTTTTAATTTGATTTTTTTTTCATTTTTTTATTAACATATAATGTATTATTTGCCTCAGGGTACATGTCTGTGAATCATCAGGCTTAAACATTTCACAGCACTTACCATAGCACATACCCTCCCAATGTCCATAACCCAGCCACCCTATCCCGACCCCCCCTACCTCCCAGCCACCCTCAGTTTGTTTTGTGAGATTAGAAGTCTCTTATGGTTTGTCTCCTTCCCAATCCCATCTTGTTTCATTTCCCTCCCCACCACCCCATGACCCCCTGCCCTGCCTCTCAAATTCTTCATATCGGAGAGATTATGTGATAATTGTCTTTCTCTGACTGATTTATTTCGCTTAGCATAATACCCTCTAGTTCCATCCACGTCATTGCAAATGGCAAGATTTCATTTCTCTTGGTGGCTGCATAGTATTCCATTGTGTATATATATATTATACACACACACCATATCTTCTTTATCCATTCATCTATTGATGGACATCTAGGTTCTTTCCATAGTTTGGCTATTGTGGACATTGCTGCTATAAACATTGGGGTGTATGTAGGGCAGGTCTATATTGATTAAGTGTTTACCATGCCCTAAAACATAAATCACAATTTTGGAAATTGATATCTATACTAAGTACAGATTAGTATCTGTACCAAGTAAAGTGGTGACATCTATGAACTCTTTCTATTTTTCTTTGATCTATTTCTGTTTAGAAGCTGTTAAGTGTCATAGATTTAATGAGATCTTATTTGATTAGTTGCCAGATGATAAATGAAAACCATTTAAGGATCTATTCTTTCAAAAAATATTCTTCAGCTGAATAATAAATAATAAATAAATAAATAATAAATAATACAATAAATAATTGTAAAAATGCTGTATTTTTGAAATTTCAAAAATGTTAGAGGGAATAAAAATTTAATTGAGGTCTCAAAAACCACTTAATATTTATGAAAATCTTAATAGGATTGTATGACTACCTTTTACCGCAGTGATGAGGGATGATAGTCTATGGAGCTCTGTAACTGTAGTATAAAATGGATATGCTATTTAGCCATATTAGTCTCTACATTGCATTGATATACAACACTTAAGAGAAAAATTATCTTTTGAAAATGCATCTGAAACTTTGATTTCAGAGTTACAGTTCCCATATAATTTAAATTTGTAATAAATTTCCGTGAAATTTTATTTCTTGAGGTTATGATACATGTGATCACCTCCCTCCATAGTCTCCTTTTCTCTTACAGTCTTCCCGAATAGATAAATGGCACCATTATTTACTAAGTTACTGAAATAAAAAACCTAGAAGACATTCTTTTTTTTTTTTTTTTAAAGATTTTATTTATTTATTTGACAGAGAGAGAGATCACAAGTAGGCAGAGAGGCAGGCAGAGAGAGAGGGGGAAGCAGGCTCCCCGCCGAGCAGAGAGCCCGATGTGGGGCTCAATCCCAGGACCCTGAGATCATGACCCTAGCTGAAGGCAGAGGCCTTAACCCACTGAGCCACCCAGGCGCCCCCTAGAAGACATTCTTGATTCATCTCACTGCCAACGTCATTTGGTAAGCCACATCATTTCTCACTTGGATTATGGAGGAGGGAGGGAATTCTCCTGACTGGGATCTGTTCCATTCTTGACACCATTCTGTACACACTATCCAAAGTGATAACATAAAATTATAGATTTCACTATTCAAACTGTTTTTCACCTACAAAATTCCAATCTGCATATTATGACCTACAGGGTTCTACACTATTTGACTCTCCTTCTATATCTCTAACCACTAATCCAACTGCTTCTCATGCTATAATCAGCCTCCTCTCATTTCCTTTAGTCTGTGAACTAAACTAGTTCCACCTTCAGAGCCTTTCATTCTGTTTCTACTACCTGAAACACAATCCTCATATTTCCCATTTGTAAAGGAGGTTGTACTATGATGTCAGCATTCCAGAGAGTCCTTACCAACCAAAAGTCATTCTTGACCACATTCAAATGTGACTCTCTATATCAGAATTCCCTTATATATTTTTCTCTCAACTTCTAAAGCAGGGTTTGGCACATCATAGACACAGAACATGTATTTTATAAATCAGCAAATATGGTAGACTAGTGAATGTAGTTCTTAATTTATGAATTTCCACATTAGTATAAAATGGGGAAAGGAAAAGGGAATGCTGTGGAGTAAAAGGCATAGACTCTCCTATCAAAGACTGAAGTTCAAATCTCATCTCTTCCATTTATTCCCTGTACAGACAAAATATAAAACACTCCCAGACTTTTTCTATAAAAGATAAAAACAATATATTCATAAAAGTAGTATTTAATAAATGAAATAAAACTACTTCATGTGTGTGTCACTGCTTAAAGCTTAATATACATTAACTTATTTTCTTTCAGGTACATATCTTCTTGAGATATTTGTCTTCTTAAGATATCTATATCTTCTTATGCAAGAAAAATTATTATGTAGCAAGTACATTCAATAAAAATAAACATATACCTAACTGATTGAAGGATAAAGAATTTAAAAGTTTTAAAATATTGTCACTAGACATTTTTGGATATTAATTTAACAATACAAATAGGTACAATTTAAAAGCCTTCAAAACTCTTCAATCACTTGTACTTTTCTCAAATATAAGTCCTAAAAGTTCCCCTTATTACTATATGTGTGTTCACACATTAAGAACAATTTAATGTACAACATGTTTTATAAAAGACATGGAATGAATAACTTTTCTCATCTACATGTTTACCATGCCCTAAAACATAAATCATTTCTAATGATTTAGCAAACAACTTGCTAATTTACTTTTGAATATCCCCAATTGTTTCCAAAGATACACATATCACAATAGTTCTAGTTTTTTTAAGTTATATAGAGAAATATGATCTCTAACAGCAACTTTTGAATCTTCTTTCTCAGATCCATATCCTTTTTGTTCTATATTGAACAATTAATGTTATTAGAGGCTATAGAATTAATAGCTCTCATTAAAAACATCTGAAGAATTTTCAGCACCACCATAATTGCTGGCCACTTGTTCTGCCCAGGTGGAAATCAAGGTTATATTCTTTATTCTTGCTTCTAAATTCCTTCAAAAAGTTTATGATTATCCAAATGAATACTATTGTACCACATGAAGATTCTCATTTAGTTGCCATTCAGGAGTAGTATAACACACTAGATTATTAATAAAGTTTAATGGATAATAAAAATTATCTTTACAGAATGTCAGTAAGTATAGGAAAACCAATACTATTTTTATTTGCTGCAGTTAGAATGACAGAATGTTGTATCCTTCTTGCTGTCATTATTCCTAAGGATATCAAGAGAATGTAACTGATTTTTCACTAACTATAGTGGATACAAAACCATATAGATTTAGAACTGTTACCTTGTATACAAAATCATATAGTGGTGATCTAATTCAGTAAGACAAAAGAGATAATACTTAAATTATAAGACATATAAATTGATTTTTACTTCTTGAATTGTTAAAGACCCTATCATAGAAAACAAAATATGTGAGAGGACACTTAGAAATATATTTTTAACTCAATGCCAGCTAATTTATTTCATATCTTGCCTTAATTCCAAAAGTGGAAAGAATAAAGTTAATCGCGATAAAAATATTTGATATATTTTAATAAGTCATAGGACAAACTGGAAATCTGAAGGAGGCAAATAAAAAAATATGATGTGAAAGTACTGGAGGTGTAGTTTTGCCAATCTAGTAATCTGAGAGTTATAAACTATTTAGTTTATAGTTTTAAACTAGTTTATAGTTATAAACTATTAGCAAGTGTAGTAAGATCTGTCTCATATTGTGGCAAAATTTCATTTTTTTCTCTAATTTTTTATTTGTTGTTTTCTACAAAAATCTCTAATTTTGACCAACAACTTTCTTCAGAATTTTAATTCTTTTTCATTCATTTCACACAGTTCTTTTATCCCCAGCTTAAAATCTAGAGTATTTTTTCCTGAAAATCTCACAATTTTCTGATACTTGTGCCAGACACAACCTTTCATTATCCCAAGGATAAACACATATATATTTGGTATTTCATTAAATACCTTGTTTGACTAATGACAAAATAAGCCTAAGGAAAAATAACTATGACCTAAAATTGCTTAGTATATATTAAGAAAGATGTAACTTTTAAGATGTAACTATTTTATTTTAAGATGTAACTATTAAGAAAGATGTAAAAGCATTAGACAAGTGTGACTAGGTGGTATCATCAGTTTTGCTTATTAGTTTACCATGGAAGACTTCAAAGTGAGCTGACATTTTGAAGAAAGCCTTTATAAACGATAATGTGCATTCTATTGATGTGGGTGTTTTCCCAAAGACCATACATTTCTTTTAAAAAGAACATCTGTTTTCATAAGTAGTATTCAAGCAACAAACCTAAGTTGTCACTTTTAATGACTTGACAACTTTTTCTTTGTTAAATTTATAGTTAAGCTATCCTTCTGATTAGTTTCTTTCCTTAAGTAATTCAATCATGAAGGTGAGATTGTGTACAAATATTATTCTTAACATCAGTGTTTGTATAAATTTTTCTCCTGAACTATCAAACATAATATTCTAAATGCCAAATGACAGTATAAAATAGTGGTAAACAAAATTGGTTTTTAGTGTGTTTGTGGGTGAGGTCAAACAGTTTGAACTGATTTCAACTATGCCATGTAATAACTATATGATTTCAGTCATGATAACTTAATTGTCCTTCAAGGCTCTCTTCTTTAATTTGGGGGCAATAGCATTACCTCCTTCCTCATGATATTGATACAAGTAAATAAATACAGGTAAAATAAATAAATACAAGTAAAAAATTAGGAAATGTCCAGAGGTATATAGACTGTTGGTCATTAATATTGTAAAGTTAGTGGCATTGGCCCCAAGCAGTAGAAAGTTTTTTTCCCAGATTACACACATCAAGACACATTATATTATTCCAAAAGAAACAAATATTACTTTCTCATATAAAGCAGGATTTTACATGATTAATACAAAAAAGTAATCCATCATCTTAGACATTTTAACCCTACTGACTTAAGAGAATATTTCCCCAAATATGCCCTGCTAAATGCTAGTTTTTAAATGCTAGTTTTAATGTTCTGGAAAAGAGGGGGTTTTTTTGTTTTGTTTGGAAAGGGGTTTTGTATTCAAATTTAAAACTATTACACATGCATCATTCAACGGAAGAATAACTAATGGTATATACCATATATGTTATATATAATACATTCTGAGTAAAACCTAAGTCAGAAAAATTTAAATCCAGCCAGTCACAAAATTATATCACTATAGCACTCATTCATATACGTGTGAGAGAGTAATCTATAAATATACCATAGAACTAGTGTTCTCTGGAACACAGTTTCGGAAATTTTGTTCTAAATCCACAGATGTCCTTTTACATAGGATCAAAAAGTAACTATAAGATATTGATAGTTATGAAAAAATCTCGGTGTGGTGAGAGTTTTATAAGTGTCCAAAACTCTACTTATTACAAGTCTCCAAACATCTTAGGTCTGCAAAAATTTCCTAGAAACCTAACCTTTTAAATACTAGCTTTATTATTAGACTGCTAGTGATTGCTGCTTTCCTTCAGGTTAGAAACACAGAACAACCTTCTAATAATTTCACTTCTTATTTGGAACCTACAAAATACAGACATATACAAAACATAAGAAACTTTAAAGTTGTAAAAGTTAACGAACTTTTTTTGAAACTTCAAACTCTAGGAGAAGTTCAAGGAGTACAACTATGAATATAAAATAATTTTCTCACTTTTAAACTGTCATTTCTAAAATTATCAAAAACAGAATCAACCAAAGCCAGTTTTTCTAGTTAGTATATTTATAATCAGTGGGTGTTTTTAATTGTAATGCTTTTATTCTGTTAATTTAGCAAGAAGAAACATAATTCATATTTAATCTTTAATTTATAATTTACCTGTATATGTAAAACTGAATTTATTAAGTATGTAAACAGCAGTTCTGTCTGAGTGTGATAGGAATACCAATTTGAAGAACAGATGATTTGTACATTGAGTTGCCCTTATAAAATCAGCACTCTAGTTTGCTTCGAGTTAGCAAACATTTTGCACTGTATGCGGTCCAAAATAGCTTGAATAAGCAGAGTAGAAAATCCAGAATCAGAATAGAGGTCAAAATTTTCTAGGCTGCCTCACAAAGATAACATGATAACAAAAGCCAAAGACTAATAATATGTTCACTAATTAACTTTAAATTCAACATACATATTGACATAGAGTAGATTCAATATTGTCCTTTCTATATGCATTTATGTTTGTTTTATTCTATATAAATTTTAAAATCACTCTCTGGGTATCTAACTTAGAAAGAATTTGAGAAATTCTGTCATTCTAATATAATAGAAATGCATTATCTCAAAATTACCTTTCATTTTATTAAAAAGAGTTTAAAAAATTGACCAAAGTTGTCATACTATAATTTAATCAGTACTCTGAATTTTTAGTTTACTCATAGGAAAAAATGGATAGATATATAAGAGCAGTTTAAAAGAAATTTTTGGTCTCTATAGAGCTTTATGCTTTCCAAGCTTATCAGATATTTCAAGATGGCACCTTTTATACGAAATATTCATGTATGGTAGGGTAAAGGAAAGAAAAGAATGGCTACAACTTGATTTTCTGATTGATACTGTGATAACATAGTAATAATTGTAATTAATTGTAATATTACATATTAAAAATATGTAATAATCTAGGTTTGATTGATGTTTAGAATTCACTATTTCTCTCCTGAGAAACACACTCAGAGTAAATAGGGCGTATCTCCAGGTAGCATCTCCATGTTCACCAAAGAACCCACGCACATTGGGGGTCCTTCTGACACACTTACTTTGATCCTTGTTATTCTCTATTAGATTAGCTGTTTACTTTTTCATAATTTCCCAACTATCTAATTTTCACAATTCAGCTTCAATCTCATTTGGTCTCATTCTCTATCCAGGTGGACAGAACACAAAACAAAATGAAACAAAACCTATACTAGTCTTCTCTCCTATTCATGGCTTACAACTTCACATTCAAGACTACAGTGGGCTACAGAACTGAGGCTAATATGCTAAAAAAAAAATAATAATAATAATAATAATAATAATGATACATTTAGTTGTTAGCTACAATTTTATTTTATTTGGTTACATCTAGAATGGAAATACATATGTAAAACCAAAAGCTTAAAAGGAGTAAATGACAGATCTTTGTGAGCCTTAGCCCACTTCTGCTTCTCATGTCGAATCTTTCCCAACGCAAAGCCCAAGCAGGTTTAATGCAAGTGGCCCTTTCATGCAGGGAGGTAATTCTAGGAAACACCCACAGGGGAGTAGCATTGTGAGACCGGTAAGGAAAGTAAATGGTTTATGATTTTGCCAAAACCTAAATAATCCTTAGTCTCTGAATTTCTTGAGCCAGTTTATATTTGTTTCTATTTTTCTATTTCTGTTTCTCTGTTTCTATTTTCTTCTTCTTCTTTTTAAAGACTTTATTTATTCGACAGAGAGAGACACAGTAAGAGAAGGAACACAAGCAGGAGGAGTTTGAGAGGGAAAAGTGGACTTTGGAGCAGGAGGCTCAATCCCAGGACCCTGGGATCATGACCTGAGCCAAAGGCAGCTGCTTTTTTTTTTTATAAGTAAAATATTGCTTTAATAAAGTGTTCAGTCTGTGCGACAAAGGGTCCTGTTCAGAGTATATATGTTTTCATATATTTTTCCCCCAAATACTTTTATTTTATTTTTTCAGTGTTACAAGATTAATTGTTCATGCACCACACCCGGTGCTCCATGTAATACATGCCCTCTTTAATACCAACACCAGGCTCGCCGAACCCCTTACCCTCCCCCTACAAAACCCTCAATTTGTTGCTCAGAGTCCGCACTCTCTCATGGTTCATCTCCCCCTCTGATTTCCCCCCATTCACCATTCCTTTCCTTCTCACAATGCCCTCCATGTTT
>CM053605.1:40619072-40651365 GCA_028646535.1 Procyon lotor
CCCCAAACCAGCAGATTCCTGCTGCGTGCTCCCGCACTGCTCCTCCTGGAGGAGGATGGAGGGGGTGCCTCTGGAGCTGCCTCCCGAGGGGTCCCCGCTTGTGGTACGGCAGACCTATATGAACTATATGTCTCAGTTCCTATAGTCCAAGGTAGGCCTATGTGGTGTTGTGCAGCTCCTTCTCTACTGACGGCTTCTCCGCCCCAATACCCGGGAGCTCTGCCACACTCGGGCTCCCCTGGTCCCTCAGTGACCCCACGGGTCCTGAAACCACACTGTTCCTGCGAGGGCTGAATCCCCGGTTAGCTTCGGGAGCGATGTCCGTCAGTGGAGCAGATTAGAAGTTCCGGATTCTGTGCTCCACACTCTGCAGCTGCTGGGAGCCGGCCCCTTCCCTGGGGTCTCTCTTCCCATCGCTTTAAATTCACTTTTTCCACACGTCCTACCTTCTGAAAGTGGTCGATTTTCTGCTCCTAGAATTGCTGTTCTTATTCTCTTCTCTCTCCTGTTATGTTTGCCGGATTTTAGAGTGGTTTTCTGCTTCTTTAGCTGGACTTCTGGGACCCAGTGCTTTCTGTGCGTCCTACACCTCCGCCATCTTGCCTCGAGACCTTGTTTCGTTTTCTTTTGTATATAGCATGTATTTGGAACTTTGGGTTAAGTTTTTACCTTTGTTCTAGCTTCCCATGATGGAATTCTATATCTTTCTTTTTTCTTTTAATATCTTTCATTTTAAAATTTCCTTATTTTCTTTTAAGAAAGTAATTTTCTTCTAAGTGCAGTTTAAGATTTGTCTCAAATTTTTTAGCATGTTGTGCTTTTATTATTAAATTTCTATAATTTTCTAATATGCTTGGCATCTTCTTCTATAACAATTGGCTATTTAGAATGAAGTTGAATAATTTCCAAATTATTACTGTCTTTATTGATGTTTATTTCTAATTTCATCACATACTGATCAAAGAGCATATTTATGATATTTCAATCTCTTGTTACAGTTATTAAAATGAAAACAAACAAAAACAGGTTAACTACAATGTGAGTAGTCTTTTTTGTGATCAAGAATAAACTTTGGAGTTATTTATGATTACAAGAATTACTGTTAGGAAAAAGTTGCCCAAGAATTGGTATTAAACGTGAAGAATTGTTCATAGGTATTCAATCAATGTTTACTGGGTGTGTCTGGCAGACTTATCTGGGATTATCTGATTTCCTACATATGTGAGTTTCTTGACTTACACTTTACTACTAATAGTGCATTTTTACATTGCTATAAGGGTAGATATGATCTTGCGCAAAACTGTATTTGTGCAAATGGCTTTTGTGTGAAACCAAAAAAAAAAATTACAACTCTACTAGTTTTGTCTCGTAGAGTAGTTTATGATTTATGTCCGGTATAGAAAATTATGACTTCAAATCTGTGGTTTTATTGAATATAAATTAAGAATTTTACTCAACTATTCTGAATGTAATTTTGGAATCTCATTCAACTATTCTTTCCCTCAATTTTTATGAATATTTTCTTCTCTCTAGTTCCCTTTGAAGTAACTTTACTCTCCTATTGTTCCTTTATATATTAGTTAAGTATACTTTTTGATAATTTATTCTAAACAAACAACAAATATGGCATTTGAAAAACAATAGATGGGGAATCCTAAAAGTATTTTTTCAAAAGAAAGAAACACAAATAGTTTTTAGAGAAATGGGAAAAAGTTTAATTTACTGGATAATAATTAGAATATCAAAATAGATTATAATACTTGAAAAATACATTTTAAAATCCAAGCTTTCTTTTCAGAAAGAAAATATGTAATATTCATAATTGCTATTTTGATGTGTGATTTTTGGTGTTCATTATTTTTACTTTTTTTCTTTTTTGGTGTTTCTATTATTTTTCATTATACATGATCAGAAAATATTGTTTTAAATAAAATATAGGTGAGGAACTGGCCACAATGAAATAGAACATAATGGAAGATCTATTTATTATTGAAATATTTTTTTCTGTGATATCATAGTTTATTTAAATAGCAATGTAGAAAAGTAAGCATATAGGATTTACAGAGTAATCTCTTACTATAATTACTACTGATTGGACCTTTATTGAAATTTTATTGTCATGATGGGCAACTTTGAAACTAAGAGAAAAGTGAAAACGATTGAAAGTTAGGAGAAAAAGCTGTCTGAGGAGACATTATAGTTTGTAGTTTCTCATGATATAATGCTTTAAATACTGCTTTGCATTCAGTGTCACAGCTGTTTATCTTATCCATGTGTTTGTACACCTGTTTTACAGAAGAAGAAACTTTACCTTGCAGGAGTCGTACTAAAATCGTATAGTAAATGAGTGGCCAATTTATTTTTGTCAGTTTTGTGAAGGATAAACTCATATAAGTTTTATATCCATTATACCTTTGAATATAATGGAAAAATATTTATTGGATTACAGTGGAAGCTGCATGTTGCATGATTCTGAACCATTTTGCTGGCCATCAAATCTTTGATAAAATCTAGGTTATCTTCTGATATTCCAATAAGCAAAGCAGCTTTCACCTCCATCTAGCTCTATCAGCCTAATTGTTGGACAAGAGTGGGGCAGGCTGTGGAACTATTTTTAGTTGATTTGCTGTTGCTGCTAGGAGGGGCTCACTTGATGTGAAGTATTATCAAATTGGTCATCTTAGTGAAAGCAAAGAGGAGGGCTACAGACTTCACTAGCCTGAGGTCGTGGTTCTGTTTGGCTCAGTCAATGCATGGGTGGACTAGTGGGAATTTAGGAGGGAGTTCTAATAGTGAGACAGGTATAGAAAAATTATTAAGTTATTCCCATACCTTGGTTGACCATAAACTGTGCATATACATAAGAGAAACTAGAGCAGGCCCAAGCCACCCATGCATTCTTGGCCAACAGGACTTTGTGCATACACAAAGATGTGAGAAAACACCACAGGAAATAAAGCTCAGACATGATATGTTAGTCTTTTTGAGAATTATATATAATGAAATGTCTTTATGATGTATATAGCTATTCTGATTTTGGATTCAGAATATTGTGCCTTCCTAAAGGGTTACATTTGGAATGAGTATGTATGAAAAATTTGATTACTAATACCTGTTTCTGCTGGACTTGAAAGTGAGGGCTATGATAATTATGTATAATAAAAATATGTTGACAATGTATTAAAATAAGCCAAATCCATACAAAACATCAGTTTCAATTATTTTGCCTCAACTTTTTATGTTAAATTTTAAGCAGTTATTGCAGAGTGAGATTACTCTTGGTAGACAGTCCAAAAACTGCTGCTCATAATGATTTTTTTTTTTAAACATAGCGAGAGAGTACAGCAAGAGAGGGAACACAAGCAAAGAGAATGGTAGCGGGAGAAGCAGGCTTCCCGCAGAGCAGGGAGCCCGATGTGGGGCTCGATCCCAGGACTCTGGGATCATGACCTGAGCTGAAGGCAGGCGCTTAATGACTGAGCCACCCAGGTGCCCCTCATAATGATTTTATTAACTTTGACAAGACAAAAAATGTCTGATGTCAGTAGTTGTACCATTCATTCATTACATTATTGAATATCTATTCTAAAGATAATTTATAAATCAAACTGTGGTTAGAAATTACTGGTTTTAAAGAATATCTGGGGACTGGGAAAAGCCAACAAGTGCCTAGAATCAGTAGTAAAGTAAATAAGCAATTATGGAGGCACTAGTTTGTAAGTAACTTGAAGATGAGAAAAACAGTTTTTAAAAAGACTTTATTTCTTTGAGAGAGAGGGTAATAGCACAAGCAGGGGGAGGGCAGAGGGAGTGGGAGAGGGAACAGGCTCCCCACTGAGCAGGGAGACCCAAGCTGGGCTCCATTCCAGGACCCAGGGGCATGACCCAAGTCAAAGGCAAACACTTAACTGACTAAGCCACCCAGGTGTTGAAGAATAATGCATTTTTTACATTTACATTTGTATTACGTTATAGTGGTTTGGCCAATGCTTTCTTAGATGCTGGCTGTCTGAGGTCAAAATGTAGATGTCTTCACCTCATCATGTTTTTATCCTATATTGATGGGATAATGGAGAATTATTTAATTTTCAGTTCTAATACCTAAATGTTTTACCTAGATTTTCTTTAATAATTCATTACTTTGGGGAGTCCTGGGTGACTCAGTTGGTTAAACATCTGTTGATTTCCACTCCTATCATGATCTCATGGGTCCTGAGATTGAGTTCCAAGTCCCGGATGGGAGGTTCCACGCTCAGTGGGGAGTCTCCTCGAAGATTATCTCTCTCTGCACCTCCCCCCTCATTTGCACATGGCCTCTCTCTCTCTTTCTAAAATAAATAAAAAAAATAAAGTTTAATTATTTCAGTTTTTCAATATCAAATTGCAACAATAATATATTCAAAGTAATAAAATAGGATAAAAAATTAAATACAACAGAAAAATAGTAGAAATACTATGACAAATAACCAAATACATTTGCAACACATACCTATTGCATAAAAGAAAAAGATGATACAGAATTTCTTAATCTGGATCAAACCATAAACTGTCACCATTAATAGAGTCCCTTCCAGTAATTGTCCGAATTATCATACTGATTTCTCAATTAACTGTAATGAATGTATGCCCTCCTGTGGCACATAGTTGAGAAACACCAAATGAATTTTAACTAAGATGTTGATTAAAAAGTTGTAAAGGCTGAAACAGGGTTTGTCAGTTTGTCAGCAGACTAGTGCAACAACCTTTCCTATGTCAAAGCTGATCAAATAATGAAATTTAGCAAGAAATGCTGTACAGATCCTCAAACTGTCAACCATTTGTGCTGTGAGCTTATGAAAAAACATGTGTGCTGATCTTGATATGCTTGGATGAAGAAATACCAAGAAAAACCACTTTTGCAATTTTCCTCCTGTTTATGGCAAATCAATTATTTGTGTATGGATAACGAAATATAGACTGAAACGCTGAGGTAATGATATAAATGTATTTAGGAGTTATTCTACACTATAGTTTGAATATAAAGGTATGATATTCTGGAGGTGAAAAACTATGTCTTCTTAATAAGATAAGTGTAAGGGCATTTTGGTTCTTTCCACAGTTTGGCGATTGTGGCCATTGCCAAGATGCCCTTCAACAGATGAATGGATAAAGAAGATATGGTACATATATACAATGGAATATTATACCTCCATCAGAAAGGATGAATACCCAACTTTTGTATCAACATGGCCGGGACTGGAAGAGATTATGTAGAGAGAAATAAGTCAAGTGGAGAAAGTCAATTATCTTATGGTCTCACTTACGTGTGGAACATAAGGAAAAACATGGAGAGCATTGTGAGAAGGAAGGAAGCATGAATGGGGGGAATCAGAGGAGCAGATGAACCATGAGAGACTGTGGGCTCTAATCAACAAACTGAGGGTTTTGGAGGGGAGGTGGTGGGGAGTTGGGTGAGCCTGGTAGTGGGGAGTGAGGAGGGCACATATTGCATGGAGCACTGGGTGTGGTGCATGAACAATTAATCTTATAACACTGAAAAAATAAAAGTATTTGGGGAAAAAATAAGATGAGTGTAAGAAATATTTGAAAAGGCTTACAAATATATATTTTTTAAGATTTTATTTATTTATTTGGCAGAGAGAGAGAGATTGCAAGTAGGCGGAGGCAGGCAGAGAGAGAGGGAAGCAGGCTCCCTGCTGAGCAGAGAGCCTGATGCAGGGCTCAATCCCAGGACCCCAGGATCATGACCTGAGCTGAAGGCAGAGGCTTTAACCCACTGAGCCACCCTGGCACCCCAGACTTAGAAATATTTTAAACTTCAATTACTATATTCTTTGTCAGGTAAATTTTGTTTGTTTCTTAATCAAAACAAATATGTAGGTATTGAGGTCTTTGATTATGAATGCCAAAAGCATTTTACCACATAGCAGAATATGCCAACGAGATATTTTGTTAATCTGTACAAGGAGCATTAGCAGATTTCTAGGGCACATATAAAGCAAACAGTAGCCATATTCTAAAGGTACCATGGAATTTTCATGGTATTCTTCTCATGCTAAAATTAAATAGGAATAGGTCTTTCATGGTATCAGTTTTGTATTATAATATTTTAAGTATTCCATAATTTGTATATACTGTGACACAATATTGAAAACCAATATATAGCTTTTATGTAATTATTACCAAATATATTACTTTACACAATGAATTTGAAAATGATAGCAATTAATTATATATGGGTCCAATGTTCCCAGTCTCTCAAAGAAATTCTAAGTAGAACTTTAAAAGATTTTTATTTTTAAATTCCATTTGTTGTAACTCTATTATAAAAATTTTTCAAAATCTACATGATTTTAACTATTCTATTAAATCATCATACCTTTTAAAGATTACTCATTTATGGTTACCCCACCTCAGTGTGCTGCTCTGTTGAACCTCTGAAACTAGGTCATAATCTTTTCTGGTTCAATTCCCTGTTTCTAGTTTCTGATTTACTTTCTTACTTTCTATAGCATATTTTAAAATAATTTGCTAGTGAATGCTAGCTATATAGTTGCTATTTTTTAATCTCAGACACTTTATTCCATTGTCACACTTGATTGGTAATTTATCTGAGAACAGAATTCAGAGATGAAAATATATTTTTAAAAATTTACATGTTATTCAGACAGTTCATTCTATATGAATATGTGTTTTCCCTAGTTGAAGAAATTTGCCTATATCGTCTATTTGAAGTTTTGTTTTACACTCAGTTCTATATTCTTTTTTTCAGTACAGATTCTCTATTTTTAAATTTTCTTTAATAGTATTTTTTTGTCTACTCTAGGAAATTATGTTTGGATTTCATATTCTTCACTTTTATTTGATTTTTTTTAATGTGGCAATGATTAAAAATATTTAAATTTATTCTCTTTGTAGCTCATTTTCATAGAATTTGGTTTTTTAATCTGGGGAAGGAAACAGACATCGAAATCCCGGTGCAAAATCCAGGTGGCAGAGGGAATTCTCATCAAAATCAACAAAAGCAGGCCAATACCAAGACATAACATGGGTAAATTTGCAAAATAGAGAGGTAAAGGAAAAAATCCTAAAAGCAGTGAGACAAAAGATGTCCCAACTTACAAAGTTCTCCACAGGAACTTGACAGGCCAGATGAAAATGGCATGATATAGTCAATGTGCTGAATACTCAATTTGTTGGCTATCTCCTAAGCTGCCCATGCACAGGGGAAACCCCAAGAAACACAATAGAAAATAGTAGATAAGAGGTGAAAATAACATATTTGAAAAACGCTTGAAGGTTATATTTTCAAATTTTGTAAGAATTCCTGAACACGATAGATAATTGCCATAGAAAGCCCTAACTGATCTTAAATTAAATGAATAATTTATAGAAAAGAATTTCAAAAGCAAAATAATCATTTTAAATTTACAGAAAATATTTAATTTAATATGGAGTCCATGTGAATCTTCATGCTTGATATGAAGCAAGTTGGAATCTCTAAAAGGTAGAATGCCTTGAAATTCAAGAGTTCTCAAATGACCCCTGACCTTTTACTCTAAAGATGTATGAGAGACAGTGCAAACATTATTCTAAAGGCTGTAACCAAATTGGCCTCAAGGAGAATAATCTGTACTGAAGGAGGGAAATGTTATAGAGAAAATATTAGAAACAGTGGAGGCCTAATTTTTTTTTATACAAGAAGAGAGTATTCATTCCAATGGTAATAAAACTACAGAAAGACAGCATGATGAAAAAGATGTGTATGATAGTTTGGACAATGGAGATAGTATTCTGTTATTGCCTTTATTTTGGGCAGAGATGAAAGGCACAGATAGAATGAATTTTCATATACGTACTTATTCTGTGCTAGAACATCTAAGGTTGCTGAGCAGTGCCAGGCCTAGGTTTCCATAGTTTATAATTATATAGGAACTTTATAAATTATTTGCTTCCTATTTTCCATTACATTTGGAATAAATTTACATCAATAAAACAGTTCCAAATCACTTATATCTCCTTTACTTATAAATTAGATTGTGCTTATAATTTTTTTTTTGTAATTTGATTCAGCTTTGACTCCAATGACATTGCTTGTTTTATTCTGGCTGCCTTATAGCCCCAAATCATTCAAATAAATGTGTATATCTGGGCTGTCAGAGAACAATGATTGGCATCAGCCATCAATGTTCATTAAGTTGAAGTTTTGGCACACCTTGTATTAGAAAAATCCAAATTTAATAAATGCTATGTAGCCTGCCAGATGTTTTATTGTAAGATATGATGGTTCTTTCCAGAATAATGTTTTATAAGCAAGGTCAGTTATATTCAATTAAGTTGTTTTCATATGCTTTTAACATCATATGTTAATATGTTAATATGTTAATATTACATATGTCATATGTTAATATGACAATGACAAATTAATAATTTTGAAACTATAATTTTATGATTTTATATGTAATTTTCAACTTCTAATTAGCCAAAGGGAATTTTAGTAGTAAAAATGAAGGTTTAATCTAATCTAACCAACTTAAAAATAAATGTAATTTAGTATAGGTCTTTTTTTTTTTAGGAATTTCTTTTAGAATATAGAAATGCTTCTCCCTCCACATATTTCCTTGCATATTTCCTGCTTGTACTTAAAAATTATTTTTCTCTGCTTTATTTTTTTAATGCTTTATTTATTTTAGAGAGAGAGAGAGAGCATGAGCACAAACACAAGCAGGGGAAGGTCAGAGAGAAAATTCAAGGAGACTCCCTGCTGAGTGGGGAACCCAATGTAGGATTCAATCTCATGCCTCTGAGCACACAATCTGAGCTGAAATCAAGAGTCAGATGCTTAAACGACTGAACCACTCAGGTGGCCCTCTTTTTCTCTGCTTTAGAAAACTTTTGTTAATAACTCTCAGACAAATTTGATCATCCATTTGTCTTTCTTTTTTCAAAATCTGGTTAACTGTATAAATGACCATTATCAAATTATCTTAGTTATGTAGGAATGCAGAGTATAGGTTAAATAAGTTATGCTATATGTCATATTCATATATATTATACACATATATTCTTCATAGTATAAAATATTTCACAGAGTAATAACTGTTGACTGAAAGGGTGAGTGAATAGGACAGGTGATTTTGACTATCAATAATATGTTTACTGGATATTTAGAAATAGAAAATGAAAATTACAAGTGATAGTAAAGATACCACGAGAGGGATAAAATTATTAAGAAAGGGAAGCCATTTTCTTAAAAAAGTGAAAAAGCAGGGATCCTGGGTGGTACAGTTGGTTAAGCATTGACTCTTGGTTTTGGCTCAGATCTCAGGATTGTGGGATTGTGTACGGCATCAGTCTCCATGCTCAGCATGGAACCTGCATGCGATTCTCTCTCCCTCTTCCTCTGCCCTTCCTGCTCATGCACTCTCTCTCCCTCTCAAATAAATAAATAAATCTTTTTTTTTTTAAAGTTGTAAAAGCTACAGTATGTTGACATCTTTAATAGATTGCATTTAAGAAATCCTTGAACTTAGATTTTTTTTGCACTCAATTTCTCATCATGTACTTTGTTGGCAATAAATTTTATGAATTAGCCAACAATAAAATCAGAGGAAAACAAACAAAAAGCAACAATGGCAACAACAAAAACATTCTAGCACTTAAACTAACATAGTCTAGAGTTAGATGGTCTGACTTTCCTGGCTTGTCTGTATATTAGACTTTCCTGGCTTGTCTGTATATTAGCTTTATAATACTAGCCAAGTGACCTAATACCTCTTCCTTAGTTTATTTATCTAAAAATGGTAATCTTAGTGCTATTAAGAAGAATGAATAATACGTCTACAGCTCTTAAAGCAACTCTTGGAAAACCAGTGTCAATATTTGTAAATTATTATTGTTTGAGTGTGATCAATTTTGTCTAGAATGTGTTGGTTCTTCTTGGATTTGAATTAGTTTCAAGAATCATCATCATTAGGTTTTAGGAAGTATGAAACAATAAGATGTTAAGCGAGTTAAATAGGAATTGGTCATTACATAACCATCTCTTAATCCCTCTCGTTTTGACTTCACTCTTCCAAAATCACCCTAGCCCTCCTAATTGTCAAAGCCCTGCTGCAACTTACTTAACTTTGTTTTGCTTCAGCATTTGACTGTGCAATGCACCTTTTAATTGCTTGCATCCATCCAGTGGTACTTCAGTCCCCAGATTTTCCTTCTCTTTCTGATTTGTTGTTGTTGTTTTCTGTCAGTCAACTTTTTCACCATGTTCACTGAAAGATCTTCCAAAGACTCAGTGATATCTCTACATATTCTTACTCTCCAGTGTTCCTTTTTCCTACCTTTTCTGCTGGTATCCCTTACTGATAATTCCTAGTCTCTAAGATCCAGGCTTGCATTGTCAACTTTCTAATTCAAATGATTCTCTGAACATTCTGTAAGTACCTAAAACTTTATATAAACTAAACCTAGCCTTCGTCTATCCTCACAATTTTTAAAAATGTTTATTCTTCTTGGTCAAATTTACATTCCTAAGCCTACCCTGGCCATCATATTCAGGATAAATATTTTTCTAACTTCATATCTTTTGTACTTCAAGCTTGTTCTGGTATTATGGTAATTACACAATAGTTATTTAAATTCTAACTATTCTACTTCATCTACTTTTCCTATTATTTCTTTTAAGACATGAATTATGTCTTACATGAATTTACACATTTCAAACATTTAGCACAGTGCCTAGAACATAATGAGTATTTTTGTTTTTTACATTTTTACATGGTCAAATGCAGATAAATAATCAAGTAGAAGATTTATAGACTCATCATTTAAAATTAACAAAATAAATATCTAAGTGTTATCGTATATAATAGAAAACTCACTAAAGAAATGTTTAGGTCCTTCTTGTATGTAAAATAGCAAAGTAGTAAGTCCATGAGGTAGTGTCCTGAATAAAGTGTGATCCAAGGGAGTTGCCAACTGTAGTAATCACCATTTCCTTTCTGTTAAGTTTAGTCTTTAAATGTCCAGACAATAATTAAACTATTAACATAGCTCGTTAGTCAGTCATGAAAGTCTTTGTTGTTGCTGTAATGTGAAAGCTATGCAGATAGATGGATGTGTGCAGTATTGAATGGTACAGGGAGTACTATAGCACTGAGATTTAACTTCTACATGTACACTGCTGTGCATTATGATGGCATCCCATACTTTCTTGTTTTGCATATATTATTCCTTAGGTTCCCTTGAGCTGCTTCTTTAAACACCCACTCTGGCCCTTAGACTAACTCTCTAAATTAAATAACCATAAAATGTATCAATTTTCTTTTGTATACTATGAGTCTAACCCATAAAATAAAACAAAATAACCAGTAGTTTCTATCAGAGTTTTAAACGAAAGGCTCAAGAAAAATGGGTCATTAAAGGTTAATAGGATTTTTATTACTCTGTAGGAACATAATTCTCTATGCTCCTGTCACCTTCATTCTAATCCTGAGATCCAGCAGTTGAATAAATAGATTTGAGATTATCACACAGTATACATTCAT
The DNA here is from genome assembly GCA_028646535.1 of Procyon lotor. Taxonomy (NCBI): domain Eukaryota; kingdom Metazoa; phylum Chordata; class Mammalia; order Carnivora; family Procyonidae; genus Procyon; species Procyon lotor. Next base: position 40,630,619 of record CM053605.1, read on the forward strand.
GTGTAAAATGGAATTCCTATGAAAGTTCATTGCTTTAAATGAAATATGCTTTGTAGCGTTTCCTGTGAAGAATCCTGCTGTGGTCTGTCATCATACACTGAAAATACACTTAACTCTTTCAGCTTAGTCTTAGTGAGTGGAGAAAGTGTTATTTATTTTATTTTATTTTATTTATTTATATATTTTTGGTTATGCTTTCAACATTTTGACAGAAATACCAATTGTAGCTCTACTCAGTAATTACACTAAAGGATGATATATAATATTCTTACACTAGTGTTACTATTTAAATGTGGAAAACTGTAGCACAAGCAAATCAGTATGTTTGTGCTGCTACAAGTAATATTTATGTTTATAAGAAGAGTTTTCAGTTCTGTATTCTTACAGTAAGATTTGAAGAGATATATCTAAAAAGATACTGCTGAGACTGATGTCGAGAAGTTTTGTCTATATTTTCTTCTAGGAGTTTTATGGTGTCAGGTCTTACATTTAAAACTTTAATCCATTTTGAGTTCATTTTTTTATGTAAGGGTCTGGCTTAATAGCTTATTTTTAGATTTTTTATTGTCTCACATTGATCTGTGTGTCTGTATGCCAATATCATATTGCTTTGACTACTATATATTTGCAATATTGTTTGAAGTCAGGGAGCAGGATGCCTGTAGCTTTGTTCTTTTTCAAAATTGCTTTGACTTTCCAGAGCATTTTGTGATTCTATAAAAATTTTAGTATTATTTTTCTATTTCTGCAAAAAATGCCATTGGAATTTTGATAGAAACTACATTGAGTATTATGAACATTTTAATAATATTAATTCTTTTGATCTATTAACATAGAATATCTGCCCATTTATTAATATCTTCTTCAGTTTCTTCCAATAATATCATATAGTTGTCAGTCTATAGGTCTTTTACCTTCTTGGTTAAATTTATTTCTAGACATTTTATTCTTTTTGATGCAATTACAAATTGGGATTATTTTTCTATTTATCTTTCTGCTACTTTACTATTGGTATATAGAAACACAATGGATTTCTGTATATTGTTTCTGTATCATGCAACTTTACTGAATTCATTTATTTGTTCTAGCAGTATTTTGGTGGAGTCTTTAGAGTTGTCTATATATAATATTATGTCATCTGCAAACAGTGATGGTTTTACCTCTTCCATTCTGATTTGGATGCCTTTTATTTTCTTCTTTTTCTTCTTTTTTTTTTTTTTCTTGTCTAATTACTTCAGCTGTGAATTTTAATATTATGTTGAATACAAGTGGTGAGAGTGGGCATCCTTGTCTTGTTCATGATCTTAAAGGAAAAGCTTTCTGTTTGGTATGATGTTGGCTATGGGCTTATCATATATAGCCCTTATTATATTGAGACACACTCCTTCCATACCTTCTTTTTTGAGAGGATATCAAGAATGAAATCTTGCCATTTGCATCAATATAACAAGTTATGTTAAGTGAAATAACTCAATCAGAGAAAGACAAATGTCATAGGATTTCACTTATATGTGGAATTTAAGAAGCAAAGATGAGCATAGAGGAAGGGAAGGAAAAAATAAAATAAGATAAAAGCAAAGAGAGAGGCAAACTATAAGAGACTTGAATATAGAGAAGAAACTGAGGGTTGCAGGAAGGGAGGTGAGTGAGGGGATGCACTAAATGAGTGAATAGAAAATTCATCTTAATGAATTTGTTAATGCAAATGGATGTCAAATTTTGTCAAATACTTTTACTGTATCCATTGAGACAGTCATATTTTTAAAAGATTTATTTATTTATTTTAGACAGAAAGAGAGGAAGAAAGAGAGTGTAGGGGTGGGGACAGAGGGAGAGGAAAAGAAAGAATCTCAAGCAGACTGTCTGCTGAGCACAGAGACCAGTGCAAGGCTTGATCCCATGACCCTGAGATATTTAAATGACTTAGCCACCCAGGCACCCTGAGACAGTCATATAATTTATGTCCTTCATTTTGTTAATGGGAGGTATCATAATGAATAATTTATAGGTGTTGAACCATCCTTGCATCTGTGGAATAAGTTCCACTTGATCATGATGTATAATCCTTTTAATGAATTGTGAAAATTCCTTAAGAGTAAAAGTATCTATGGTGAGAAAATACGCTACATGATGTTTATGGCAAATCCCAGTAGAAGAATCATAGTAGATTTAAAAAAATTTTAATTTAATTTCAAGTTAGTTAACATACAGTGCAGCACTGGTTTCAGGAGCAAAATCTAGTAATTCATCACCCACCTACAACACTCAGTGCTCCTACCAACAAGTACCCACCTTAATGCCCATCACTCATTTAGCACATCGCCTCACCCACCTCCCTTCCTGCAACCCTCAGTTTCTTCTCTATATTCAAGTCCCTTATGGTTTGCCTCTCTCTCTGTTTTTATCTTACTTTATTTTTTCCTTCCTTTCCCCATGTTCATCTTTGCTTCTTAAATTCCACCTATAAGTGAAATCCTATGATATTTGTCTTTCTCTGACTGACTTATTTCACTTAATATACTACACCGTAGTTCCATCCACGTTGATGCAAATGGCAAGATTTCATTGGCAAGATTTTTGATTGCTGAGTAATATTCCATTGCGTGCGTGCGTGTGTATACACACACACACACACACACACACACACACACACACACCCCACTCTTCTTTACCCATGCATCAGTTGATGAACATTTGGCATCTTTTCATAATTTGGCTAATTAATCACTGGAATAATGTCATGCTGTCAACAACAGAGAATACAGACCACTCAGAAAATAGCTCCCAGCATGCTATTGGATCATAGAACATCAGGTGAACAAATAGGAAGAGTTTCCTATTATAAGATGGCTTCTATCAGACATACTTAGTTTTTGTAGTTGAGGGGGAAGAAGGCAAAAAAAATCCATCATTGTAAATGGTACATTTATAATCAGTATAAGCCACGTCAAAGGGCACAAGTAAGATACTTGAGTTGGTTGACTAGTCCTGTGCCATCTACCATTGTTAAAATTAAACAGTTAAGATAGTCAATTTCATATTATGCATATTTTTACTTTAAAAAATGGAAAAAAATGCATCTCTCACTCAGCTCATACTTATGGTCACATGGTAAGTCTATTATAATGAGCTGGAGATAGAAAACTGATCTAATTTGGTTCATAGATTAGTTAGTTCATTGTTTCAGTGATGACTCAATGTGGAATGCCATTACACTACAGCCTCACTAAGGGTGGTCCTAATAGATAGCAGTGAAGGAAAATCCTCTCAGTAAGCAGAAATTTGGACAGTTTACCAGATAAAAGTTTATTAACTATAGCAAATGACTTGTCTTGGTTGGTCTAGAACCTGGAAGGAAAAAGACTGGAAAACTGGGGACAAGGTAGTTTGAGGAAGAGGCATGTAGTTAGGTGTATTGGAATGGCCAATATGTGAAAATCTTTGTGAAATATTACATGCCCGAGAGCATCCATAATGAAAAAGACACTAAGGAACCATGTGAAAAGTTCTTGGCTGGTTAATACCAGCCAACCTCGGGTTTTGTGAGCCCTATTGCTGGCACTAGGAGGAATGGACATAATGGGCATAGTAACAGATTTGGAGGCTATGCATGGACTCAGTAACATTCATTCATAAGCAACATTCACCAAGGCCAGTAGAGTTACTTCCAGTTCTACATGCCCTATCTTTAGACTGATATGAGTCCTCAGCATGACTCTGTCTCGAGGAGAACAAACAGCGACTTGGTGGGAAGTTGATTATAATGGACCCCCATTCTCCCCAGAAGGAATAGTAATCCTTTTTGACTGAAAATGACACATATTTAGGGTATAGGTCTACCTTTCTTACTCACAGGATCTGAGGCAACATTATCCAAAAGTTTACAGAGCACTTAAATCACCAACACAGAATCCTACGTAATGTTGCATTAACTAAGGTTACCATGAAATTCTCTGGTCCTATTACATACATTACATCTGGTACATACATACCAGGTCTTCCAGTATTGTAAAATTATAAGATGGCCTTTTACAGGTGGAGTTGAGGCATCAGCTTGGAGAAAATATCTGACATGATAGGTTCCATCCTCTACGAGGCAATATTTTTCCTAAATCAATATCTGGTGCTATTTTCCCCAAAGTCCTAAAACCTAGGGTTAAAAGCAGGAGTTGCTTTATTTAATCATACTCCTTATCATCCAGGATAAATAGAACTGTAATAACACAGTGGGGAAAAGGAAGATTATATTTGACATCCAGGTGATTCACTGTGACATGCTGTGTTATTCTCTCATAAAAATGGGCAAGTACAGCAGCCCCAAAGACTAGGAAGGGGTTGTGACCACAGACTCAGGTTTTTTTTGGAGGATCTGGTTATCCCACCAATGGTAAGAGGAATGTCAAGTGCTAGTGGAGGAAGGAGACAATGAATATCACCTGCAGCTCCAAGAGCACAGGTCCCCCATTGAGAAACAATGCACACATTCTCTACAGTGATTTCTAGGTAGCTGATTGCTCACAGTTCTGTTTCATTCTGGGAAGAGGCTTCTGCTAATGGTGCTACCTCACTCAAAATTATGCATTCTTCTTGGGAGTAACCTTTTACGGAGTGGTAGAGGTGGGAACACAAGGCTTACCCCAATCTGTGGTATCTCTGAAAGGCCATCCCTGCTTTAGAGCCTTTGGTGGGAGCTGAGGCTCTGTCACAGTGGTTTAGCATTAAAGTGCAGTTTCTCCCTCTATATAACTCTGGGTTACTCACTCTCCTATGGGTCTGGCTCCGGAGAGCTGTCCCCCATAAACTACACACATGAAAATCTAGACTGGACTTTCTCACAGTTTTTAATGCTATTTAGTAAGTAGCTGTATGTGTCTTTATAAGACAAGTGCCTACTGTGATACTGAGTATATAGTGAATACACAAAATATTTGTATAGTGACTAAATTGATTTAAAAAAAACTTAAGAATAGTTCCATGCAACATTTCTAGCATTGTAAAGGAAGTCTTGATCTTATGAAATCATTTAAAATGAGGACTTACACAAAGGATTCATTTAAGATTGCTTAAATTCTCCTGTGAAAAGAATTCCATTTTCATCTTTTCCAGTTTAGTGGTTTATATCATTACTTGACAATAATGCCACTCTACAGGACAGTTAGAAAGGGAATTTTTCTTTCAAAAGGTACTGCTCAGTTGTAATTTGTATTGCAGGAACAAATATAGATTTCTGTGTCTGTAGACAACATAAGAGCAACATTAAAGACATAACAATGTGACTGATATTTGGTAAAATAGGTGACAACGAAAGTGATTGTTTTATTACCTGTTGTGATAGTGTGCTTTGAGAGGTCTATAAATTTTCCTAACTTGAATGGTTTTGCCCTAAGCCAAACTAAATAATCAGATTGCAACTATTATTAAATTTATAGAAAATGTAAGAATTAACATTAGTGAGACCTTAAAAATTTTAACATTGCTTATACAAGCTTTGTAAGTTGTTGGTAGTTTATTTAATATTATGTCTCCTTGCTTCTAGAAGTAGTACAAAATCTTTTGACTGCTACTTCAAAGAATAAAAATAGCAAAGTCCTTGTATTCTAGTAAGAACTGATACCTGAAACTAATATAATGTTACATGTCAGTTATAGCTCAGTTAAAAAAAACAATTTTTATTTTTTCTGACTAAAAATGAAATTTTATCTATCTCACATTTACTATTCTTTTTTAAAATGTGAACTCAAATAAAGCTCAAATTTTCAAAAGTTATTTACATCCCATGAATTAAGCACATGCTTCCTGTACAATTCATGTATCTTTAGTCAAACTAAGATTTATTTATTTATTTGAGAGAGTGAGTGAAAGAGCCTGAGCAAGCAGAGGGAGGGGCAGGGAAAGAAGGAGATAGAATCCTCAAGCAGAGTATCTGCTGAGTGTGGAGCCAGATGTGGGGCTTAATCCCAGAACCCTGAGATCATGATCTGAGGTGAAATCAAGAGCTGGATACTTAATCAACTCATGCAGTGAGTTCATTTTTTGCATAAAGTGTGAGATTTGGGTATAAGTTATTTTGCTATGGCTATACTGATGCTCCAGAGCAATTTATTGAAAACCTATAGTTCCTCTCTTATATTGATTTTCATCTTTGTAAAAAAAATCCAGTTGGCTTATTTGTTTCCTATTTTGTTGTTTCATGTATGTGAGAACTTCCGTCAATATCGTAGTCTTAATTATTGTACCAAAATAATGAGTTAAAAACCAGGTAGCCATTCTTCTCACTTTACTTTTTTTCTCAATTTTTACTAATCTAGAGCCTCTGTCTTTTTTTATAACTTTGAGAATAATCTTGTCAATATCTCCAAATAAGTCGTGTTGAAATTTTGCTAGTAATTGAGTTAAATTGATTTTTCCTTTTGGGGACAATGGACACATTACTAATTCTTCCAATCCATGAACACAGTCTGTCTATTTGTTTATGTGTTACTAGAGTTTTTTCATTAACATGTGTTCTTTTAGCATAAAAGTTCTGTACATGTTTTGTTAGATTAGCACTTAAATATTTCACTTTTAAGTGATAAATGATATTGTGTGTTATGTTGGTATCCATATGTTCATTGCTAATATATTATTACTATTATATTAGTTCTAAGTATTTTTGTGATTCCTTGAGATTTTATACATAGTCATGTTACCTGCAAATAGGGGTAATTTTATTTTTTGATCTATATGCCTTTTACTTCTTTTTCTTACATAATTGCACTGGTTAAAATTTCTAGTACTCTGTTATAGATTAGGAACTTATCCTCTTTTCTAATGTATGCATTTATATGCTGTAACTTTCCTTCTTGCAATTGCTTTACCTGTGTCCCACAGACCTCAATATATTGTATTTTTGTTTCCATTCAGCTCAAAGTATGTTTTGGTTTCCTTGAGGCTTCTTTAACCCATGGATTATTTGTAAGTGTGGTTTTTAATTTCTGTTTTTGTAGATATTTATCTTTGGTATTGATTTGTTTGATTTGATTCTTGTTGAGTAACACACTCTGTATTATTTCTATTTTTTAACTTTTTTGAAGTTTATTGAGGTTTATTTTATGGTTTAGGATATCATCTATTTTTGTATATAAGACCTCTGAGATCATAACCTGAGCCAAAATCAAGAGGCAGATGCCCAACCAACTTATCCACACAGGCACCCACAATTAACATGTTTTTTATACTGTGTAACAAATAATAGATTATATATTTATGGTTATTTTTGCTTTGTCCTTTTTTTTTTAACTTTTGAACTACAGTTGTAAGTGAATTATGTACCACTATTACCATATTGCAAAATTGAACCATGGTTATATACTTACCACTATCAGAGAGATTTAAAATACTTCCTTTTTGTGTTTTATTGATGATAATTAGCATTCTTTACTTCCACTCAAAGAATTCCTTTTAGCTTTTCTTGTAAGGCAGGTCTAGTGGTAATGAACTCCATCAGCTTTTATTTTTTTCAAGAAAGTCTTTTATAGCAGCAATGTCCTACATTAGCCAAAATATGGGAAGAGCCCAGATGTCCATTGACAATCTGTCCCTTGTTGAATATATCATTTTGTTCATGCATTGTTTTCCTAAGTTCATTTAATTATTTCCATTTCCTTATAGTTCGCTAAATTTAAGAGTATTAGTCTAAAATTTTCATCTGTTTATAGTTCTCCATTTCTTTAAGGTTAGTCATCGGAGGATTTTTGTGATCCTTGATTCCTTACATTGGTGTCTACACATTTGATTAATGAAGGTCCTCTTTCAGACTTTCCAAGTTTGCTTTGGCAGAGATAATTCTTCACCAAGAATCTCAGTTTGGATTTTGTATATATGTGTGTATACTGTCTTAGGGCATATGAGGCCTGCTAGTGTGGTCTACTTTCAGGAGGGACAGCTGTTGGATCTCTGAGGATGGAGGTGGAGTAGTGTGTCACTGGCTGAGAACAGTGGAATAGCCTGACTTGATTCCTTTCCTAAGTGAGGCTATAGGATGGGCTCCACAGTTGCTTGAATTCTCTGGTCAGGCTTACTAGATTGTCAGGACTGAGTACTATAATCAATAATAAATGGGGCTATGAATTAGCTTCCCTTCCCTAGCAGGGCAGGAGACCAGGGGCCTAGGGCCTATACAGCTCATTGTTTGGGAGCCCAAATCAGGCCTGGGTGTGCACTGAATTACAAGGTTATATGAGGCCACAAGTTCTATGAAAAAAAACATTTGAAAACTTTGTGTGATTATAATTTTCACATTTAGTATTTTCAGGTTATTCCATTTAGAATATTATTGCTGCTTTAAAAAAATAAATGAGAATAAAAAGTATGTATGTTAATTATATTTCAATAAACCTGAGAGAAAACTAAAAATTAAAAAGTGAATGAGATACACATATTTGTATAACTGCCTTTATGGGCTATTGTTCTTAGGAAAATGTAAAATTTCAGGGGTTATTCATTTATTCAAGTGAAATATTTCCTGAATGAAAATTTATGAAATAAAATTTATATTAATTCCTCAACTATGTGTTAGTTCATGGAGCAGGTGAATTAGACCTGGTAATTTTGAAATGAATTTACACAGAATTTCAATTTTTCTAGCTATCCCTAAGCAACCCAGTAAGTACAGTTATATATTAGTCTCTATGTATGATATACCAGCACAGTGGGTATACTTGCTTCAGAATATCTCATGGAGTTTGAGAAACAAGTAAAAGGTAGATAATTTGGCCAGGAGGAAAGCTGGAAAGAATACTTGTAAGAAATATTGAAGGGTTATATAGATTGAAGGGTAATGCAGAAATGTTATCCCAATTCACTACTTTTTTAGTCTTAATGCTAAAAGTCAAGGTACCTCAAGTCAAGGTAAACTCTTGAACCTTGCTGAGCAGAATATAAGTGACAACAGAATGCTGTTGTAAGGCATGACAGTCCTTTTTTTTTTTTTTTAACACTTCTTTACTCTGCTTTCAATGATAGTGAGGGATTAAACATTATTTAATAAAATAGGAAATCATGAGTCCAAAGTAAAAACAACTACAACAACAAATAAATACATAAATAGATAAAAAAATTGATGAATTATAAGTTATTTATATACTTTCAAAGATCCTATTTCTAAAACTCTTATTAATTATATGAGGGAAGAGAGTAACTTTTTATTACTTGGTCAAGTGATCAAAATGAACTACATCAGAAGGGAACAAATCAAAATTATCTGCCACCTGATAAAGTACAATGTAAAAAACACAGAATCCTTTTTGCAGTGCTTTTTACCAGTATGCATACCCAGATTTACTCTGGGGATACATCTGAAAAACCTAATTAGGAGATTACGAAATAACTCACCAGAAATCTTTGAAAGTATCAAGATTACAAAAGTTGAGTGCTTCATGTTTTAGCTTGATCTTAATTACATAAGTGCGCATGAAAAAATTCAAAAAATTACATAGTAATCTGAATATTTCAGAACAGAATTGAAAGACATTATAAGACTACATACTTAAGACTGTATAAACTATATTTTTAACCTATTCTTGAAATTTTATTGAAAACACATGACAGAAAATTAATTGATTTAGAGTTAATACACATCTGATTGAAAATATTTTCCTCCAATGATGAATTAAATGTAACAAAAGTTGAAATATTTAAGTTAATAGTAAATTGAAATACCTATATTATATATCTCATTTTCACAAATATAAAATATATTTAAAATAATTTTATGATTGCACATTAATTAATAAATAATTAATAAATTGCTTCATATCATATTAGTTTCATTTTTTAATATTTTGTGATAATACAGAAGTAATTTTTTTCAACTTTTTTTTGCATTTCTTTTTTTTCCCCCAAATAGATTTATTTTATTTTTTCAGTGTTACAAGATTAATTGTTCATGCACCACACCCAGTGCTCCATACAATACGTGCCCTCCTCAATACCCACCACCAGGCTCACCCAACCTCCCACCCACTCCCCTCCAAAACCCTTAGTTTGTTGCTCAAAGTCCACAGTCTCTCATGGTTCTTTTTGAAATGATTTTGGACTGGTAGAGTTGTTACCATTGTATATATTTCTCACCTAACATTCTCTATTATTATATTACAGTGGTACCTTACGAGGGCACCTGGGTGGCTCAGTTGGTTAGGTGTCTGCCTTTGGCTCAGGTCACATTCTTGGGAGCCTAAGATTGAGCCTCACATGGAGCTCTCTGCTCAGCAGACTGTCTGCTTCTCCCTTTCCCTCTCCCTCTATGACCTCTCTTGCTCTTGCTCTTTCTCAATTAAATGATAAAATCTCTTCACAAACAGTAGTACATTACCAAAATGAAGAAATTGACATTGGTGCAATTACCTAAATTACAGATTTTATTTGAATTTCATTAGTTTTTCAACTAGTGTATTTTTTCCATTTGAGAATACAATCCAGGAACTCATATGTATTAGCTTTTGTGTCTCATTAATCTGCTCCCCAGCTGTGACAGTTCCAGAGTCCTTCCTGATCAAACCTTAGCCTCAGGCATTCCCTGTGTCCTTGGGTCTTAAGGGGTAACTTTCTCAGTCCCCTGTCTCTCCCATGTAGTTCTAAGCTCAGTGTGTAGTACTGTTTCTCTTTTAGTAGTAGAGTGTTGTCTTTTTTAACTGTACCCTTTTTCCTAGGATTGCCAGAATATATGCAAAAGGTTAGTTAAATTTAAATATTACATAAACAATGGATGATTTCACATAAATGACGAATATTGCATGGTACATATTTATACTAAATATTTTTAATGTGAAATTAAAATTTAACTGGAAGTCTTATATTTACTAAATCTGGTAGGCTTACTTCTCCCAGCTATACAGGTGTTTTTAAGTGCCTCAAAGACAAGGTTGTTTGTTGTCTTTACTCTCACAAATGAAAGATTTTGTTCCATAGTGGAAATAGAAAGGGCATGTCATGGTGGAGTTTTGTGGAGCTCCCAAAGCAGTTGCTTTTTCCTTTCTCCAGTCCTACACAAGAAGGGGGGACTTTATCAGGATACTCATGATTTTTTCTGAGTGCCTGGTAGGGTTTTTAGAGCAAAAGTCTGCAAAACAATGTAGAATCCACTTATATTTTCAGTTTCTAGGGGTTTCATCCTTTCTTACTAGTGCATACTCAACCAACCTCCACCACTTCACCAGCCAAACTAGCTGAAATGTTCTTACCTGTATTTGACTACATCTTAATCTTTCTATAGACATCTGGAACAGATTTTTCGTTGTTTGGTTGCTAATAAGTTCAAAAAATTCTGTGAACTTGCTGTTTTTCCCTCCCTCCCTCCCTCCCTCCCTTCCTTCCTTCCTTCCTTCCTTCCTTCCTTCCTTCCTTCCTTCCTTCCTTCCTTCCTTCCTTCCTTCCTCCTTCCTCATTTTGTTTTGTTTTGTCTTGTTTTAATTGTAAAGCTGGGAGGGATGCTCTTTCAAATTCTTAATATCTCTAAACAAAATCCCGAAGTTAGTAATTAAATTTTTTTTAAAGATTTTATTTATTTGACAGAGAGAAACACAGCGAGAGAGGGAACACAAGCAGAGGGAATGGTAGCGGGAGAAGCAGGCTCCCTGCTGCGCAGAGAGCCGGATGCGGGGCTCGATTCCAGGACCCTAGGATCATGACCTGAGCCAAAGGCAGACGCTTAATGACTGAGCCATCCAGGCGCCCCAGTAATTAAATTTTTAGTATAGATATCAAATTACCATTTCAAGAAGACCTCTTTTATCCTGAATATTTTTTCTTTCAATGAGGATGACTACAATATTAGTTGCACTGTAATAGGTCAAGAATGAAATCTTGCCATTTGTATCAATGTGGATGGAACTACAGTGTATTATATTAAGTGCATTTGTTGAGAGGATGTCAAGAATGAAATCTTGCCATTTGCATCAATATAACAAATTACGTTAAGTGAAATAAGTCAATCAGAGAAAGACAAATGTCATAGGATTTCACTTATATGTGGAATTTAAGAAGCAAAGATGAACATAGGGGAAGGGAAGGGAAAAATAAAATAAGATAAAAACAGAGAGAGAGGCAAACCATAAGAGACTTGAATATAGAGAAGAAATTGAGGGTTGTAGGAAGGGTGGTGGGTGAGGCAATGTGCTAAATGAGTGATGGGCATTAAGGTGGGCACTTGTTGGTAGGAACACTGAGTGTTGTTAGGTGGGTGATGAATAACTAGATTTCGCTCCTGAAACCAGTGCTGCACTATATGTAACAGAATGGTTAAATAATCTGTAGTACAACCATACAAAAGCTATTCAGTTTTTAGTTCCCATGGAATTAAGCTAATAAAAGTCCCATGGAATTAGTTCCCATGGAATTAAACTAATAAAATTCGGTCTTAAAAGATTACATATTTTATGATCCCATTCACAGAACAGTTTTGGATGACAAAATCTTAAGAGTGCAGAGCAGATTAAAGGTTACCAGGAGGGGATAGTATAAATGAGGTGTGTGTATGTGTGGCTACAAAGGGCCAATAGGAGGGATTTTACAGTGATGGCTATGTTTTGTATATAGGCTAACATTTTTATATTTATATCATAAACACCTGGCATGTCTTGGACTCAGTATTAATGTGGAGAAAAAGAATGAGGACTCTAAAAGAATGGACATATATGTGCTCTGCATTAGATCAGACAGCTTCGTTCTCTAATTTTCTCAAAAAATTTCTAGGCTCAGCATTATTTAACATTTAAATAGTATTCAATTTCTGATTTCAATTTATTGGCAGTATAGAGCATGAAAAAAATCACAATCCTGAAAATTAGACCAATTCATTGTATTTACAAGTAATTACTTGAAAATATATACACTTAGTACTTGTCTTGTAAAAAAATAATAAAGTTTTCCATTCAAATCTGTAGCTATCAACCTAAAAAATGCCCAAATGGATTAATAAATCTAAGACACAGTAAAAACTGTAACTCAGGATTTTGCTTCTGTGCAGTGTAGTATATTACTAATGCTAACTTGAAGTCACTCGATTTTTTGACATATTGTTGTATCCCTTTATATATAATAAGAAATTTGCAGAGACAGTGTAAGTGGTAGAAAGGATATATTGATTTGCTGTGATTTATAGCCTAGTAAGCAAGACTTCCAGTTGTTCTCAACCATAGACACTATAACTACAATGGCTTTGATGAACTATCCTGAATAGTTGTTAAAAATGAATATCAGTCAAATTGATGCAACTTTGGCTGGTTCATTAGCTGACAATGAATTTCTGCAGGGAAAATTTTTATGTGTAATTTCCCATTAGCTAACAACAAAAATAATTTTTTCTTTTTTTTTTAAAGATTTTATTTATTCATTTGACACAGAGAGAGAGAGAGATCACAAGCAGGCAGAGAGGCAGGCAGAGAGAGAGAAGGGAGGAAGCAGGCTCCCCGCTGAGCAGGGAGCCGGATGCAGGGCTTGATCCCAGGACCCTGAGATCATGACCTGAGCTGAAGGCAGAGGCTTTAACCCACTGAGCCACCCAGGCGCCCCAAAAATAATTTTTTCTAATAGAAAGTCACAACTACTCAAAATAGCTAAAGAAAATTCAACTAGAAAAATCTTAGAAAGAGAATAGAGCTTAAATGATTTTTAGGATAACAGTAGGATGCTATGATGAAATTCATACTTTGATTCTTAATAATTATGTCACGTCATCTGAGGTGGTTGTAAACTAGGAGCAAATGGAGATTCCTTATGTGGTATTATGTGCTCTACTTAGTTATTATCCTTGGAAATTAATTTTTTGGACATTAATTTTTAAATGTTATATTTTGGAATAATTTTAGAGAAAAGTTGCAAAGAGTCCCTTTTATCCTTCACACAACTTCTGCTAATTTTAATTAATGCTATGAGTAAAATAGTTTTACTTTTTTTTTTTTAAAGAAAGACTTTATTTATTTATTTATTTGTCAGAGAGAAAGAAAGCCCAAGCAGGGGGAGCGGCAGAGGGAGAAGCAGGCTTCCTGCTGAGCGGGGAACCTGATGTGAGGCTCGATCCCAGGACCCTGGGATCATGACCTGAGCCGAAGGCAGACGGCTTAACCGACTGAGCCACCCAGGTGTCCCGATAGTTTTACTTTTATATAGTGCTTTTGGATGACTAGACCATAAGTTTACCACGCTCAGTATAGAGACTTTTGAAAGCTCTGATGACCAGAGGAAACTGAGTTAACAGAAGGGACACTTTTATTTCAGTGGATATTGTGATTGACTCTATGACTGCCTTCTTTAGGGCAGTGCTACACGAAATGTGGATCGGATTTAGAAATTTTAAGTCTGTGAACTGTTACCGGTGTATTTCAGTACACAGCTACTGGAGACATCCTGGCAAACAGAATATAGACCAGTTCAAGTGTACATAAATTCAAAAGGTAAGCTGCATATGATGTAAGCTGCATTCTAGTCATGGGTGGAAAAACTGTGTTATAATATATGATATTTGCTAACTTAAGGATGGAAAATTCATATTATTTATTTTTAATTCCCATTTACTGAAAGTGAAAGAAGCTTCATTAGAATTATTTGTTGATAAAATCTGTAACTTTTTGAATGTGACAGTAACATTAGCCAAATTATGACAATGAAAATGGTGTTGAAGAAATAAAGACCAGAGAGAGTGCTTCTAGTTTTAGTAGGAAGTATTATGAGACTGGTAGGATAGTATTATGATATAATGAATTTTGTTGTAGCCACAAGTGAAAATGATGTGTATATACTGTAGTCTGTCATTTGCAAAGATACACTGAATAATGAAGCAATCATAAAACTGTAAGCAGCATTTACATGTAAATGCTTAAATATTAATTTAAAACAAAAAGATTTCTTTTTTTAAAGGAACAATTTTCAGGTACCTTACAGAAGTATCTGTCTTGCAACTGATTAGAAATTTGAAAATGAATAATTAGACTGGGTCCTTTATCAAGAAAATTTGAGAGGCACTGCCCTAAATTTCTGGATGAGAATAGGGCAGAAAGGATCTTTCATAAATCCACCTGGGTCAAACTGGGAAAGCTGAACGGGAAGTCAGGTGTAGTGATGCCAGCAGTTGTAAATATAAGTAGAGTCAGGAAACCCTAAGAGTTTCTTCTTAGGGTTTCTGCTAGAGAGAATATTTTGATGTATGCCTCACTAGGCGGTAATTACTATAGAGCTAAATGTAAGAGCTATCTATCTACTATGTGACTTCAAAATTGACTACTCTGTATTTGTAGAATTGAATTTTAGATAATGAAATATGGTTTACTCAAAAGTTCGTAGAATAGAGAGAGTTATTGGTAGGCGAGGAATGAAGGAACAAATGGTGTATGAGAGTCCATAAGGTGTTGGTTTTGGAGGGGCTGTTTGGTTTCTGTTTTTCTTTCTGCTTTTGTTCTGTTTTTTTTTTTCCCCCTGTCTTCTATTATGTTAAGTGAATGTGCTGTTTTAGAATTTAACTTGAATTTCTCTATTGGTATAGTAGCTATGCCACTGCATTATGTCTCAGTTCTCCACAGGTTAAATTACATATATTTAAATTTTCAAAGGGTACTTAGAGCTAATATTTTACCATTTTACATAAAATATAAAACCTCATAATAGTATAATTTAATGGCTGCCTATATTTCATTCCATAGTTATTTTACACACATATGCATACATACACACACACACACACATTGTAAATACCACAATACAAGGTTATAATTATTAAATTAAAAAGTCATAGGTCCTCTAAACAAATATATAAGGGGAAAGAAGGTAGTGTCTAAAAACATATTAATCTACATATTTATTATTTTCACTGCTTTTTATTTCTTTCTGATTATCTGATTTTTCCACCTAGTAACATTTCCTTCAATATGAAAATTTTCTTTAATATTTCTTTTCATACATGTTCTTGACATTATGTTCTTAGTTTTTATTTCAAAAATATTTTAACCCACCTTTATTTAAAAGTATATTTTTTGCTTAATATGAAATTTTGGTTAACCTTTTTTATTTTCCATCACTCAAAATAATGTTATCGCACTTTATCTGGCCTCCGCTGTTTCTCATGATGTTAATCTTGTTTGTGTTTTTGATCTTATATATACTTATAATTTACTGGTTACTTTTAGGATTTTTCTCTTTATATTTGGACTTCATACAATGTATTAAAGGTGGGACATTTATTGTATTTAAGTGCTGGAATTTCTTGAATCTATAAATGTATGTCTTTCATCATTTTTGGAGTTTTGATCTTTATATTTTCATTTCTTTTTGTCCAAAATTTCTTCCCCTCCTTCCTTCTGGTATTCTAGTTATAGTTACACATGTGTTAGAGTGCTTGATATTGTCCATAATAAATATCTGATTTTAAAATAGTTATGTTAGCTTTTTGTTACAAGTGTTTGTGTGAAAGAAAAATATTTTTTAAGATTTAAAATCTTAGAATGTTATTATTGAGAGGAATCTAATCAATCATGTAGTCCTGTTCATATATTCTTATATTACAAAGGAAAATAAAATGGAGCAATTTAATTATTTAAGTACACATTGAAAATTGATACTTTAGGTTAACCTAAAGTTCAAAATCTGCAAATTTTTATAACCATGATTAGTCCAATACAGTATGCTACTACCAAAATATATGTAAAATATTATTTTATTTAATATAATTAAAACACATTATGAT
Organism: Procyon lotor; assembly: GCA_028646535.1. NCBI lineage: Eukaryota > Metazoa > Chordata > Mammalia > Carnivora > Procyonidae > Procyon > Procyon lotor. Next base: position 40,647,330 of record CM053605.1, read on the forward strand.
TTATAAAAATTAATAGCACACAGCTATTGAAATCCAATTGAATAAATGTCTTTTGAATGATTAGTTTATTTTATAATCTATGTATTTTATCCTTTTTGCTGTACTTTTGGTTTTATATTAAGAAAATATTAGTTAATCCAAGACCCCAAGAATTTATCCTTATATTTTCTTCTAAGAATTTCATATTTTCAAATTTTGAAATTTCAAATCTAAATTTTAAATTTAGATTTAGAACTCATTTTTAATTAATTTAATATATGGTATGAGGGGTCCAACTTTTATTTTTTTTAAATGTGGATAGCAAGTTGTCCTGGCACCATTCACTGAAAGAATATTCTATCCTTATTGAATTGTTTTAAGATCTTTGCTGAACATAAATGTACTGGTTTATATTTGAACTTTCACTTTTATTGCATTGATCAATATTGCTGTCTTTATGTCAGTACCTCTGTCTTGATCACTGTGGCTTTGTACTAAGTTTTTAATTTGGTAAGTACAAGCCTTCTAAATTCATTCTCATATTTCAAGAGTTTTGATTATTATAGGCTTCTTGAGTTTCCATATAAGTTTTAGGATAATCTTGGGGCACCTGGGTGACTCAGTGGGTTGAGGCCTCTGCCTTTGGCTCAGGTTATGATATCAGGATCCTGGGATCAAGCAAGCCCCGCATCGGGGCTCTCTGCTCAGCGGGGAGCCTACTTTCTCCTCTCTCTCTGCCTGCCTCTCTGCCTGCTTGTGATCTCTCTCTGTCAAGTAAATAAATAAAATCTTTAAAAAAAAAATAAGTTTTAGGATAATCTTGCCAATTTCTGCAGAAATAGATTTAAATAGATTATGTAGAATCTATAAACATTTGATGAGTGGATTTGGAAATACTAAGACTCCAATTCATTAAAATGGGATACATTTCCATTTATTTAGATCTTCTTTAATTTCTTTAAACAATGTTTTGTAGTTTTCAGCATATGTCATACTTTTTTTGTCAAAGTATTCATAAATGTTTATTCTTTTCAATGCTATTATAAATGGTATCCTCTTGGTTTTATTTTGAGATTATCCATTGATAATGTATAGAAATACAATTAATGTTTGTGTTTTGATGTTTGTCATGGAACGTTGGTAAATTCATATATTACTTCTGATAGCTTTTTCTCTGTGATTGATTGGAATCACAGATTAGAATCACAAAAACAGGGGCACCTGGGTGGCTCAGTGGGTTAAGGCCTCTGCCTTCAGCTCAGGTCATGATCTCAGGGTCCTGGGATCGAGCCCCCATCAGTTTCTCTGCTCAGCCGGGAGCCTGCTTCCCCCTCTCTCTCTGCCTGCCTCTCTCTCTCTCTGTCAAATAAATAAAATAAAACCTAAAAAAAATAAGAAATCACAAAAACAATTCATTTACAAATATAGTTTTACTTCTTCCTTTCCAATATGGATCCTTTGGATATCTTTTTCTTGCCTAATTGCCTTATCTAGAACATACACTATAATTTCAAATAGAATTGGCAAGAGTGGACATTTGTCTAATTTCTAATCTTAGCAGTAAAGCACTCAGTTTTTTGACCACTAAATCTAAATGTTAGCTACAGTTTTTGTGGATGATTAAACAGGTTAAAGAAGTTCACATATAATCCTAATTTATGAGTTTTTTTAATCATTAGATTAATGGTTAATGACATTAATCAAATGACATTAGATTTTTTTAAAAATCTGTTGAGATGATCATGTGGCTTTTGTCTTTTTTTTTTCCTGCTAATACATTGTATTAAATTGGTTGATTGCTATATGTTAAACCAATCTTGAATCCTTGAGATAAATCCAGTTGATTATGATGTATAATCATTTTTATATACTGCTGGATTTTGTTTACTAGTATTTTGTTGAGGATTTTATGTTTATATTCATAAACTATTTTAGTCTATAGTTTGATTTTGTGACATCCTTATGTGATTTTCATACAAGGGTAACACATGTAATTTACAATGAATTTATAAATGTTTTAGTCATTTGAGAAGCTGGTGAAAAATTGGTGTCAATTCTTTACTATTTGGTACAATTCACCTGAGAAGCCACTGGGGCCTGGGCTTTTCTTTGTGGGAATTTTTTGATTATTTAATCTTGCTACTTGTTATAAATTAGATTTTCTCTTTCTCTTGTCTGTTTTATTTATGTCTTTCTAGGAATTGTCTATTCTAGTAGGTTATCTAATTTTTTGGCATACAATTGTTCATAATATTACTTTATATTATTTTTTATCAGTAACTTGGTAGTAATGCCACCTTTTTTATCCCTGATTTTAATTACTTCAGTCTTCTCTCTGTTTTCTTGGCCAGTACAACTAAGTTTTGGAATTTTTGCTGATATTTCAAAAAGCTGACTTTTGTTTCTTTGAATTTCTGTTGTTTTTCCAATCTCCATTTCACTGATTTCTGCTTTAGTCTTTATTACTTTCTTTTGAAGCACTGCTTTTACTTTTTTTTTTTTTTAAGATTTTATTTATTTATTTGACAGAGAGAGAGAGAGATCACAAATAGGCAGAGAAGCAGGGGGAAGCAAGCTCCCTGCTGAGCAGAGAGCCTGATGAAGGGCTTGATCCCAGGACCCTGAGACCATGACCTGAGCTGAAGGCAGAGGCCCCAACCCATTGAGGTACCCAGGTGCCCTGAAGCACTGCTTTTACTTTAACCCACAGTTTTGTTATGTTGAGTTTCTCTTTTCTTTCATCTGAAAGTGTTTTCTAATATCCTTTGTAATTTCTTTTTTCTTTTAAAATTGATACTTTTTTTTTTTAAGATTGTTTTATTTATTTGTCGGGGGTGGGGAGAGCACAAGCAGAAGAAACAACAGGCAGAGGAAGAAGAAGGTCCTCCACTGAGCAAGGATCCCCATGAGGGACTAAATCCCAGGACCCTGGCAGATGCTTAACTGACTGAGCCATCCTAGTGTCCCTGTAATTTTTTTTTAACTCATTGTTTGCCTACCAGTATATTTTTAATTTCCACATATTTGTTCCTTTGCAAACTTTCTCCTGACTTGATTTCCAATTTTATCCATTGTGGTTGGAAAACATACTATGTGTGACTAAAGCCTTTTAAATTTTTTGAAATTTGTTTTATAGGCTAACATATGGTCAATACTGGAGACTCTTCTATGTTTACTTGAGGAAAATGTCTCTTCTCCTATTATTGAGTGCAGTGTTGTATAGATGTTTGTCAGATCTTTCTATTCTGGAAAATGCTCCTGATAAGAATTTGTATCTGCTGTTGTTGAATGGAGTGCTCATTAAATATCTATTAAGCCTTATTGGTGTATACTGCCACTCTTCTTTTTATTCTATTATCAAAAGCAAGGTATTAAAGCATGTAGCCATTATTATTGAAATTGCTTGTTTCCTCCCAGTTATGTCGGTTTTTGCTTCATATTTTGGGATTCTGTTGTCGTTCGTATAAGTTTATAATTCTTATATTTTCTTCTTCTTTTTTTTTTTTTAATATTTTATTTATTTGACAGAGAGAAACACAGTGAGAGAGGGAACACAAGCAGAGGGAGTGTTAGCGGGAGAAGCAGGCTTCCTGCCGAGCAAGGAGCCCGATGCAGGGCTGGATCCCAGGACCCTGGGATCATGACCTGAGCTGAAGGCAGAGGCTTTAACCCACTGAGCCACCCAGGTGCCCCTATAATTCTTATATCTTCTTGATAATTGGCTCTTTTATCATTATAAGTTACCCTTCTCTGTCTCTAATAATTTTATCTCAAACTTTTTATCTGATATTAATATGGCCTCTCTAATTCTCTTTGTGTACTGTTTACATAGCATGTCTTTTATTATCCATTTACTTTGCTTAAGCCTTCATTTTCTACTTCCACAGAGATTCAAAGTCAGTCTAAGGTTAGAATTAAGAGCCTTCTCTAGTCTTTCTTGAGCATGTGCACATCCTTGTGTATCTTTGTTGTCACCTAGATTCCCAACATTATGTCAGTAATTGCCAAAATTCTCTATGGACATTTCATTCTCGAATCTATTATTATTATTATTATT
>CM053605.1:40651865-40675511 GCA_028646535.1 Procyon lotor
AAATGCAATTTAGAACTAACCACTGTGATTTTTTTTCACATAGAATTTTTCTATAATGAAGTTTAATCTCTTCAGCAGTAAAACCCTATGCAGTATTTCTTGTGTATTTTTTCTTCAGGAAAACACTCATTTTCCTAGCTCTTTAATCCTATACCAGAATTGTATGTTTGTCAGAGTCATACTATTACAAGATATAAAATGATAGATAGATGGTAGATAGATGATAGATACATAGATACATAGAGAAATAGATATGGATACATACATTTGCATGCATTGAAATAAATTTCATTTTCACAGTTACATTAGTAATGAATTTTTTGTTAGGAATTTCCAGTCAGGTATGCAAAACCTATCATCCTTTTTCATTGTAATGGCCCTTGGTAACTAGGGGTAACCTAGATACCCCAAGATTATCAATTTAAATCCATATAGTTGCTAATTTATTTGTTGCATTTTCTTTAGGTTAAAATTTAAATAAAAGTTTTCTTATGATAATTTTAATTTTGTATATAAATTGCAAATACACTTCTGGCTTCTGATAGTCATAAAATAGTGCTGTTTTCCTAAGTATGAGAAATATGAACAATAACAATATCATATCAATATATAAATGAAACACATAATACTTAGATTTTTATAATGAAAGGTGATCTATTTTTTTTGAAAGGTGGTCTATTTTTGTGAGAACTCAAAGGTTCCTGTATGTCGAAGGAAACTAGAAATAGGCAGAGATTTTTCTCTTTGCTGTCAAAATGGCGGGGATGAATTTGCTCCACAGAGAGAGAAAGAAGACAAGAGATACCTGAACTGATAACTAGCTAATTCCCTGAAAATAAATGAGTAAGAATGTAGAAATTAAATTAATATAAGTATGCATCTAAAATATAAGTGGGCAGGGGCACCTGGGTTGGTTGGTTGGTTGGTTAACTGTTGACTCTTGGTTTCCCTTCAGGTCATGATCTCAAGGTTGTGAAATGGAACCCCACATAAGGCTCTGCAGTCAGTGAGAGTCTGCTTGTTTCTCTCCTTCTACTCCTATCCAAGCTCACACTCTGTCTCTCAAATAAATAAATAAAAATGTTTTTAAAAAATAATAAAATAAAATATGAGTGAGTAAATAAAAAATAAATTTTTTGTTTCCTTGTTCTCCTTTACCCTGCTTCCCACCCCTAATCTAGAGACTAGTCAGCACTTTCTAGTATTATTCTTTTTTTTTTTTTTTAGATTTTATTCATTTATTTGACAGAGGGAGAGAGACCACAGGTAGGTAGAGAGGCAGGCAGAGAGAGAGGGGGAGAAGCAGGCTCCCCGCTGAGCAGAGAGCCCGACACGGGGCTTGATCCCGGGACCTTGAGATCACAACCTGAGCCAAAGGCAGAGGCTTTAACCCACTGAGCCACCCAGGCTCCCCTAGTATTATTCTTAGAAATGAGACTGAACTTAGTCATGACATATAGGATGCTAATCAACTGACAGATCAAATTCAAAATAAAATCTAGAAAAAAAAGTCAACTATATGAGTCATTCTAAATTACTCCATGTGTTTATTTTTCCAGAATAAAAGTCTAAGTATGAAAAAATTCATGTAATATAAAAGCTATTTACTCTTCTTATTCATATAGATGTTTAATATTTATTTTATTTTTTTAAGATTTTATTTATTGGTTTGACAGAGATAGTGAGAGAGCACTAAGCAGGGGGAGCAGCAGAGGGAGATGGAGAAGCTGACTTCCCACTGAGCAGGGAGCCTGACACAGGGCTCAATGCCAAGACCCTGGGATCATGACCTGAGCTGAAGGCAGACACTTAACTGCTTGAGCCACCCAGGCACGACTGCTTAATGTTTAAACTCACTTGACCCTTGAACAATATGGGTTTGAACTATGCAGGTTCACTTATACATGGATTTTTTTCAATAAATACAGTACAGTAAATGTGTTTTCTCTCAGGATTTTCTTAACATTTTTTTTCTTTAGCATACTTTATTGAAAGAATACAGTGTATAATACCTATAACATACTAAAATGTGTTAATTGTTCATGTTATTGATAAGGCTTCTGTTCTACAAGCCGCTATTAGTAACTAATTTTGGTGAGAGCCAAAGGTTTTATAAGAGTTTCTGACTGTGTAGGGGGTTGGTGCTTCTAACTCCCATGTTGTTCAAGAGTCAACTATACTTTCTTTTCTTTTTTATTTGTACTTTATTTTCTGTGCTCGCTTCGGCAGCACATATACTAAAATATATTTGTACTTTATTTTCTTAATATTAGCTATAAGAAGAATTTCAGTTTAAATTTCATTTAAATATGACTAAAATCAATTGCAATGTAATTTTGTTACATCAGAGAAAGATATTTTTATTTAATTGTCCAGAATTGCTGGAGATGAATACTAAGTTCTAGATTTCACTTACCATAATTCAAAAATTGGCAAAGATAAGTATAGAATCAAATAATGAAATAGTGAAAAAATTCTATTTACAATATTAACAAATATATATAATCTTTGACAATTTTTCTTTTGTGGAATATCTAATAAGTTTTATTTTTTTACACCTGTATGCTATTATTAGTCTGAGTTATGAAAAATGTGTTTTGGTGATAGTTGAACATTTTTATTTTAAGATTATGCAAGGCTCTTCCAACATTCTTATAATTGCATAGAAAATTAATTTTTTTTTGAGTTACCATTAAATATAAATAACATATTATAAATGAAAACCTGTTCCTTTTTTCAATTAATAATTTAAATTTTGTAGTAATATTACTGAAATTACCTTGTTAAAAATACCTCATTGTTAATGTTACTAATAGTGATAATGTTAATATGATTAACATTAAGAGAAACTGATTATTTTTTATGAAATGATGCTAAAATTTAGGCTTGATTGAGAGGACTTTGGCATTAAATAATAAATTAAAGAATATGTTTCAGTCTCAATGGTTTATATTTTATTTAAATGCAGATCAAATCAATAATCTTCACTGTAAGGAAAAGAGTTCAACTTTATGTTGTGGGAACTTACATCATAATAGTGTAGTCTTTGGAAAGTGGAATTGAATATGCAACATTTCTCAGGAAAGTAAAAATGAAGAATGATGTATGGACGTATTTTGAAAGAACAACAGTTTAGGAATGTTTGCTTCAGGCCAACAGTCTTTGATAAAGGTTATTCCTGGATGAAACAACACCATTAAAGATTAGCCATTTTAGTAAATGACATAATCAATACTGTATTTGTTTGCTAGTTATCAAAGACTTACTACATTTTTTAAAGAATTAAATAGATGCTTTGGCATTCACTGGGAAAAACCAATTTCAAAAACACTTTTCTACAAATATACTATACTAATTAAGTATTGTATATACAATTGTATATATATATATTGTTGTATATACATATACAACAAAAACAATAAGTTGTATACGTATATACATTTTACTTTGTAAAATTATATTTTACAAAAGCATATTGTATATTGTATATACATTATATTGTATATTGTCGTATATACAATACACATATTGTTTATTGTATGTTATATATTGTACTTTGTACAAGTATATTGCTGCTTTGTACACTCAACAGTAATTGAGTGTATATTGTATATTGTTGCTTTGTACACTCAATAGTAATGTCCAAATAAATTCATAATTCTAGAAAGTCAAGTATTCATATTTCCATCTTCCAGAGAATGGAGGTATTATAAATCCACCAAACAAACTCACAGTACACATTTCATTACACTGAATATGTAAGAGTTACTAAACCTGTATACAAAATTACTACACTGAGTTGGATCATGGTTGAGATCAATAACATCAAAACAAGCAAGTTATCGTTGAACCTTTATTTAAAATATACTTGTCTTTTTTTTTAGTTTCAGTGTTTTTTGTTTTGTTTTGCTTTTTTAAGTTTTTATTTTATTCCCAGTTGGTTAATATACAGGGTATATTAGATTCTGGTGTCCAATATGGTGATTCAACACTTCCTTACTACTCCTGGTGCTCATCACAAGTTCACTCCTTAATCCACTTATGGATTAAGTAACATTGCATATGTAACATTGTGCGTCAACTATACTAAAAAAAAAAAGGAGAAAAAAATACACCTGTCTTAATCAAAAGACACACCACATCCACAGAAGCATAAGAAAGGTTTGCCATTGATAGCCAAATACACACGCACACACAATTAATGTATCTTTCTCTCACATTACTTTTAAAAACATTTTTTTTAAGATTTTACTTATTCGACAGAGAGGAGAGAGATCACAAGTAGGCAGAGAGGCAGGTAGAGAGAGGGTGGAGGAAAAAGGCTCCCTGCTGAGCAGAGAGCCCAGTGCGTGGCTCAATCCCAGGACCCTGAGATCATGACCTGAGCCAAAGGCAGGGACTTTAACCCACTGAGTCACCCAGGCGCCCCTTGCACATTACTTTTAAATAAGATTTTGAATATTTATTGACTAATGTACATCTTGTAGATGAAAAGCATCAATTATTAGAGGACACAGTTCAATAAAAGCAAGATTAGTAGAGATATTTTAGTTATATTGACATTGGTAAAGAGTTTACCAATTTTAAAGAAATGAATATTTGAATGTGAATCTGCCAAATATATATCCAGATTTTAATATTTACGAGAATATCTAGGAATAAAATGAGTATATTAAAAAAGAAGAACTTATTTTGTTCCTGCTGTTGGGAATCATTACTAAAAATTATTCATCAGAAACCGTGCATGTAGAAATTGAATTACAATACAACACACTTGAATCAGTCTACATTTGTAACTATCACATTCACTTTCATTTTTTATTAGAAGCAAAACTCTATTTCTTCTAATGTAGTATTATTTTATTTTAAATTACCCTTGTTTTATTTTTCTTTATAGTATAGTCAAAGAATCATATACTTACTTACCCACTGACATATGCACACATATTGTAAGTGTTACATCATTTTTCAATTTCATTTTTCAATGTTTTAATTTTTTACTGTAAATCAGATTCTATCCAGGCTTTTCTAAAATGAATGACATTGGTGGAATTAAAAAGAAGAAAAATGATGGATTTCTACATTTGATCATCTTATATGTATATATTTAATAGATTATTTTTCTGATTATTTTTCTGAATTATTATTCACGCAGAACTGATTATAGTTTGAATTGTTGACCTAATAAATGGGCCCATCAGTGAGAAACAAAAAGTGACCTTCTAATATTCATTTAGCAGTGAGACCTCACAAAATATTTTATCTTAATGTATGCTCATTTTTCTGAACCTTTCTGGTATTAGATCTCTTCTCATTTCATCTATTCATTTATATGAAGTTTATTCACTTTCTTTGTAACATTCATGAAATAAACACTTAATTGTAATGTTTATATATTAGGAACATGACAGACCACAGAGTTTACTAACTTAGAATCATACATAGTTTATTAGGTAGGTTTCTTTAATTAAATCTTCTCTAGTGAATGACAAATAGTTTTGGTTGATTACAAAAGTTATCAACTTTGAGGGCACCTGGGTGGCTCAGTTGGTTAAGCATCTGTCTTCAGCTCGGGTCATGATCTCATCGTCCTGGGATCTAGCCCAACATTGGGCTCCCTGTAGGGAGCTTTGTTCTCCCTCTCTTTCGTGCCTGCCCCTTCTCCTGCTTGTTCTCTCTCTCTCTCTCTTGCTTTCTCTCTCTCTGTGTCAAATAAGTAAATAAAATCTTTAAAAATAAATAAATGCATTTTTAAAGTGATCACCTTTGATACATAAGTGATAACTTTGACATTCTTTTTATCTTAAACTTATTAAAAAAAAATGCTTCCCTAAGCCAGAATTAATATCATCTAGCAGTGAATTCAAGCTTGTTTCTTTCAACCTCAATATTTTATTACTTGGTCGGGCACTTACACATGAAATCGTGGAGTTTTTGTTGGGATTAGCTTAATATCCTTGCTTGAAGCCTTCTAGTGACCTCAAGAGAGATGAAATGATAAGAAAGTTCAGAGACAAAGAGCCATTAGGTGAAAAAGGATATCAGCTAATGAGACTCATGTGGTTAAAAAGTACCTACTACTATGAAATTTATAAGGTCAGATTCTTTTTAGAATCCTTTTTTGTTTCAGTTCAGATTGAAAAGAAAAATGATATGGTTCAAGATACTCTTGAAACTATCCTTATGATTCTCAGCCTCTAAGTAGAGTCAATTTAATATCCATTCTAAGGAATGATAATCATGTTTCTTCTGCCAACACTTCTGTCACACATTTTCCTAGGTCCTAGCTATATATTATGGAACAACAACAAACAAAAGGTTTTTGATCTTGTAGGACTTATATTTTAGTGTACAAAGTAGCAGATGGGGATAAGGAGGCATTTAATACAGATATATATTTTTTTTAAATTAAGTTTAATGTCACATTTTTATTTTGAGTACATATGAAAGACTGGAAGTCCTAATAATTGGTCAGGGAAAGTTTTACTGAATCAGTGATGTCAGAGCTTAGATTAAAATACAAGAAGGGACCAGCCATAGCAAGACTTCCTATGCAGAAGGAGCTGCCAGTTCAAAGGCCCCAAGGCAGAAAACAATTGCAGTGTTCTAGAAAAAAAAAGACCTGTGAGGTTTCAGGTCAATGACTGAATTTGAAAGTGGTGAATAGGAAATGTATTTAAGAAAGCAAGAGGTGAGACTACAAAGATCATGGAAGGGCAAACTAAGGAGTTTAAATTTTAAGTAATATTGAAAGTTATCAATGTACTTTGAACTGTTAAGTGTCATAATCCAGAAATGGTTTGGAGAAATTTTTATTGTAGAGTAAGAATGGAAAAGGATAGGCATTTAGTAGTCTGCTATTGTTGCCCAAACAGAGAGTTTTGACTTAAGAGAAATGGTAGCTCTGTATTGGGAGCGAATTGAAATTTTGGTCATAGAGTCACTAAAATTTGCATATACATAAAAATACGTAGGCTCCATAAAAGTGAAAATATATCAGTTTATAAAGGTTTGCTAAATGAAAAAAAATAAATAAAAGGTTTTCTAAATGAACAAGTATTTAGATGTAGATAACGAAGAAAAAGATAATTCAACAATAATTCCTAGGTTTAGGGCCTGAAAAACTATGTGAGTGATGATGCCATTTATAAGGAAGAACACAGGGCTCTCCTGCAGTCCTTTGATCTTTTAGTGTGTGACTGTTATTCCATTGTCCTCTGATTTCCAGAATGGAAGATACTGAAACTGAAAGGCTATATTTTAGTTTAGAGATAATCTGTTCTCTTCAATGAAGTCTCCCAAGATTTTTCCCTTTTTTTCTAGGTTCATGAATTTGATCAGGATATGTTTAGTTTTAAAACCTTCCACAGTAATCCTGTCTGGAACTAAATAGAACCTTTGAACTAGAAGACTCATACCTGAAAGTAGTTTATTCCATAAATTATGGAATAATTTTCAACTAAAACCAGAATAACTAAGATTTATTATTAAGATTTATTATTAAGATTTATTATTAAGATTTAATTATTACTTGAAGATTTATTAAGTTAAGATTTATTATTAACTTTTATTAAGTTAAGTTAATAAATTAAGATTAAGATTTAAATTATTACTTATTATTATTAATAATTAAGATTTATTATTACTTGAAGAAGTAGATGAACAAATATATGTGTATGAAACTGCAAATAAAGATAAACAATGAGAAAGTTATCTTAATTCACAGGATTTATTTTTACACCTGTATTTTAAGTATTTTGATACATAAAATACACATATAAAAACTAAACTCTCTATTATTATATTAATATGTTGAAGATTACCAAAATTAGTAAGATCTTACATAGTCAGTAAATGAAGAGCATGGAAAAAAGTATATCCATAGAAAAATGATGAATATTTATGGGATCTTGTAATTTCATATGTATTTTAGAGATTTTGGAAACAGTTGTTTTAGAATTTAAAATTATGGCTCCCTGGAAGAGTTCTCAAAGTACATATTCCCTGGAAGTAGTAAGTAGAGAAAGGTTATAGTGGTATCATCTTTGTTTTTTTTTCCCTCTAAAAATCACATCAGTTATCTTGTTAACTTTAAAATTTTGCATGTATGAAGTTTAGACTATGAAACCACTTTTTAAAAAAAAAGATTTAGTCATTTATTTTGAGAGGGGGGGAAGGGAGGGGACAGAGAGACAGAATCCAGGAGCAGACTCCCTGCTAAAGGGGAGCCTCAATGCAGGGCTTCATTGCATGACTCATGAGATCGTGACTGGGCCAAAACCAAGAGTGAGATGCTTAACTGACTGAGCCACTCAGACACCATAAAACTATTTTGATGGATTATGTTTCTCTTTTGTATTTGTTTTTAGATATGATAATTACTCTGATCTTCCTCTGTATTTTTTTAAAGAAGCAGTTTTCAGAGACCTCCCTTGTGAAGATAAATTAACTTATAAGTGGGTGGCTTATTTCTCTATTATTAGTATATTTAAATTTAAAATTATATATAAATATATATGACTGGGGATGACCAAACTGTTATTAAGTATAGCATGTTGGCATTTTCCCCCATGATTTCATATAAAACACGAATAACATTCTATGTTGTAAAATAGCTAAAAATATGAAGTAGAACAAATGTGGAAACACATGTTTGAGAGCAATACAAACCAGATTTCTCATTTAAATTGAAGAATCAAATTGATTGGAAAGAAGTAGTACAAATAGAAGGGAAAAAAAAATCCGATTTATGAGAAAGGCCATAATATATGGGCATTTGTTAAGTCCTTCCTCGGCATCTATTTCCACCAAAATACCACCGGTTTCCCTTTAGGAAAGTCAATCCTTTTCTGCTGTGTAGAATTCAGAGTGTATGTTTGGGTCGGGCTGGGGATTGGTGTTGAGCTCACTCAGAGTTCCCTTGGTTAGTCCCAAATGGGAAAAGGAAATAAATTTTTCTTCGGCTATAATAGTCATTTCATTTCAAAGCAAGTGACCCAATTCAAGCCAATGAGAGTAATAGAATCCCACTATTTGGACAGAAGATACCACAAATATTATCTGTTATCATTTGGATGTGAAAGAAAAAATATGCTTGTTAACTGAGGCAACCTTAAGATAAAGTCAGAAATCATAGATAACAGTGCAGAGGAGAGAAATTCTTCCTCGTTAGTATCATTAAGCAATTGTATCAAAACTTTCAAGATCACCCTCCCTCCTATATAATTTTCACAGCTTTTAGTATCTTTTTTTTAAAAAGATTTTATTTATTTGAGAGAGAGGGCATGCAAGTGCCTGTGCAGGAGCACAAGGCCAGGAGGAGGGTGGTGTAGGCAGAGGGAGAGCGAGAAGGAAGTTCCCTACCCCGTTGAGCAGTGATCCCAAACCCAGGACCCTGGGATCATGACCTGAGCTGAAGGCAGCCGCTTAACTGACTGAGCCACCTATTTGGCTAAGTTTTTGCTATTAAATGCATCCTAACTTATGCAGAATTTCAAGGAAAGAATGGATAGATAGAATATCTCTGAGGTGTCTATCTATCATCTATATAACAAAAGAATAGTATGAAAAAAAAACTCTGGGTCACATACCAGAGAAATAAGATAGGAATAATAACAATGCATTATAGAAAAGAAACAAGAGAGAAGTAGAAAGATATACTGTAAAATAGAAAAGGGAATTTAAACCACATCATAAGAGACACAAGAAAGATAGAGAATTAGAATGTTTTACAAAGAAGATAAAATATGACAGTCCTTCAATATATGTACAACTTGGAATGACTAAACGTGGTATTCCTACAAGTCTCCTTTGTTTAATGAACTATATCTCATTTTACAGGAAAAAAAATCCATGTCTGATCATAATTCCAACTTTTTTGAATGTTTAAGCTAGTCAAATATTTGTTTTATTTATTAAAAGAAGTAATCAGGCTGATGATAAATAGAAATATAATGAGTAGAAATCTAATTATTATATGCTCTTATATACCATATATTTTTATATATATATTTATTATATGCTATGTATATGCATGTGTGTATGTATATATATATATATATATATATATATATGTACGTTGAGGGCTGAGCTAGATTGTATATTGTAGTAAAGTTGTAAAATGTAGTTGCTTGCAATATTTTCTTCTCAATAAGGAAATGCTAAAAAAGAAATGTCCTTCACTAAGAAAATACCAGTGTTCTATTCTAGGCATTAACAGACACCATTTTCCATATCGAGAATAAAATTAGAGCAAAGTGCCATATTTTGCAAGTATAAAAGATGACTAGGATGACTCCAGAGCACCAGTAGTTTCTTTGCTGTCAGCAAAATCAGCAGGGGTGCCAGCCAAGAGCACTGAGGCTAGTTAAAAGCATAAATGTTTCTAGAAAAGACATATTTTGAAGTGGGATATTTTAGTTCAACATTCTTCAAAATTTACTTTCTAAATATGGACATAAGAAAGGCTTGGCTTTAGAGATTACTAAATAGAATATTACAAGGAGATTGGAGACTCTGTATATGTAGCAAAATTATTAATGACAATAATTAAAGTCATTCTGTCAAGGGAGTCATACTTCAGGTGCTATCTTCAAGGTATTTTACTTCAAGGTACATTGTATCCTGCTCTAAATTAGAGTTAGCCTTTGAGTATAAATTAGTGTATTTTACCTGCAGAATCCTGTTTTAAAATAAAGATATATAAACATACAGATTTAGATACACATAAATATACATGTTACACTTTATAGTATTTCATGGAATAACCCACCTTTTGATAATTATCAAAATTTATTTTACAATTCATAAAGCATCAATAAATTACTAACAGGCAGTAGGACAATGAAAATAATTGTCCTATATAGTTATTTTTAAAATATGATTATGATAAGAGAAATATTTTAAAGAAAAGAAGCTTTTGGAGCGCCTGGGTGGCTCAGTGGGTTAAAGCCTCTGCCTTCAGCTCAGGTCATGATCTCAGGGTCCTGGGATCGAGCCCCTCATCGGGCTCTCCGCTCAGTGGGGAGCCTGCTTCCCCCCTCTCTCTCTGTTTGCCTCTCTGCCTACTTGTGATCTCTCTCTCTCTCTCTCTTTGTCAAATAAATAAATAAAATCTTTTAAAAAAAATAAAAATAAAGAAGTTTTTTAAAAAGACTGGTTATTATGTTCTTAAGATTGAAAAGTGCACATTACTATTAATTTTAAATTTTGTGCTATTTAAGACAACTTAAACACTAGCAAATTATTGTTATGATCAAAAGTAATAATGTGTGAGCATCTACAAAAATTAGCTTAGGGACAACAAAAGTGAGGGGAGTGGGAGTTTTTGACAAGTTTAAAATATTTTGGGAAATTAAATGTAAGTGTGTACACCCAGCAAAAGTATTATTCTTAAAGAAAATAAAAGAAAATTGGTTGTCTACTTCAAATAGCAAATATCTCAAATGTCAGAAACCAAATGTAAAGATTTCTGTCATTTATATCATTTGCTTTTGTGACAGCATGTCTGAACCTTCAAGTTTTTCAATTTTTCCTTTTCTTTCTATAAATATACCTGTAGGTAATTTCATTTTAATTCAAGTTATTTTGATGTAATTATTAGCAGTCATTAACTATTTACTTTCTTCTTATACTAATTAAGTACTAACTAGTATTCAGTGCCAATAAAAATTATTGCTTGTTACTGTTATCACCAATACTATAAAATAGGCATGTATTAACAGTGGGAAGTAAGGATAAGGAGCATATGAATCTGCAGAGGTTGGGAAAGGTGCAGTAAGTATATGGATGTGTACATGTACATACATATGATGTGTATGTATATATAGTATGTATTTATGTAGAGAAATTGATCAACAATATATTTATAGAAGGGAAGATATCATTTAGACATGAAATTATAAAACAATTTCAGGGAGGAATTGTGTGTATGAGAAATAACACATAAAATCATAAAAGGATAAGAAATATATTAAGATGTTATAGATTTAAAAGACCCTCTTACCTTCTCCCATCCTATCTGCAACACGTCCAGTTATAAAGTTTCAGGTTAATTATGGCAAGGATATAGAATGCACAGATCCTTGGTCGCTATAAAGAACAGAGACTGATGCAGTACATATCTGTGAAACTTTCTTGACTTGTTTTCCATATCACTGTCCTGTAGATAACAATTTCCTGCTAAAGTGGAAAAAGAAGCTAATTTCTTGCTTTGTCTTGCTCTTTAAATTCTGAGTAATTTACATATCACTGAAATACTTTACAAAATTTCTCTTTGGATTTTCTCTACCAACATGAAACTCTGCTGGTTTATTGAAGCAATACTTTCATGTTTGAGAGGATAAGAAAAATGTGAGGACATCATCAATTTAGCCCAGGATTCTAAACCTCAGAACTAAACCTCAGCCTTCACTCTCTGGTGGACTCAAAGGTGATCTTACAGTTTGTCACTGCACTCTAGAGAATAAGTGATTGGAATGTCTGAATAGACTAAGTAAGGAAAAGAGGTAAAGGAGGTGCATTTAAGTCTGCACATGATGGGAGCTACTGAAATTAATAATTTTATTATTAATAAAATTCAAAATTAAAATAACTTTCTTTCCTGGAGGTATAGAGGACAGAATGTCTTTAGAAGTAAAGGGAGATTTGCAAGGAAGCTATGCCTTGGTTCAGGTTGAGATGGTGGTAGTCTGAACTAAGGAATAGGTGTTGAAGGGCTCTTATGACTTTATCAAATTAACAGTCAAATTAACAGTCATTAAGGGCTCTTATGACTTTGTCAAATTAACAGTCATTAAGTGGAATACAAGGTGCTGGATAGTGAACCACGGTTCAACAACAGACCATAAGATAAATTCAAATAGAGATGTTTCTTACTTAGAGGTCCTGAGGAAGTACCTGGCAGGCCTCCAGGGGCCATAAGGGGAGAACAAAGCAGAGTTCAGACAGACAGAAAAAGAGAGAAGACCCAGGGCATATACCTTTATTGTGTGTGGTGCTTTTGGGTTCCTGGGCTAATGAACAGAGTGGGATTTTGGTTAGCCCCATGGGGGTCTTATTTATGGGTATATAAGGGGATGGCCCTGGGAGGCAGGGGAGACTATGGAACACAAAGGTGATTGGGAAAGTCAAGTCAGGAACTTATATACTTGAGACTGTCAGCTGCTATCCAGGGCATGCATTTACCTGAGGGACTAGTGTCAGTTTAAAATCACTGCAAGCTGTTTAGCCAAACAAATGGATGCTGAGGCAGCAATACTAAGCTTAGCTTAGCTGAGCTCTGGACAAGGCAGGGAGCTATATGTGATTGTGGGTGGAGAGCAGCTGGGATAGGCAGTGGTCAGAGACAGCCACTTTAGAGAGAGATTTTATTTTATTTGTATATTTTTAATCATTTTTATTTGAATTCAATTATCTAACATATAGTGTATTGTTAGTTTCAGACATAGAGTTCAGTGATTCATCAGTCTTATATAATACCCAGTTCTCATAACATCATGTGCCTTCCTTAATGTCCATCACCCAGTTACCCCATCCCCCTTTCCCCTCCAGCAACTCTCAGTTTGTTTCCTATGATTAAGAGTCTTTTATGGTTTGTCTCCATTCTCTGATTTTATCATGTTTTATTTATCCCCCCTTTCCCCTATGATCCTCTGTTTTGTTTCTTAAATTCCACATATGAATTAGATCATATGATAATTGTCTTTCTTTGATTGACTTATTTTGCTTAGCATAATGCCCTCTAGTTCCATCTACATCATTGCAAATGGCAAGATTTCAGTTTTTTGAAGGCTGAGTAGTATATCTCACATCTTCTTTATCCATTCATCTGTTGATAGACATTTGGGCTCTTTCCATAGTTAGGCTATTGTGGACATCGCTGTTATAAATATTGGGGGTGCAACTGCCCCTTTGGATCACTACACTTGTATCTGTAGGGTAAATATCCAGTATTATACAATTCAGTTTCTGAGTTGTAGGGTAGCTCCATCTTCAACTCCCTGA
Organism: Procyon lotor; assembly: GCA_028646535.1. Taxonomy (NCBI): domain Eukaryota; kingdom Metazoa; phylum Chordata; class Mammalia; order Carnivora; family Procyonidae; genus Procyon; species Procyon lotor. The sequence goes on from CM053605.1 coordinate 40,665,870, forward strand.
GGAATCTCCACACTGTTTTCCAGAAAGGGTTTAACACCTTACATTCCCACCAACAGTGTAAGGTTACCCTTTCTCCACATCTGAACCAACATCTGTCATTTCCTGACTTGTTAATTATAGCCATTCTGACTGGTATGAGATGATATCTCATTGTGGTTTTCATTTGTATTTCCCTGATGCCAAGTGATACGGAGCATTTTTTCATATGTTTGTTGGCCATTTGTATATTTTCTTTGGGAGAAATGTCTATGCATGTGTTCTGCCCATTTCTTGATTGGATTATTTATTCTTTGGGTGTTGAGTTTCATAAGGTCTTTATAGATTTTGGATACTAGCCCTTTATCTGATAAGATATTTGCAAATATCTCCTCCTATTCTGTCGGTTGCCTTTTGGTTTTGAAGACTATTTCGTTTACTGTGCAAAAGATTTTTATCTTAGTGAAGTCCCAATAGTTCATTTTTTATCTTTGTTTCCCTTGCCTTTGGAGATGTGTTTAGCAAGATGTTGTGGCAGCCGAGGTTGAAGAGGTTACTGCCTATATTCTTCTCTAGGATTTCGATGGATTCCTGTTTCACATTGAGGTCTTTCATCCATTTTGAGTCTATTTTTGTGTATGGGATAAAGATGGTCCAGTTTCATTCTTCTACATGTGGCTACCCAATTTTCCACAATACCATTTCTTGAAGAGACTGTCTTTTTTCCACTGGAGAGTCCTTCCTGCTTTGTTGCAGATTAGTGGACCATAGAAGTGAGGGTCCATTTCTGGGTTCTCTGTTCTGTTCCATTGATCTATGTATCTATTTTTGTGCCAGTGCCAAACTATCTTGATGATCACAGCTTTGTAATAGAGTTTGAAGTCTGAGACTGTGATGCCATTAGCTTTGGTTTTCTTTTTCAACATTCTTGTGGCTATATGGGTCTTTTTTGGTTCCATACAAATTTTAGGATTATTTGTTCCAGCTCTGTGAAAAAAATATGGTATTTTGATAGGGATTGCATTGAATGTGTAGACTGCTCTAGGTAGCATGGATATTTTTATAATATCTGTTCTTCCAATCCATAAGCATGGAACATTTTTTTTCCATTTCTTTATGTCCTCCTCAATTTCTTTCATGACTGTTCGGCAGTTTTCTGAGTACAGATCTTTTGCCTTTTTGGTAACATTTATTCCTAGGTATCTTATGCTTTTTGGTGCAATTGTAAATGGGATCCTCTCATTAATTTCTCTTTCTTCTGTGTCATTGTTAATATATAGAAATAAAACTGATTTCTGTGCATTGATATTATATTCTGCCATTTTGCTGAATTCCTATATAAGTACTAGCAACTGTTGGTAGAGTCTTTTGGGTTTTCCACATAGAGTATCATGTTATCTGTGAAGAGTGAGAGTTTGACTTCTTCTTTCAGGCAGGGATGCCCCTCACTGGAGCAGACTTCCAAAAGTTCTGATTTTGCATTCCACTGCTATATTACTTCCTGGCTTGTGGAGTTCTCTTCCCCCCTCCCCCAGTTTATCTTCTGATGTATCCACTTGGATTCTCCTCACTGCACCTGCTACCTTGCAGAAAGTGGTTCCTTTTCTATTTGTAGAATTTCAGCACTTTTTTCTTAGATTTCTTTTTGAGTTTTTAGGTGTTCCAAATGTTTTGATAGCTATCAAGTTGAATTCCTGAGACCAGACAAAACTAGGGTCTCCTACTTCTCCATCATCTTGGACTAGAAAAAAGGAGAGAAATTTTGGGGCACCTGGGTGGCTCAGTGGGTTAAAGCCTCTGCCTTCAGCTGAGGTCATGATCTTAGGGTCCTGGGATCAAGAGGCATGTCGGGCTCTCTGCTCAGTGGGGAGCCTGCTTCCCCCTCTCTCTCTGCCTGCCTCTCTGCCTACTTGTGATCTCTCTGTCAAATAAATAAATAAAATCTTTAAAAAAAAAAAAAAAGGAGAGAGATTTCATTGATCATAGGACACCTTGGCCAGCTCTGGTGAAATGTGGGGTATAGTTGATGATGAACCTTGGCTAAAATATCAGAGCCAGTACTGAAATCTAGTATTCTTAATGTCTGGCCAAATTTCATGTTCTTGAATTTGAAGCTCACAATCAGAAACTCATTTATTAAAATTCAGTGTTTATTATTATCCTTTTCTCAAATGGGACTTTCTTATGTAGATTGTAGTTCTCTTTGATGCAAAAGAGTGGATTTGTTGGAGTTTTTTTTTTTTTTTTTTTTTTTTTTTTGGTACACATTCATGCAACTCTGGGCATCCATCAGATTACTGGACAGGTTTCAATAGCAGTTTCTAGGACCGTCAAATTCTCCATAAAAGTGACCCCAGCAATTGGCTTGACTTGTCAAAGACATATAATGAGAAGAAAATGATGTGAAATATAGAACAATCAAGTTGCTCACTTGGCTTGTGTGCAAAATCATGGAACATCTCAGAATGCTTACATCATAACTTCTCTAATCCTTTACTTCTGACATATATCTTTGTGTTTTATTATTTATTTAACAAAGTCATTATTCTTTGTATTTACTTATGGAGGATAATGAACTTTTTTCTCTTCTAGGAATGGTGATTCTTTGATTTTCTTCCTGTTTGACCAGAACAGGGTTTTTGAAAACTATTTCTTAAAAACCTTAAAATAATGAATGTACAACATTTAATTAATATTTCACAATATTGCAGAGTCAACAACTAGTGCACCTATCCCTCTATTGGAATTCTTAGTTATATCATAATCAGTATTCATAAACTAAGCTATAGCTAGATCCCTGTTCACTTTTGGACATTCTTTACATATGAGTAATTAGTCCTGGGCATTGTTCATGTTCTATCTCACCATATTTTAAAAATTTGTTTACTCAAGAGTACCAGAAATACCAAGGATCCTGAAATTGAAATTAGGAACAAAATGGGAAATCTTACTTATATATCTAACCGATATAATTTTTCCATAATCTGTCTTTAGAACAAAGGGTTCCTGTGCACAATTGTCTTCCCTTCTATTCTTTTTTTATTGTATATACTGTTTGTTGAAAATAATACCTTAGCTGATTCTAATTTCATCTTTATTTATCCACTCTAATTCTCTTACTTTGCTCTTCTATTGAACTTTTTATTTTTGTAAAGCTATTTAATAATTAACTTTCTCCAAAGACTATTTGGTTATCTCAGACTTATGGTTGTAGAAACATTTGAATTATATTGATGGATCCAAAATGTATTCTCTAGCCCTAATTTTCATATTAATTTTCTAATTACATACCTAGATAATCTAAACTTATTTGTTAAAAAAATTAACTCACCATTTAATCCTACAGAATTAATGATGGCCGTATAATCCCTTATTAGTATGCTTTGTCCCTTGATAATATACTTATTACCCAAATCAGATCTAAGAATAATTCTAGACTCCACTCACTTATTCACTTTATTCAATAAAATTTTTCTTTTCTTTTTATTCTTTCTTTCTTCCTTTTTTTTGGCTTTTCTATTACTCTCAATTTTATCACTTTTTTGGTAGTAACTACTACTTTATTATTTATCCTTTCACTGAAAGTTTTTATTAATTACAAAGTCCAGAAGGTATAATGTTGACCTATAGGAAATAACATCTCTACACCCCTATTCAGCAAGAAGTTACAGAAGATAAGACCTTTCACACTCAGTAACCTTAAAGATTTTAGGGTGCAAATTGTCCTAGGTGGAAATGATGAGGAGAATAAAGAAATGTAGATAAAATGAGATTTCCTTACAACTTGCAGCCCATTGATAAATAACTGATACCAGCAGAGTCTGACATTTTTTTTAAAGATTTTATTTATTTATTTGAGAGAGAGAAAAATATAACAAGTAGGCAGAGAGGCAAGCAAAGGGAGAGGGATAAGCAGGCTCCCTGCTGAGTAAGGAGCCCCATGCGGGCTCGATCCCAGGACCCCGATATCATGACCTGAGCCAAAGGCAGAGGCTCAACCCACTGAGCCACCCAGGCGCCCCTAGAGTCTGACACCTTTTTTTTTTTTTTTTAAGATTTTATTTATTTGACAGAGACACGACTAGAGAGGGAACACAAGCAGGGGGAGTGGGAGAGGGAGAAGTGCTCCCTGCCCAGTGGGGAGCCTGATGTGTGGCTTGATCCCAGGACCCTAGGATCATGACCTGAGCCTTAGGCAGAGGCTCAACAACTGAGCCATCCAGGCGCTGGAGTCTGATATTCTTAAAGGAACTCACAACTGCCTCAATGTTAATGCTTTGCTAGTGGCAAAAAAGCAACAACCTAGGCTTGTCAATAGCCAGACCTCTGGATCCTTCTGTCTTCTTTAACATATAAAAAACCTTTTGAAGGGCATCTTGGCTCTTTCCACAGTTTGGGAAGAAGTCAGAGAGGGAGACAAACTATGAGAGACTCTGGACTCCAGGAAACAAATTGAGGGTTTCAGAGGGAGCAGGATGGGGTAGCTCAGTGATGGGTATTAAGGAGGGCACATGTGATGAGCACTGGGTGTTATATGGAACTAATGAATAGTTGAACACTACATTAAAAACTAATGATGTACTATATGGTTGTAACTGAAGTTAAAAAAAAAAATCCTTTTGGAAATTTCCTTTATCTCTACTCTCCCTACTTAAAAGTATATAATCAATTGCTCCTACAATCCCAGGGCAGCTCTTTCTGCCCATGGGTCCTGATTCCTGTGGTTTAATAAAAACACCTTTTTGCATAAATAAATGAATAAATAAATAAATAAATGATGAAATATAATAAAAAATTCTTTCCTAGATAAAAAATTAAAATAGTTGTTCTGGATTAACACATATTTCTTAAAACTCTCATTTGAGTTGCCAAGTTCCTTTCATTTTTCCTTTCCATCATTTACAGCTGGCTTTCAGGGTGACTGTTCTTATCTATGTCACACTCATAGAAATGAAAAGAGCATGGAGACATTTTTAGTGGCAAAACCAGAAATGGCACATGCCAATTCAGCTTATATATAAAAAGTGATGACAATATAGACAGCTTTAGACTTAATAACCATAGCTTCTTACCTGTGGATTTGAAACATAAGATAAATATAAAATATTAAACAAGAGTTGATGCAATAAACTACATGCAAATTTTGAAACCTATGAAAACATGGGAAGTTCAAGAAACTTCATTGAGAGAAACTGATCAATCCAAGAATGAATAGAAACACCATCTTCTCAGACTAGCCATTATGCCTAGGGTCTTCTTTCTAAGTGTTTTCTGTCTCAAATAAAAAAGGCAATTATAGGAGCACCTGGGTGGCTCAGTCAGTTAAGCATCTGACTCAGGTCCTGATCTCAGGTTGGTGGTACTGAGCCCCATGTGGGGGCTATCTGCTTGGATTCTCTCTCTCCTTCTCTCTCTACTCCTTCCCTACTGTCTTTCTCTCTCTCTTTCTCTCTCTCTCTCAAAAAAAAAAAAGATAATTAAATGTGTGAGCATATTTGCCACCTTTACTGCAATCTTCAAGAAGACGTTTGTTTCACATTCAGCTTTGTTTTTTTGATGTTTATCTGGCACATAGTATGAGTTCCAAAAATATATGTAGCATGAATTAATTAATGCTATCAAAATAATTATAAAGAATATGAATTACAGGGGTGCCTGGGTGGCTCAGTGGGTTAAAGCCTCTGCTTCGGCTCAGGTCATGATCTCAGGGTCCTGAGATCGAGCCCCGCATTGGGCTCTCTGCTCAGCAGGGAGCCTGATTCCTCCTCTCTCTCTACCTGCCTCTGCCTACTTGTGATCTCTCTCTCTCTCTGTCAAATAAATAAATAAAATCTTAAAAAAATTTAAAAAAAGAATATGAATTACAGCTTATATTTTATAAACATTTTCAGGAATTATGCTCAATTAGGGATTTTCTATAGAGCCACACTGACAGTCTTGTGTAGGATTTTATGCAACTACAAAGGTAGTAAGTACACAGGTTTAATCAATTTTCAGACTTCATTAAAAAGAACCCTGTTGCATTCACTTTATGTTAATTATACCTCAATAAAAAAATAATTAAAAACAGATCTCTATGACTAGGTCAGATTTGTGTACCCTGAGATACAGTATGTAATATGTCAGATGGAAGGAACTCTGGATTAAATAGAGAAAGATGTGCCAATGAATAGATAGATAATTTTTCACAGGTCTATCAGCATTTTATAGTTCCATCATGTAAAAGAGCTAAAGTGTGGAATCAAGACTATTATAGTTTGAAAATGATAATTTTATCTACGCTTTAATAAAATAAAGCAAATTCTGATTCTGACCAATTCCTGCTGATTCAACAAAGCCTTTTGTTAATATTAAGCATTTGTTTGGGAGGGCGTCAGGGAAGAGCAGGTAATGGGGATTTTGAGATGCAGCTGAGGGAACTTGCTCACTCTTGATTTTGAACACAGGTATGTAAATCTAGAAGTGAAAATATGCTGTAATTTATTTCTCCTTTTAAATACACAAAAATGATTAATAAAAGTGCTAGTTGACATTTTAATTATCTTGTAATTTTAGACATTTACAGAAAGGATTTGGTGGATTGAAAAGCAGTGACTATTTTCTTAGCTATGTATGAGAGCTGATTGATTTTCAACAGTTTTTCATTGATGAAATCAACATTAATTTTCTCTTCATAGACTATTTACCTGTCAAAGTGAACAAACATTCTATCAAATGATTGCATCACTTTTCGTTTCATTCTTAGTAGAAATAACATATTGTTAAGTGATAAGGTAGGAAAAAATTATAAAAAAAACTGTCTTCAACTAAGAGGCATTGATTGAATATTTAATTCCATGACCCGTTTGATGCTCTCAATCATGCTCCATGATTGAGATCTCATCTCAATGCTCTCAACCATTTCATTCAAACAAGCACTTTAAGTTCTTTATCCCATATTCTATTTTTGGAGTGGGTTAAAGGGTAGTGAATATATGAGATAGGGAAGTCATCAGTTGAAATCATTTGCATTTAGCTAAGAGCACAGTGACTGACATATAGTGAGCACTACAGATTTTATAATATCACATTGCAAAAATATGCATGTATGTAAAGATTTATGCATATATGAACACATATGTATATAGGGACAAACATGTACATACAGATAAAATTGTAGTCCACATTTATAGTCCACTATAGTGTATGTATGTACAGACACACACATATAGTCGACAATATATGTGCATATATATGTACTATATGTATGTGTGTATATATATATAGTGCATATTAATATGTGTTTATGTACATATATACACCATTCACAGGCTTTATACACACACTTACATGTGTTCAGAAATAGTATTAGTTAAATTTTATTTTCCAATCAATTGAGAATTGCTGTTAACTGGCATTTACGCATAAATAGTACTATTGTTATTAAGATTATTTTAAGCATTGTAAAATCCATAGCTGGTATTTTCTCTGAACATTGAAAATTACCTGTATAAATTTTATAAATTTGAAGGGAGAGATATATTATTATCACTTGGGAATGTGTGTGACAATTACATATTTATTTAATTCCTTTAAACATCTTATTCCCAATCTTTTTAAATAAAATGAAGTTCAAAATGAAGATTTAATACATACACATATCTTCAAATTTTAATGCAGAGCTAGTCATGACTAGTTGCTCCAGAAATAGCAACAGAGTAAAAATATATAATGTTGCAAGACTTAGTGGTTGGAGAAATCAAATTTTGGAATGGAAATCTGATTTTAAAGTAAATGCTAAAATCCTTGCTATGACAGATGGACTCAGCAGCTTCAGAGTGGGCCCCTGCTGTCTCTGTCACACTCTTGGCTGCCTTGTGTAGGCTCCAACCCTTAAAGCAATAATGGTTCCTGTGGAGGCAGAGGGATAATGCACACCTCAAATAGCTACAAATGGTATAAGCCTGACTAATTAATATGTACTCTCAGATTCTTACCCACTAGTAATTCACCTTAAAGTTATGTCAGCTGTTAAAAAAATGTTGGCTAAGCTACAATAGAATGCCATATGAAGAAAAAGTTGCTCTATAGCTTTTATACAGATATTACATCTTTAAGTAAACTTCCTCTCTCAAGCTTTCTACTTTTATCTGTAGTGCTTCAATTCTTCCCAAATAACAGGTCTTTAAAACGGAGGAATGTATGTGTTGCTGTTGCAGTGAATGAAACTATAGCTTATAGTTAGCAGTTTGGAAAATAGAAATGACTGTACCTGTATATTTCTGAGGGAAAATAGGTTTAGATTATAGAGAATTGTTTCATGTTTTGGAGCAATTTAAACTTCTTTTTAACATTTTCAATCATGTTTACCATCTAAAACACAGACCTTATTACTTGACAGACTAATGATAACTTGAATTGTATCTATGCAATATCAAACAATTTACCAATAAGTAGAAAACAGAAAATCAAAATAAATAGAATTCTTGGCATCTTTGTAAAAAAAAAAGGGGGTACCTAGATAGAATTTATCTTTTTATAAAGTAGTTGCCTATAATTATGTAGATGTTATCAAAGATGTGAGAGACAAGGTTTAAGGAGAAAAAAATTAGCCCCTCACTGACATAAATACTTAATAGTACTTTAATTGATCTTTTACTATTTTAATAAATTATGATGTAGTGTGGTCACATACCTAGAATGTGACACAAAAATGATGAATATACCTAATAGGTAAGTAGTTGTCTTGAGGCAAAAGTTGTGGTCTGAGAACTGATATCTTCTGCAAAGGAAATTTTCAATCCTTCTTGCATCCCACAGAGTGTGCTGGGGCACACAATGAGAGGACATGTGTTCTAGTGGCAGATTCTCTGCTCTCTTCCTCACTCTCTTATAGGGTACTCAGATACTCAAAGAGAGTATTTATGAGAACAATATAGCCAGTGGGGAGTGAAGTAGCTTACTTGGGTATCAGGCAATATGGGTTTAGATACCAACTATAGTAGCTGTTTGAAAAACATCAGGTACCCAGCTCCCAGGGGATGTGTGAGTGAAAACCTGAGTTCAAATGCAATTGTCCAGGAAAAACCCAGAGTAAGCTTTCTGAGTGAATTTCAGACATTATTGAAACCACTGAAGTGATCTGCTGCCTTTAGAGATTATGTCAAAATGAACATAGAGTTACTCATTAAAATCTAAAATAAGCATTTTGATATTTAAAAGCACAAAACTTGGGATGCCTGGCTGGTTCAGGCAGTGGAACATGTGTCTGTTGATTTCAGGGTTGTGAGTTTAAGCCCCACCTTAAGTGCTGAGATTACTTAAAAATAAAAATCCTTTAAAAATAATAATAAAATAAAAGCACAAAACTTAAGTCAGTATGTTTGTTTTCAAGAAAAATTCTAAAAACACACAAATATTATTAAATGGTTTAAGTAATGACATCTTTGCCCATTATTAGTCCATTACTCTACACTACTAATTAAAAAAAATAGTCCTTTGAACTACCTCCAACATTATCCAATTTATATTTTATATTCATGATTATATTATTATAGAAATTAAAATATGAGGGCTTATATATATATTTTAAGTTAATTCATTTATCTTTTAAACTGAATCATTTATTTTCTTTTATACATGTTCATCAGTATTACTATTTCTATAATGGCAATACTCTCATTACTA
>CM053605.1:40676011-40696007 GCA_028646535.1 Procyon lotor
ATGTTAATTAAATTATTTTTATTTATGACTATTAATAAAATAAATGCCATTTAATTGTTTTCCTATTTCAAACATTTAAAAAGAGGAAATTTTAGAATTCTTTTTTTTTTTCAAAGATTTTACTTATTTGACAGTGAGAAACACAGTGAGAAAGGGAACACAAGCAGAGGGAATGGGAGCAGGAGAAGCAGGCTCCCTGCTGAACAGAGAGCCCGATGTGGGGCTCGATCCCAGGACCCTGGGATCATGACCTGAGCCGAAGGCAGACGCTTAACGACTGAGCCACCCAGGCGCCCCCAAAAGAGGAAATTTTAAAAAGCAAAATAACCTTAGGACCTCGAAGAAATAAAGGATTATATATTTCTTCCCAGGTGTTGCTGCTTACCTAAAAAAAAAGGAAAAGGTACAAAAATGTTGCTTATGTGACTTTCCTATACCTTCATCTGATATATTAAGAAAGTAATTTAAAATTGTATACAAGGGAAGAGAAAAAAAAAAGAGATTTGCTGTCTTTAGAGATTACAACCAAATAATCACAGGAATAAATTTATTAATAGCTAAAATAAGAATTTTGATATTTAAAAACACAAACTTAAGAAAACTAAAAATAGACAAATATTTATAAGGAATTATTGCCTCATTTTCTGCATCATGCCTTACTGTTGGGGATGATTGGGTTTTTTGCAACCCAAAAGTATAATCCTTACCTCTTCCTTTACATAGAATTAACCAAGATTTTTTTAAATAAATGATGTAGACTTTAATTTTTACCTATAAGACCAGCCACACACCTTGACTATCTCTTTAAAATTAATTGATTGATTAAACTTCAAATATAAGAGAAACAACTACTCTAAGAGCACCAAGGACCACAACTTTACGGAATTATAAGGCCAAAATCTATGTGAAATCAGAAACAATGAGAAGTTAACTAGAAATAAGCTAAGAAATATAAATTTATTCTGTTGTAGGGGTATTTGTTTATTATCTTGCAATTGATCTTTAGTTTCATAGACTTCTATAAAGAAGAAAGAAGAAAACTGCAAGCAAGCCTATGGCCAACTTGGAAAAGTAATATAAGTGCCTACAGTTCATTAAATGGTGAACACAAAAAAACAGCACTCTCAAGAAAAAGATAAGACAGGAAAAGCCACTTTTCCACCCAGAAGGCAACAAAAGTTATTGTATCACTAAATAAAGGAAGGAAGAAGTTCACTCATTCCTGAGAATTAAGCCAGCCTTAACACAAAATTGTTAGGTTCAAATCCCTTACATGATCTTTCTGCCCCCAAATTCTCAACCTGTGAATTTCATTTTAAAGTTGATAAGACTGGTAGAGTCCTTAAGTCTCTGGCAAATGTAAACAAAGTGAATTCTGAAGAAACATTCACGATGGACTTAAAAGAACTTCAAATAATTTTTTTGAGGAAAATGAGCATCTCAGGGTATACAATTAAAGGGAGTATAAGAAAATAAGGCATATGAACAAGAAACACCAGAAGCAGTCTTAACTGTAGCTCTACAAATATTTTATATGTTAGAATTTTCAGATACAAAAAATAACAGTGAATTCAATGTTTTTAAAAATAAAGAAATGATCTAGTTAATAAGCATTATGAGGATATAATGAATTAACCAAGAATGCCGAAAAATAGCTAAATAGATATATAACTATATAATATCTAGGGGCACCTGAGTGGCTCAGTGGGTTAAAGCCCTTGCCTTCTGCTCAGGTTATGATCTCAGGGTCCTGGGATGGAGCCCTGTGTTGGACTCTCTGCTTGGCAGGGAGCCTGCTTCCCCCTCTCTCATTCCCCTTGCTTGTGTTCCTTCTCTCGTTGTGTCTCTGTCAAATAAATAAAATCTTTAAAAAATATAATCTCTATATAACATAAGCTATATAAAATATAGAATAGAATGGGACATCTACAATTGGAAAACAAAACAATAGGTATTACTAATTCTGGATTTAATAACACAGTTGAGAATTGGTGAGCTGAAAGTAGATGTTAAAATGCAGCACAAAAAGATAAAGAATGAGATGTAGAAAAATGTAAAGGAAACCAAATACAGAGTGAAAAGCTCTATCTTCAAACTAATGAAAAGTCCAGAAAGAGAAGTGAGAATGAGAGACAAGACAACACTCACTGAATAGTCACAAGTTGGCAGACTAAAGGTAAAGCACACTATATTCAAAAGACCACTTGTAATATAACTGTAATTGTCCAGTTGTAAATTTAACAATATCTTGCATGGCCAAGTAAGAAGAGAAAACAGGGTTTTTTTAAGAAACAAATTTCCTTGATATGGTAAAGGAGAGAGCTAAAACACTTTGAACTTGAACTGAATGAAAAGTTATTGTATGATCTTGAATCATGGAATGGAAGTCAGTGGGTTCTGCCTTGAGGGCATTATGCTAAGTGAAAATAAGTCAGACAGAGAAAAACAAATATTATTTAATATCGCTTATATGTGGAATCTAAAAAAGCCAAACTCAAAGAAACAGAATATAGGGGTGGTTACTAGGAGTTTGAGAGTGGATGGGGGAAATGGAGAGATATTGATGAAAGGGTACAAACTTCCAGCTATGATTAATAAATTTGGTACATGATGATTAGCAAGATGATAATAGCTAAAAATACAGTATCATATACTTGAATATTGCTAAGAGAGTAGATCTTAAATGTTTTAGTAATTTTGTAATGTATTATTGTATCAAATTGTATACCTTAAATTTACAAATGTTATGTGTCAATTATATCTCAATAAAGCTGGAAAAAAGAAAAGGAAGTTGGTTCTGCAGTTTTGGGTAGCTCTTAATTTCTTCTGAAGTACTAATGAGTTTATCATCATTTTGGAATTTTGGGGATTAATTTCAATTTGTATCTTAATATCTTGCTGGGCTTTAGAAATTAGAATTCTATCACATTTATCTAAGATGTTGATATGTATTATGATAATGTATATGATATATGTATTCTTTTCATCCCTATACTGTTAAAATGCAAAGGTAGAAAGTGTTATTTTATCTACTAATCTATGTATTATCTAATCTATATATTATCTATGTATTATCTAAAAATTTATGATACAGATATAACAAAAGTTGATTCACAATTCCTCTAATGATAATGAAGCACAGCTATTTTGTTCCAATGATAAAATAAACAGTAACACAATAAATAAAGCTTAGGATTAGATCTAGCTATTTTCAGATATATATTCAACAACATTCAGGTTGTGTTTGAAAAGCAACTAATGTAAAACATATTTCGTGATAATTTTCCCCAGTGTGTGCAATTATAGTTTCGAGAACTTTGTGCAATAACTTGTACTCATTAATTTATGCAGCAATAACAGCATTGGCATGAGGTTAGTACTGCAGGCAGATGAAACAGATGAGCAGGCAGAATTTTCCCTGCCTGTGAAGACAATAAGCCTCAGAGGACTTTAAGGGAAAGAGTAACTGTAAGATTTATAAGAGTGACTTTGACTGCAGTTAGTTTACCTGTCCTTTCAGTCATTTGTGCTGGGAGAGTCTCCAGAATAGGACTTAGATGAAAAAGTTTACATATAATCATATTTTATGCATCTTTTGCTGTATATTATACATAGTTCATATTATGATCTGGTCATAAAAGAACATTCTATTACTATACTCAAGCTTAATGCTTAATGTTTATTTATTCATTGTCAACCATGGTTTGAAATTTATAGCCAATTGTTTTAAACTTGGAAACATCCTCCTATTGGGGGCACAACTTAGGGTATTTTTAGCTTTTGATATGTCAGTGTGCTCTAAATAACACTAAATAGGGGTGCCTGGGTGGCTCAGTTGTTAAGCGTCTGACTTCGGTTCAGGTCATGATCCCAGGGTCCTGGGATTGAGCCTGGCGTCAGGATCCCTGCTCGGTGGGAAGCCTGCTTCTCCCTCTCCTCTCCTCCCCATTTTGTGTTCCCTCTGTAGCTGTCTCTCTCTGTCAAATATAAATAAACAAACAAATAAATAAGAAATACTAAATAATGAGTCATATACAAATCTCTTTCACACACAAATATTATAGGTGTTTAGCTTTATTTTACTTACACTAGATTTTTACTATTTTAAACATCAGCATATACACTGTTATCTATTTTGCTATTGTCAGATTTTAAAAAAATCCCTTAGATTTAATATGTTGAGCAACCACAAAATATCCATTAAATACCTTGGTAATTGGAAGAAATCAAGACAGAGTCTGAATAAATCTGACACAATGAACAAAATAAACCTACAGTTGAGATAAAGAAAATGTCAGTGTGTAAAATCAATTATTTATGCTTGGACAGAAAGACTATAGAAATGAAGAATTTGAGAGGCAAGGCAGGAGTTTGGGGGGGGTGGAGGAGAGAAATGAAACAGGAAGAGATGGGGAGGGTGACAAACCATGAGACTCCTAGACTCACGAAACGAACTAAGGGTGGCTGGGAGGTGGGGGGGGATAGGGATAGGGTGGCTGGGTTGTGGACATTGGGGAGGGTATGTGCTATGGTAAGTGCTGTGAAAAGTGTAAGCCTGATGATTCACAGACATGTACCCTGGGGCACATAATACATTATATGTTAATAAAAATTAAAAAAAAATGTTACATTTCAAAAAATAAAAATGTTACATTTCTCTGTAAAAAAACAAAAAAGAAAGACTATAGAATTCAATTAATGCTCTCCGTAAATACATATTCTTTAATATAGTCATAGGAAATATTGCTTAAAGTGGAAGACTTGGGGCGCCTGGGTGGCTCAGTGGGTTAAAGCCTCCGGGTTTTTGGCTCAGGTCATGATCTCCGGGTCCTGGGATCGAGTACCACATCGGGCTCTCTGCTCAAGCAGCTCTCTGCTTCCCCCTCTCTCTCTCTGCCTGCCTCTCTGCCTACTTGTGATCTCTATGTCAAATAAATAATTAAAATCTAAAAAAAAAAAGTGGAAGACTTGTAGGTATCCTTAAAGTTCATTTTTACCCCACCAAATCATGACCACCAGCCCCTGTTTCCTCCCTAACCTCTTCACTCCCACAGTACCCCTACCCTGAAGTGCAGACATAGATTATATATCATATGAGAATTCAGGAGTGTTGTAGTTATGGTTTCTATCTCATCCTTTATAGGACTTTTTATATAGATCAGGGGAATAAAAAAGGGTAAATAAAATAATTAAATTAACTAGAAGGATTTACATTATAATAGATGATGAGTGATCACAAAAAGATAAAAAGATTTCACAGAAGAGAATGTTAGGTGATTAGAGATTGAATTGTCTAAAGCTTTGGACTTTACAGAATTGAAAGACAGTTTATAAAAAAGGGAAAGGGATTTGAGAAGTAGGTACCAGATTTGGAAATGATAATAAGATGACCAGGGTGGGAGAGAATTTTATGCAATTATTCTTGCTTCCTATCATTTCTTCTAGGGACTCTGGTAAATATTTTAATTGTTTTCTAAGTATCCATATATTTTTCTTTTTTATGTCTAAGGACTTGGCCTAGAAACTAGCTAAAGGAATAAAGAAAATAGAAGCCAGAGAAGATAAATAACTTGTCCAAGATCACTCTGCTAATGAAGGATAGATCTGGAACTAGAGCAGAAGCTTCCCAAGACCTTGTTTTGATTCCTATTTCACTAAGCTACTCTCAAAACAACAGACTGTTCGAAACTGCTCTTGTTTCCTCTTCATACTCTGCATTACAGAAATATTTGTTCGGCTTTATTTCTTGGAAAAATTTCAGCAAAT
Organism: Procyon lotor; assembly: GCA_028646535.1. Classification (NCBI taxonomy): domain Eukaryota; kingdom Metazoa; phylum Chordata; class Mammalia; order Carnivora; family Procyonidae; genus Procyon; species Procyon lotor. The sequence continues at coordinate 40,681,778 of CM053605.1, forward strand.
TAACACTCTATTGTCCCTGAGCAGACTATCCATAGGAATTTTTATTTTCTTTGCTAGTAAATTGGCTTATAGGCTGTGGACCACTTTAGACAATTAAATAGAGTTCAGAACCTAGCACACTATGGTTTCTGTGAACTTCTGAGACTGATTGCATCCCACCAGATACAAATGATTTTAAACTCTTTAAAAATTTTTTTCCCACAAAAATCATTTTCAGAATTTCACACAAATTCATGATGCTGAAACTGAATGTATCCCCTTTTCCCTGAAATCTGAATTTTTTTTCTTGTGTTTACAGTGACTAGAGTTAGGATCTTGGGGTTTACCTCTGATCTCCCCTTCATACTTAATAGCCAACCATTCTCCAAAGCTAACCTCATAAATACCTATTCGATCCCTCATTTATCTCCAACAACTTCTAAACTCTACACCAAATAGTGATTATTCCTTGCTCAGATTAGATTGCTGCTAATACGCTCCCGGCCCCACACAAACACCCTTAACAATGGCAAACCATTGATTTTAGTGTTCCCAGCCTTTAGGTCTTTCTCTACCCTATTATCAATATTTTGTTTCGTAAACAAAAATCAAGTTATGACATTCTCCTGTTTAAAACTCTTCATGTCATTCCGTGGTCTTAAGATAAAGTCCAAGTCCCTAACCATGGCCACTGCCTACTGCATGGATGCATCTCTCACCACTTAACCTTACTGTCTTCACTCCATAACCTCCTAACCTAATAAGTTCTCTGCTGATGTTCTTTTCTGTGATGAAAACATAGTCTTTTTTCCCATGATACCAGGCCCCAGTTAAATGCTTCACTTATAGTATTTATCTATACCTTAAACTTTCCTATTATAGTACCTATCATGATTTATCATATTTGTTTCATTATATTTTATATCTTCACCCTCCCTTCCAATGGATTATAAAATCAGAGAGGGTAGGGATTATTTCTACCCAGGTTACTCTTATAACTCTCAGTACATAAGGTCCTTAGTTAATAGTTTTTGAATTATTAACTCTAGGAATAGCTAAATACCAACGAAATATATGATTTAAAAATAAACCTTTATTTGATAAGTGAAAGAGCTGTTATATCTATACCTCCTCTTTCCTTTTATCTTTTTGTAAAATTATCATTCCCTTTGCTCACAACTGATTAGGTAAGCACATGCACACATACACACATAGCATAAGTTTTGTGGGCAGAACTAAAATTTTCTACCCTGAATTTGGCTACGGCATTTCTTTCAGTACTCTAGATCATTAGCCAAATATCCACAACTGTAGCACACTTTCTGGAACAGATGCATTCTAAAAATTCAATTTCTGTCAGTTGACTCATGTTCACATTGATTTATATTCTAATTTTGAAATCACTTTATTTTTACTTTCTAGTTCTTTTCAGTGGCCATTGATTTCTAATATCTTGCTGCCTTTTCTCAGCCTGTAAAATAATTGTATGAACACTTACCTGTGTGTAACTATAAATGGTTGCCAAAGACACTGCTCTTTAAAGTTTATCCATTTAAATAATCCTCCTGGTCAGATAATAATATTCTCCTTCATTACAGTAAAACAAATTATTAAAAATCAATCTTAAAATGCAGAACACGTGTTGTTTATTATTCTACAACTTCTGGAAAATTGTCACTGAAAGTCTGGATGACCAAGCTTCTGAGTTCAATTTGTTTTAAAAAGATCAAATTCTTGGGGCACTTGGGTGGCTCAGTTGTTAAGCATCTGCCTTCCGGCTCAGGTCATGATCTCAGGGTCCTGGGATCGAGCCCCACATCGGGCTCCCTGCTCAGCAGGAACCCTGCTTCTCCCTCTCCCATTCTGCCTGCTTGTGTTCCTGCTCTCCCTGTCTCTCTCTGTGTCAAATAAATAAATAAAATCTTTAAAAAAAAGAGAAATGATCAAATTCTTTTTTTTATTATGTTCAGTTAGCCAGCATATAGTAAGTACATCATTAGTTTTTGATGTAATGTTCAGTGATTCATTAGTTGTGTATAACACCCCGTGATCATCACAACATGTGCCCTTCTTAATACTCATTACCAGTTAGCCCATCTCTCCACCTCCCCTCCCTTCTGTAACCCTCAGTTTGTTTCCCAGAGTCCAGAGTGTCTCATGGTTTGTCTCCCTCTTAGATTTCTTCCCATTCAGTTTTCCCTCCCTTCCCCTGTGGTTCTCCACACTATTCCTTATATTCCACATATGAGTGAAATGGTATGATAATTGTCTTTTTCTGCTTAACTTATTTCACTTAGCATAATCCCCTCCAGTTCCATCCATGTCGTTGCAATAGTGGGTATTCATCCTTTCTGATGACTGACTCATCAGTCTCAATGACTGAGTCATTCCATCATATATATGTTACTATATCTTCTTTATCCACTCATCTGTTGAAGGGCATCTTGTCTCCTTCCACAGTTTAGCTATTGTGGACATTGCTGCTATGAACATTGGGGTGCATGTGCCCCTTCTTTTCACTATATCTGTATCTTTGGGGTAAATACCTAGTAGTTATGTGAATGGTGGAGACCTGTTTTGGGGCTTTGTAGCTTCAGTAGATGTATCCAAGTAGAAAATAACTGCAAAAGACTGGCATTTATACAGTACTTTAAAATCTGTAGATTACTTTCTTTCATATATAATTTATTAGATTTTCACAGCAATTATTTTAGGTAAATCAGAATTTTGCTACTAGTTTACAGATATGTTAATTACTCTGGAAAAACAATAAGTGTATTTTTTAACATCACTCGCAGACTAAATATTAGAAGGTAGATATACTCAGGGTTTTTATATACTTAATTCCATTTTCAGTGGTTATTCTACTCTAAAATTTACCTATTTAATGTGGAAAAGGCATTCTTAGACACTGGGCATTCAGTGGTGAATATGCCATACAAAATCCTAATTGGCAGGGAACTTACATAAAAGTAGGAAGAATTAGAAATAATAACATTTAAAAAAACTTTTACAGATAGAAAAGAGAGATGAAAGCAAAAAATCTGTATTGTGAAAATAGCTTGAGAGAGATAAGTCATGATAATGAAGGGACACCCTATTTATAGAGGTGATATTTTAGCTGGATAAAGAATTTCAGAGGTCCTGAGAAAGGAGCTGACGTGGCCAGTTTGAAGAATCCAAAGAAAGCCAAGACGCTTGGTGTATGAGAGAACAAGGTACAAGGAGAAGACATCAGATATGTAGGCAGTAGAAACAATAATGTGGGCTGTAAAAGCTATGATAAAGGGATTCAGTGTTACTAAATGTGCATTAGAAAGCTATTAAACAGTTCTAGGTGAGGGAATTATGTGATTTGATTTACAGTTTAAAAGAGATCATTCTACTATTATATATAGAGTGGATTTGAAAAGTAGAAGTAAAATTGGAATCAGGGAGATGAGCTATTGTATTGGTTCTGAAAAGAGATAAAGTAACAAGTTTAGCATTGTAGAGTGGAGATAAAAACAAATTAAAGTGAATAGATTAAAATTTGACTGTAAAGGTTAAATTAACATAATGTAGTGATTTACTGAATATGGAATATGAGGAAAATAGAAGAATCAAGGCTAAAAACAATAATTATTTGAGTCAATGTGATTGGTGCTTTTTTTCTTAGGTGGGGTCCACTGAATGAAGAACATTTTCTAGTGTGTGAGAACCAATAATATTTTGCATGTGTTAAGTTTGATATTTATTAGAAATCAAACTGAAGATATCAATAGGAAAAAGAATTTGGAACTTAAAGTAGGATTTTGGACAAGGCTTAAATATCAGTGAATGGCTTACACATACACACATATGGCACATAATGATGTAATGGCATTGGATGGGTTGTGATTATGTAAGGAGAGTGTTTGATTGGTAAGTGCAAGGGAGTGCAAGCTCCAGAACCCTTCAATATTAAAGGTCAGAGTAGAGGAAACTGATTCAAAGAAGGTGACTTTGGAAAAAAAAGATCGTGATTTTATGGTGTGACATCATGGAAGCTTTCTTATTAAAAAGGGGAGAAGGAAGCAAAGAAAAATATATGATTAATTATTAAACCATTTTGTAGTTATTTATTGCAAGTCATTTTGATTAAATTATCTCTACAGTCAAACTAGCTGTGGATGTGAAGACAAATCAAGAAAATTTTCGTCATTCATTCTTTCATGGAAAAGTATTAGGCTCTGTGTTGACCCCTTATTGAATGGAAGAAGAATGTCCACTCTAATAGGCTATCCATCTGTATAGGAACTAAAAATTCATTAACACATATTTATGATAAAATGCAGTAAATGTAATGATAGAAATATGTAAGTGTAATGATAGAAATATGTAAGTGTCAGTTAATCCAGTCTAAAGCTTAGACAGACTTGTAGAAGTAATCAAATGAGTGAAGAGAATAGTGAAATGCATTCATTTCAAGTGAAAAAAAAATATTAGGCAAATGATTAAAGGCACAACAAACTTACAAGATAGTAAGTAGCATAAAGTGAGTCAAAAACTGAAATTGCTGGAGATGGCATTAAGGGATTGCCATGACAAGGAGCTTGGGTTTTATATGATGGTCAACTAAGAGACTTCAAAATTTGGGGGTTAAGAGTGAATGGATTATATTTGATTTGAGATAAACCAAAATTGGGATTGGAAGAAAGGTAGAATGAAAGATGACTGACCTAAGACTGAAACACATTGTGAGCACTTTTTGTAATAATTCTGGTAAAAGAACATAAAATCCCAAATCAAGATTAAAAAAAAGTGCTATGTGAAGAAGGCACAAATATTATAGAACTAGTTGGAATAAATTTTGCAGAAACTTCTGATTGCCTGTAAAGGCAATATAAGAAGAGTCCATGATGATTTTTAGCTTGAGTGACTGAATGATGTAATTATTATTATTGAAGAAATTTTAGGTAGATGGGCAGTAATAATGTCTACTGCAAGTAGATCAAGTTTGTAAAGAAAAGTATAACCAGTCATCATTAAAGATACTTTATTCAGATAAAATAATATATTTAAATCAATAAATGTAGATATACCCAATTTGTCTCACATGAAATCTAAAAATTGACGCCACTGTGTCTCACTTTCTTCTTGAATAGATTAGATCAATTTTGGCAAAATTCAATAGTTTGTAAGATAAATACCATTAGCTTACTAGTTATTAGTTTATTAGTAGTGAACAGTACTACCTCTTGCCTTTTCTAAGCTGGCAAACACTGCCTCCAAAGTTAGAAGCTAGAAATTGCTTCTTCATTAGTCATGAGATTTGGGGAAATGGGAAGCAAAAACTGAACCAGGTAGGGAGACTTCTGGTAAAAAGTTTTCTCCCAGATAAAAATACAAAGATATCTAAAAAGTACACTCCCACCAATTAGGTTGTCCTTTCTCTTTTATTTCTTTGTATGTTGTTATATAAAGGCATTATTTGTAGGTTTTGTAGCCCTACTAAGACCATGAATGAAGTTATGGACACCAGGTTATGGACGGCAAAACAAAAAGAACTCTGTCCTTGGTAATAACATTGAGCCTCTGATCCAACCTTGCACCTATCTTCCTGAAGACTTCTTCTTACATCAGTTAACTAAATGTCATTCTTATATAAGCCACTGTGAGTCAGGCATTCTTCTACTTTGTGCTAGAAGCATTCTAGTTAATGTAGCAAGTAAATATAACTACCAAAGAGTCTTAACTTAATGGAGTATAAATAAAAAATAATTTTAATGATTTCTAAATACTGCATTCAACTATACAATGTTGAATTTCCATTCCAAATCTCTTAGAAGTATCTTGGGCAGACCCATAGTTCTATTGTCGCTTTGGATATTTCTGAAGTTCAATTCATTTTAGTTCAATTTAAAAGTTCATGTTCTTATTTATTGCTGCCCTTATTTCCCCTTATTTTACCCTCATTTCCTTCACCTATCTCCCCAAATGGAGGCCAGATTTTAAAAATGAATACTAGTTCTGTGGAGTTGAAAAGTTTGGACTGGTCTTTTATTCCTCCTCCTCTCCTTCCAGCAAGCTTGGAGGTAAGGCCTGAACCAACTTTGTTAAAGGGGCAAAGATATTTTTCACTGAGCTTGGTTTTAAATGTGAACCTGCAACCATTTATGCTACCATCTCTCTCCTAGTGTTCCCTAGGAGAGCAAGAATGTGTGTTCTGAGTGCCCTAAAGCAGCTGCACTCCATTATAAGGGGAAGCAGCTCTTCTAGAAGCAATTGTTGAGTATGTCAAATGAAAACAAATCCAGATTTAGATAAAAAGAGTTTAATTGGAAAGACTATTACAATAGGGAGAACCCTTTGGATATAGGAAGTATCTCAAAATCAAATAGGAATGGTATTTCCTTCAATAGGAAATAGCAGTCAGTAAGGGGAAGTTGAGCAAATAAGGGGAAATGACAAGCAGGCATGACAGAAAGAGCATCTGGCTCTATCAGCCAGTTCTTAGGATAGCTGATAAGTTGGCAAGTTCAGATTTTTTGTGCTTGCTCAGGCTTCAGGGTAAGCAGAGTTCAGGGGCCTATAGGGAGGACAGAGGCCTGACTAAAAGTTTGGTCTAGAGAAAGCAGGAGATATAAAATGGGCAATTGTGAACACTGGTCAGGTGAGCTAGTAGTCAGGGAACCATACATAGTAGTTTGCTTAGTTCTCTCCCAGCTTAAGTTTTTTGTCTGAATAACTATTAGTGGTGACACATTTTGCTCTCAAAACTGTCCCAAGTGGGACAATAAATTATATAGCCATCCACAGTATCAGCAACATTGCTGATCCCTTGCTACTAGCCACTCTGCCTACTTGATTCACAGAAAATACGGAGTCTTGCCAAAGCAGATGCTGGGGATGGACTCAGATCCCTGGAGGCCCCTTCTCTCACCCTGCCTTCTTTCCCTTCTCTCCATTTCCTGCATCAGATAGGCACAGTCTGGTCAGGAATTTTGTTTCCTGAGTAGGCTGATATCTAACTTAAGAATGACATACTGCTTTTCCCTTTGAGTCAGTCTCTCCAATTTTTTAGTAGTTTTTTTGTTGTTTTTGTCTTTATTGTTTTGTTTTGGTGGTAACCTACTCTTTGGAGAATTCTGAAAGTTTCCTCTCCCTATTCTGTATATACAGCTTCAGGGGGCTGTGTGTCTTTTTGGTAGATAAAGCAATTTTTGCCTGATTTAAGTGCCGGTTTTCAATCCAAATTAATAGAAAAATACCCTTCAAAATTATATAGAAATATATTAGTTTTTAGAGTATGGATTTTTCAGATAACGTTATTTTTGAGGATATATAAGAAATTGAAATTTTAAAATATAATCATTAACAAATGAGAATCAACATTAAATGCACTCAAATGTATTCTACACTAGCTATTTTAATTAGAAAAGAAAACTAATGGAAATAATCTTGCATTTTTGTGTATGTGATTTTGTGTGTGCATAAGTATGCTTGCACTTTAAGGGGAAATCAAGTAATAATAACTATAAAACCAAGTACATATACAAGTATGATCATTTTCATTGCCAGCTTAAAAATGAATTCCAGTTGATGTACTAGTACTAATTTAATCAGACTATAATGTTTGCTTGCTGAAACACAATGTTTACAACACATTTTTCCAGTTTCTTTAAAAAATGTAAAATTAAGAATTGGCATAACATTATAATGGATGTTAATTGTAACTCTTTGAGAGTATGTGTTATTTTCCTGACAGCTTCAAGGAACAAACCACACCTTCAAATAAGCAGGGTGAGTTAAGAGAGAAGCAAAACAAATAGTATCTTCAAGGGGTGCCCATTCATCAGCCATTAGCACGAGATAATCAGCTGCTAAATAAACCTAGGTCCCTCCTTATATTCTTCAGGAATCCACAAGGAAAGAAGTGCAGGAAACTATTAGAAAGCGAAGAGCCAACTCAGCATCAGCAACTGAGTTGGGCAACTTATCAGGTAACTAGGAAAATCCTGAGTGGTATAAATTTATAAAAGGTATCTAAATTTACTGTGGTGAATAGAAAAGCTCCCCGTGGCCAAATCCAATCCAATTAGGATAAAAACATTTTCCTCCTTAACTGCCAGCTTTTGTATGAAAAATTGCTTCTTCTCAAATTCAGTCAATTTTAAAATGTCTGCTAGCTGGGCTTGCCCAGCAGGAGGCTAAAGGGTCTATTACACTGACAGATGCTCTCTGCTTTAAGAGTGTACAGAATTTAAATGATTTTTATTTTCCATTTATAGTCATTTAAATGGAATTAATATGAAAATAAAACTAAAATTTGCCATTTAAAACTTTTCCTGTTTAGATAGCACTTTAAATGATTGCATATGTCACTAGTAGTCTATATTTTTAATATACCAAGTTATATTTTTCTCAGTTTTATATTTGTCAAATTCTTTAAAATGTTAATATTTATTATAACTTTGTAATCTACAGAGTTTTGACAAATATATCATTTTTGCATTATTGTGGTGGCAGGCAGATGAAGTGGAGAAGCAAGTACAATTATATCCAGCAAATTTATGAGAAAAAATAATTCTATTTTTAGTTTGTTATTATTGTTTATTAGATATTGAGTGGTAGAGCCAGGACTATTTCCCAGAATCTTTCCAATATAGTTCAGAGTACATCATATTAAGCTTTCCTGACATATAAATTCAAGTGAAAGCACATTCATTATATTATATATTCATAAAATAAATAAAATGAAAAATTTGGAGCAATTTTCCACATACATAGGAAAAATTTTAGCCTTTTGGGAGTAGGAGGATAGAAAAATGCATTGCCCATCTTCATACATTATTTAAATAGAATCTTTTAATTTATTTTTCTTCGTCTATATATTATTAACCCCCTGTAATGGTTTGCTGGGACTGCTGCAACAAAGTACAGGTGGCTGAAATGGCAGAACATTATTGCCTTACAGTTTTGGAAGCCGGAAGTCCAAAATCAAGGTATCTGCAGGTTTGGTTCCTTTTGAGAAGTGAGGACTAGAATTCGTTGTAGGACTCTCTCCTTGGCTTGTCGATGGCTGTCTTCTTCCTGTGTCTCTTCATAGCATCTTCCCCCTATGTGTATGTTTCTGTGTCCAGATTCACCCTTTTTATAAAGACACTGGGCACGTTATATCATAACTATTTTAATGATCCCATTTTAATTTGATTTCTTCTGCAAAGACCATATCTCCAAATAAAGTTGTATTCTGAGGTACCGAGTGTTAGAAAACATAAGAGAAGAAATGTTTTAATCCAATCCTCCATTCCCTAAAATACTACTGTCTCCTGTTTTTCCTATCTTCACAGTGACTTTGACTCCACTATGTTTTTTTGTTTTAAATCTTCAAATTTTCCTTTATAAATTTTAGGCATTTTAACATTTTCTTGATTACTTTTTTAAGGTTCTTAACCTCAAGTTATTTACTAGCCATTGTCTATCAACTCTGCCATTCTTAACAGCTGGTCTCCGTGACAGAAAGGTCTATGCCTACTAAACTAATTAGTCATCTCTTTCCCATGTATCCGTCATCTCATTGCTATTGAGTTTCTACCCTCACAGTGTCAGCAAAACTACTCTGAATAGTCAACCACATCACAGAATGAATTGAAAGTAAATCTTTATTTTGCTTCTCATATTACTTCTCTTTGGTATTTGTTATTATTAGTTATTTTTTTCTTGAACTGTCTTACCTTTTACTTTCGTTGCCTCTTGCTTCTCATAATTATCCTCTTCCAATCCTCTAAATATGTTGGTTTTTACTCCATCCTGTTGGTCTTGTGCCAGTTTCATTCTAAATTGATATGTTATTTAACTTAATCCAACTCTTGTTTGAAGTGCCGCTTATGAACTTCTCACCTCCAAATTGATATCACCAGATCTGTATATCCAGTGGCTTAATAGTTAGACCTCTACATTTGGAGTCCCAAAAGTTTCTCAAAATCAGCATTAAAGAATGAACCAATCATCTTCCATGCTCTTTTCCAAATCTCTTTCATGTGTTTTTTTATTGATGTGTATATAACCTTTAACTTTAAATAAACTTATAATTTTTGTTTCTTATAACTCCCAACATACTAGAAACCTATGTTATTTGATACTCTAAATTTCTTATTCTATCTAAATAACAGCTATTAAAATATGACCTTTTGAATTGATCCTTTTGATAAGGATCATCTGTATTCATCATTTCAAAACAGTATGCAAAGAATTGATATTGACCTATGGTGGAGTCCATGGGAGTCACTAGAAGATGAGATGAAGAACATTTGTAGGTTTAATCTGGGGGAAAACCATTACATAAAGAATACATGATCTCTTATGGATGAAAAGATGGAGTACTATTCCTCTGCCCATCCAATGTCCAAAATATAAGAGATATAAAATTATGCTATGTTAAGGGGATAAGGAATGAAATAATCATTTAAGAACTTACAAAAGGATACTCGGTGATAAATAATTAGCATTTTTAAAATTGCTTACTAGAAAGGATTTCTATCAATGTGTTGATTAAAAAATTCTAGCAAACAGAATTAGACGGCACACAGTTTTTATATTTTGGCTATTTTGAACTTCCAGAATATCCTAAATATGTCCATACTACACACGAGCACCTGAGTGGTTCAGTCAGTTAAGCATCTGGCTTTGCCTCAAGTTATGATCCCAGGGTCCTGAGATCCAGCTCTGCATTAGGCTCCCTGCTCAGTGTGGAGTCTGCTTCTCACTCTCTCTGTCACTTACCCTGACAAGATAGTCTTGTCAATAAATTGTGTTGGAAAAATTGGACAGCTACATGCAAAAGAGTAAAATTGGATCACTTTCTTATACCATATAAAAAATAAACTCAAAATATTTGTTTAGATCTGTCTCTTTAGGCAAGGACAAAAAAATAAAAAATAAAAAATGAGACTGCATCAAATTAAAAAGCTTTTGTACTGTGAAGGAAACCATTAACAAAATGAAATGGGAGAAGATATTTGTAAATGATATATCTGATAAGGGGTTAACATCCAAAAGATATGAAGAATTCATACAACTTAATACCAAAAATCCAATTTAAAAAATGAGCAGAGGACCTGGATAGACATATTTAAAATCTATCTGTGGACATTTAGATTGGTTCCACATCTTTGCCATTGTAAATGATGTTGCAATGCATATAGGGCTATATATTCTTTTTGAATTAGTGTTTTTGTTTTCTTCAGATAAATATCTCTAAGCAGAATGAATCAGTGGATTGTATGGTAGTTCTATTTTTAATTTTTTGAGGAAACTCTATACAGTTTTCCATATTGGCTGCACCAGTTTACATTCCTACGAGAGTACATGAGGGTTCCTTTTTCTTCACATCCTCAACAATACTTATCATTTCTTGTCTTTTTGATAATAACCATTCTGACAGTTTTTGAGGTGATAGTTCATTGTGTGTCTTTACTTCCACTTCCATGATGCTGAACATCTTTTCGTGTGTCTTGTGACCATCTGTATATCTTCTTTGAAATGGAATATTACTCAGCCATAAAAAAGAATGAAATCTGGCCATTTGTCACCACATGGATGGACCTAGGTGGTATTATGCTCAGTAAAATAAATCAGACAGAGGCAAATACCATATGATTTCACTTATATGTGGAATCTAAACAAAACAAAAATCTAAACAAAATCTAAACAAAACAAATGAACAAACAAACAAAAAAAACAGAAATAGACTCATAGATATAGAGAATGAGCTAATGGTTACCAGAGGAGAGAGGGTTGGGAGCATGGACAAAATAGGTGAAAGTTATTAAGAAGTGCAATATTCCAGTTTTAGAAGAAATAAGACAAAGGAATGTAAGATACAGATTAGGGAATATTGTCAATAATATTGTAACAACTTTGTATAGCCACATGGTAATTAGATTTATTGTCATGACCATTTCATAATGTATAAAATAAAATCCCTATATTGTACACCTACAACTACTATAAAACAGTTTCAATATATTATAATGATAAAATATCAGTTATTCCTCAATTTAAAAAATTGACAAGCTTGACTCAATACTAGATTTAAAAATCTTTTTAAGTACATGTTTTATTGTTCTTTAAAATCATAGAATTTAATTCACAATGAAATATAAAATTAATGCTGAATAAAAACCTACTCACTGTCCATTTTGTATAGCTTTCTTTGGTCTTATTAATTTTTTTCTATAAACTGAAGTGTCAGTTTTCTCTGTATTTTGACACCAAAACACTACTCTGCTTTTCAGTACAAATGATGACTGAATGGATTTCAGTACCTACCCTGAATGTTTAAAAATTTAGCAACATTAGTCCAAGTTTATTGTCTAAAAAGTTAAATTAGCAGTTTTAATGTCAAATTAGAACTATTATTTTGATGAATCTAGTGACAAAAGAGAATAAAATCATTTAGTATCATAGATGTAAAGTTTAGTATAACAGAAATTATTTAAAAATTTTTATGATCTTTGTACAATTTTGGGAAGCAATATCTAAAATCGAGTGGTTTACTGTACAGTCATGTCTACTTTGAGATGCTTCTAAGTCAAAAGTTTTCTTTGCAAACAAAATTTATTTTGTGATATTTTTATAGAACTATTTGGATATAGAAACACGCATTCTTTTTCCCCAGAAGTAAATATTTACCTGGTAGATTTAGGATTTTCAATTCAGGAAGAACAACCAAAAAAGGCGGGGGTGGGGGAAGGATTACTCTAATTATGCAAAACAATTTGACAGAGTAGTTTTAAATATTTATAATTTTCAGGAACTCTTGAGAACCAGCTGCCTCTTGGTTAACTTTATATCACAGAAATGAACGGATTAGAGAAAGGGATTTCAGGGAATAGAATCTTTGCTTGTTGGTGGTTCTAATTTTATGGTGATAAATGACAGTGAAAAAAGTGGGTGAGAAAGAAGAGACTCCTATTGTGGGGGACTGGGGGTTTAAAAAAGATCCTGAAGCAGAAAATAACCCTTAGAGAATAGCACAAGTATTCTTCAGGAGTATAAATTAAATTGTCTTGAATTATTTGCTGAGGTAAATATCAGAATCCTTTGAATATGTGTATACTCTATGTATAGTTTGTGGATTATGTTAGTTTAAATCCAATATTATTTTAACAAAGGATCTTGGGATGATACAGATTACTTATGAACATATAGTAGAGGACACTAACCAAAAGATCAGTAGTAGTTATGGAATGCAAATAGATAAAACTGTCTTATTAAATTCCAGTTTTTCTATCTCCAAAATAATGGAATTGAGTACAGACTTAATTAACATTCAATTTTATAGATAGTTATCAAGAATTTTTCAGCTCGGAAATTTATATTTGATGGAGAAATTCTGCATGAGATGTTCCAATATGCCTATTACCTTTGCTTTCACATAATTAGATTAAGGAAAATTGGACTTCTAACTTAAGGAAAATTTATGGATACTTTCTTAAATAGGAAATACGAGTATTGTCAGTACTTGAATGTTGCAATGAGACCTTTCCAAGGCAGTGAGTAAGGAGACCAGGAAAGCCACCATAAAGGCAAAGCCTACTGGATTTGATGATAGCCTGATTGAATATATTTACACTACTGTAGAAACAGTGTTCCAGTCAGATATAAAAGATAACTTCATAAGTATTCTCACCCACAGTATTCACCCAAGCCCTGACCAGGGGAAATGAGGCATTGGTCAATAGTCTTCAAAGTATGCTGGTCCAATATTCTAAACCAAAGTATATTTGTGTGTATACTATCAAACATTCATTGATCTACTTAGCTTGCTTTATTTTTATGCCATGCCCACATAAAGCTTTAGGAATAGGGATGGGCTTCTCATCTAATCTAGGTATAGGAAGTGATTGCAACGACTATAATGAGAAGAATATTCTGATAGATTTGTTATATTTATAATAGAAAATGAATAAATTAACATGTCTATTAAATAAGCGATCTCATGAATTTTAGTTATGGGAGTCTATCTGTCTATCTATCAGTCTATCTGTCTTACAATGCCAGACTTTTGAGTGTGCAAGCTAGAATGACAAGAATCCGAGTTGTGATAATTTAACAAAATAATAAATTTCAGTTTGGGGCACCTGGGTGGCTCAGTGGGTTAAGCCTCTGCCTTCGGCTCAGGTCATGATCTCAGGGTCCTGGGATCAAGCCTGGCATCTGTGCTCTCTGCTCAGCAGGAAGGCTGCTTCCTCCCCTCTGCCTGCCTCTGCCTACTTGTGATCTC
>CM053605.1:40696507-40713082 GCA_028646535.1 Procyon lotor
CGCATATCTGTGCAGCATTCATAGTGACATCTGCACAATTGCTACCTCATCTAGTCCTCAATTAATGTAATCAGGAAGATGTACAATTCCCAATGCACAAATCATTGAGAGTTGTAACTTTTACCTGTCTTTTCATTGCCTAAGATTAATAGCATGCTCTTCACATATTCAATAGATTTGCATAAATTTCCATACTATACCCCTCTGTAGTTGCTTTCCTGTCATCTTCCCTAAGGAGGTGAATATAAATGCCTTTTCCTTATTAAAATTAGCCATAGGATTTGTTTAAAAATTCATTTTTATTCTAGAACAAATTAATTTCAGTATCTAGTAGTATCTTTCACAGTATATCTATTTAATGAAGTGTCTAGTAATTAGCAGCATATAAGAAAGCAGTAAGTGTAAACTGCAACCTTTATAATCATTTACTGAAGTTTCCCCAATCTTCTGGTTTCACTTGTCTCTTCACATTGCACTTGCTCTTTTTTTTTTTTTTTAATTTTTTTTTTTAAAGATTTTATTTATTTGACAGAGAGAAACACAGCAAGAGGGAACACAAGCAGAGGGGATGGTAGTGGGAGAAGCAGGCTTCCTGGGGAGCAAGGAGCCCAGTGCGGGGCTCGATCCCAGGACCCTGGGATCATGACCTGAGCTGAAGGCACACGCTTAACGACTGAGCCACCCAGGCGCCCCGCACTTGCTCTTAAAACATAAAATGTGATTGCACTTTGTATATTCTGAAGTATCTGGTAATTATTCTAACTCACTCAATTCATTTCAATTTTAGAGATAAAAATGCTGGAAAAAAATCTGTTTAAATCTCTGAAAAAAATTACCTCTCTAACAAATTGATTTATACAGCTATTAGGAATATTTGAATCTCTTAATTAATTATGAAATTAACATTATAAGTATTTTAAATCTTTATTTTATTTAAAACAATACAAAGTGTGTAAAGATTGGGCTGCTCAATGCAGTAGACAATAGACAAAGACTAAAATATAATCAGCTTAGTCTATGTGAAGATTTTATTGTTTCATCTGAAAATAAAAAAAAAACAATTATCAGAAAAGGACTATTCCTGGGGTTCCTGAGTGGTTCTCTCATTAAGCATCTGCCTTTGGCTCAGGTCATGATCCCAGGGTCCTGGGATAAGATCCCACATTGGGCTCCCTGCTTAGCAGGAAACCTGCTTCCCTTTCTTCCACTCCCCCTGCTTATGTTCCCTCTCTTGCTCTCTTGCTGTATGTCTCTCTCTGTCAAATACATAAAATAAAAATCTTAAAAAAAAAAAAAAGAAAAGAAAAGGACTATTTCTGGAATTCACTATGTATTCTAATTTGGAGATGACACATATTTAACTCATATTTTTATGATTTTTTTCCAAAGTCTTTGGAAAATATTAATTGTAAAGTGGAAAAACAAATCTTTGCCCACCATTCTTAATATTTGAGATACCAACTTAGTAGTGTCCAAACATGGGCCATTCAGTTAGCTTCCTTTCTGCACTTGAGCTGGTTGGAGGCCATTGGAAGTAGGAGTGGAAACAAGGATATGACATGAGTAATAGATTTTTTAAGTATAGTTTGAGGATTAGAAAAATAAAGTAACAGTATTTTTTGCTGAATTTAACCTCCTTTTATTCCTTGTTTTTTTGGTGGGTGGTAAAGGGTAGGGAACTAAAGTGAAAGATAATCAGAAGTGAAGGAGAAAATATGACAGCAATCCTTGGAAAATGAAATTAAAGCCATAGAAACAGAAACTTTATATCATATTCCTCACGAATATTTCTATCTCAAGAGATGGAAGTAAAAGGAACTTAAAAAGTTTGCATGTAATAGTATACTTTAGAGTTAAAACATGATGGTATGGAGGTGCCTGGGTGGCTCCCATGGTTAAACATCTGCCTTCGTGGCTCAGGTCATGATCCCAGGGTCCAGGGATTGAGCCCCACGTTGGGCTCCCAGCTCAGCAAAAAGCCTGCTTCTCCCTCTCCCTCTGCCCCTGCTTGTGCTCTCTCTGTCTCTCTCTCTCACAAATGAATAAATAAAATCTTAAAAAAAAAATCATGATAATATAGTTAACAGAGAAGCATCAACTGACTATACCCACAATTTCAAATTAATTAATTATTAAACATATCTTTAAAGATATATTGCAAGCAATTTTGTGGAAAGATTAAAAATAGAAAAGTATATTTTTAAAAGTACATTCTTCTAACAACAAAAAAAGCTGTAACTTGATATCAGAGAGAGATGTTTAGGAAATGAATTAAATTACCTCAAAATATACCCAAAGCAATTATTTCATGTGTTAATTTTTGTTATTCAGATAATCAATATTAAGCTGTTTTAATGTTGCTTTTATTATATGGAAATACACATTATGTTTGTTTTTTTTTTTTAAAAACTTACATTCTGGAATGATTTATACTTATAGAAAAATTCCAGATAGTACAGGGAGTTCCTATACATTCCGCACCTGTTGTGTTAGTTAATTTTATGTGACAATTTTTAGTCTATATGCCTAGTTCTTTGGCCAAATATTAGTCTAGAAGTTACTGTGAACATATACTGTGGATGTGATTAATATGTACAATCATTCGACTTAGAGTAAAACAAATTATCCTCCATAATATGTGAGGGCCTCATTCAATCAAGTGAAGGCCTTAAGAGTAAAAACCAAGTTTTCCCAGATATAAAGTAATTCTGCCTCAAGCCTATAACATAAATTTTTTTTCATTAATATAGTATGAACAATCACCTACCCATTTTGTGTGGACATAGTTTTCAAATCATTTGGGTAAACACCGAGGAGCCTAACTGCTGGATGATATAATAAGACTATGTTTGGCTGTATAAGAAATCAGCAAACATCTTCCAAAGTGGCTGTTACATTTTGCATTCCACCAGCAGAATGAGAGTTCTTATTCCACATCTTTGCCAGCATTTGATATTTTCAGATATTAGCCCTATATGTGTAATGTTGAGCATCTTTCCTATGCATATTTACCACATATGTATTTCCTTTGGTGAGGTGATTGTTCAAATCTCGTGTTAACTTTTTATATTAAGTTTTCACAGTTTTTTGTGTATTTTGGATACAAATCCTTTATTGGATATGTATTTTGCAAATATTTCTTCTAGTCTGTGAAATTTTTTATTCTCTAACAGTGACTTTCACAGAGCAAAAGTTTTGTATTTTAATGAAGTCCTACTTACCAGTTTTTTTTTCTTTCATGGATCATTCTTTTGTTGTATCTAAAGAAATCATCACCATCATTAGGAAACTGCAAATTAAAACAGCAATGAGATACCATTACACACCTATTAGACTGGTAAAAATCCAAAATAAGGATGATAGCAAATGCTGGTGAAGATGTGGAGCAAAAAGAACTCTCATTAATTGATTATGGGAATCCAAAACGGTGCAGTCATTTTGGAAGACTGTTCGGCAGTTTCTTACAAAATTAATCATTTTCTTACTGTTGACTCAACAATCACACTTCTTTTTTTAATTTATTTTTATTTTTTTATTTTTTCCCCAGATACATTTAATTTTTTCAGTGTTACAAGATTAATTGTTCATGCACCATACCCAGTGCTCCATGCAATATGTGCCCTCTTCAATACCCACCACCAGGCTCGCCCAACCCCCCCACACACACTTCTTGATATTTACCCAGATAAGCAGAAAACTTTTGTTTAGCCAAAAATCTGAACACAGTGTTGGTGGCATAGTTGTGAGCATAGCTGAGCTGCCTTCCAAAAACCTGCCCACAATGTTTATATCAGCTTTATTTATAATTGCAAAAATGTGGGAAAAAACCAAGATAGCCATTAGTAAGTGAGCACATACAAAAACTGTGGTACATCCACAAAATAGAACATTACTCAGTGCTAAAATGAAATGAGCGGATGAATCATGAAAAGACAGGGAGGAACCTTAAATGTGTATTGCTAAGTGAAAGAGATCAATCTTAAAAGGCTACAAACTGTATGATTCCAACTCTATAGTATTCTGGAAAAAGCAGAACTATAGTCACAACAAAAAGATCAGTGGTTGCAAGGGGTTAGGGTAGGAGAGATATATAGACAGAGTACAGAGGATTTTTAGGGCAATGAAACATGTTATTACACATTTGTCTAAATATATAGAATGTACACCACCAAGAGTGAATGCTAATGGAAACTAAGGACTTTGATAATGAATTGTCAATGCAGGTTCACTGATTATTAATGAATGTACCAGTCTGATACAGGATGTTGGTAGTGGCAGAGACATATATGGGACCAGGGAGTATATGGGAACTCTCTGTATTTTATACCCATTTTACTGTGAAACTAAAATTGTTCCAAAAGTAAAGTCTGTTTTGGCCAAAAAAAAAAAAAAAAAAAAAGTCATCACCCAAACAAGGTTACCTAGTTTTTCTCCTATGTTATCTTCTATGAATTTTATAGCTTTGTATTTTCCATTTAAATATGCTATAATAAGTATAGTAAAATGGATTTAATTTTATAAAAGATGTAAATTCTGTGTCTAGATTCTTTATATATATATGACTATCCAGGTATGCTATTACCATTTGTTGAAAAGAATACCTTTTCTCCATAGAAATGCCTTTACTCCTTTGTCAAAGTCAGTTGACTATATTGTGTGGATCTATTTCTGGGCACTCTATGTCTGTTGCAGTGATTTATTTCTTTATTCTTTTACCAATACCTGACTGTCTTGATTACTATAGCTAGTCTCAAAGTTCAGTAGGGTCAATTATACAGCTTTGTGTTTTTTCAATTTTGTTTTGGCTATTCTGAGTCTTTTGACTTTCCATGTAATCTTCAAAATCAGTTATTCAATGACCAGAAAGTAACTTGCTGGGATTTTGATTGGGGTTGTATTGAATCTATATAACAATTTGGGAAGACCTGGTATCTTTGTTTATTGAGTAACTATTCACTATCCACCAACAAGGAGTATCTCTCCATTGATTTAGCTCCTCCTTGATTTCTTTGATCAGAGGTTTCTAGTTTTCCTCATACAGCTTTAGCATATACCTTGTTAGATTTATACCCAAGTATTTCATTGGGGGGAGGTTTCATATATATGGTATTAATTTAAAATCTCAATTGCTCATTGCTGGTATATAAGAAAGCAATGAACTTTTGTATGTTAACCTTGTGTCCTGCTGTCTTGCTCAACTCACTGATTAACTCCAAAAGTTATTTTGATTCTTTGAAATTTTCTACATAAGCATGCTATCTGCAAACAAAGATAGCTTTATTTCTTCTTTCTTAATCATTATATCTTTTATTTATTTTCTAATTCCATCACTTAAACTTCTGATATGATGTTCAACACGAGTTGTGGAAAAGGGACATCCTGGCCTTGTTCCCATTTTTAGGAGGAAGCTTTAAGTTTCTCTCCATTAAGTATGATGGTAGGTGTAGGTTTTCATAGATGCTCTATATCAAGTTGTGGATGTTCCCTCTATTTCTAACTTGTTTAATTATTTTTATTATTATTATGAATAGGTATTGGGTTTTATAAAATGCTTTCTTTGTAGCTAATGATATGATTATATGACTTCTTGATTTAATGAATTATATTTATTGATTTTTGAATATTGATTCAGCCTTATATACCTAGAATAAATCTCACTTGAACATGGTACATAATTATTTTTACGCAGTGTTGGATTCTCCTTGTTAATATTTTATTGAGGATTTTTGCATTTATGTTCATGAAAGATATTGGTCTGTACTTATTCTTTCTTGTAATATGTTTACTTGTTTTCATATTAGATATCATGGAATAAGTTAGGTGCTATTTCCTCTGCTTTTATTATCTGGAAGTGATTTTAGGGAATTGATGTTATTTCTTCCTTAAATATTTAGTAAATTTATCAGTGACAAATTCATCAAGACTTTGATGTGTATTTATATAAATAGCACATATCTTGGGTATTTTTCAGTATATTAGGTTTCATATATAAAGCATGCCTTTATTTAGTTATGCCAGAAATCTGGCCTAAAATGGATTTTTAAAACCCTTCATATTGCACATCGTGATAAGAAACCACATGTTTCTGGGTCTGGTGCTTTCTGTTTTGGAAAATTATTTGTTTAATTTTTAAAATAGATATAGTTTCATTCTGATTATCTATTTTCATTTGTGTGAGTTTTGCTAGACTCTATCTTTCAAGGAATTGGCCTATTTCATCTAAATCATCAATTTTATGAGTATAGAGTTTTCATAATATTCCTTTATAACCCTTTTAATGTCCTAAAGATCACTAATGATGATCCCTCTTTCATTTCTGATATTAATAATTTGTGCCTTCTCCTGTTTTTTCTTTGTTAGCCTGTCTAGAAGTTTATCAATGGTGTTGATATTTCCAAAGAACCAGCTTTTGATTTTGTTGATTTTTCTCTATGGTTGTCCCGTTTTCAGTGTCATTGATTTCCGCTCTACTTTATATCATTAGTTTTCTTCTGCCTGACTGGATTTTTCTCTTCTTTTCTTTTCTTTTCTCTTCTCTTCTCTTCTCTTCTCTTCTTTTCTTTTCTTTTCTTTTCTTTTCTTTTCTTTTCTTTTCTTTTCTTTTCTTTTCTTTTCTTTTCTTTTCTTCTTTTCTTTTCTTTCCTTTTCTTTTCTTTCCTTTTCTTTTCTCTGTTTGACAAACCTAGGAGTTTGGATTTTTAAAAATATTTTGAATTCTTTTTTTCTAATATATGCATCCAGTGGTGCAAAATTCCCTATAAGTACTTCTTACATTACATCACATAAATTTTACAAGTTGTATTTTTTGTTTTATTTTTTCAAAGTATTTATTAATTTCTCATGAGACTTCTTGTTTGGCTCATGTGTTATTTAGTAGTGTGTTTTTAATAGGCAAGTGCCTTGTGATTTCCCAGCTACTTCTTTGTTATTGACTCCTCAGCATATATGTGAAGTAAGAAAAGGATATTCAGTACTGTCTTGAGTTAAAATAAGCTATTACTTGCATGAAAATTTTTTAAAGCTTATTTCTATTGAGGTATATCATATAAAGAATAAATTTCTCAGAATAGTAACTCAGAGTCGTAACTATTTTTACTGGGCTTTTCTAATGATTATACAGGGAGTCATTCTACTTCTAAAGTTAACACTTTTTGCTCAACTGATTCTTCATCAAAGGCAGCATTTTATTAATATTATAATCCTGAAAGGACAATCTAATTGTTTTTCAAAAATACTCCAAACAAGCTGCTCAATGCCCTAATGAATCATACTGAAACTCTTGTAATATTTAGGCTTTCAAGACTTTGATGTGTAATTATTTATATAAATAGCACATATCTTGGGTATTTTTCAGTATATTAGGTTTCATATATAAAGCATGCCTTTATTTAGTTATGCCAGAAATCTGGCCTAAAATGGATTTTTAAAACCCTTCATACTGCACATTGTGATAAGAACCCACATGTTTCTAATTTCAACCTCAATCACTCAATTCTTCAAACAGTAGCTTATGAAACATAGTTTCTAATAGTGAAAAGCTAATTAGCAACAGAAAAAACACTTTAAAAGCATGGTAAATAATAATTAGAGATGGTGCAAAATTACATCACTCTTTCTATTATTACTACATTTTAGACACAGAATAAGATATCCAAAAGTTTTAAGTTTAATTTATGAATAGACTATTATTTGGCTTAAAATGTTAAAATAATATGTCATACAATTATAGGAACAAGGAATAACCTATTTATTATCATTTAAAAACATAAATAAAGCCAATTTCTAAAAGTACCCAGGATTTGAAAAACAGTAATTTTTGACCCAAGAAACAATATTCAAAATGTAATAGAGAAGAAAGAATAAGAGTAGAATGGTAAATATGAAAAATTTTTGAAGGTCCACAGACTGATCCAAAATTCAATATTAGAGCAAATTAGATTACCTTTTCTGAAAATCAGATGAGAGCTTGTGAAATGTAATGTGATCAGAAATATAAACACTATAAAAGGTTATGGTAACATAGTTATTCATTCAACAAATATAGAGGAAAAGATACTCTGAACTGTTTGTTTCTCTGACATGATTACAGAAGAGAGAACGTGACAGGCAAGTTCCTGCATTCCTGCACCACATTTATAGTTGATGATAAAAGAACCAACATAAAATATAACAAATAACTAAAAACAATAATTAGAGGTTGTTATTAAAGAAAACAAAAATAAATCTGATGTCCTGATGTTAAATGAGGCAATATAAATGAGGACTACTTTAGATCAGAATGATCCAGACAAAAATTTGAGGAGCTTTTTGTTTCAGTTATAAGATAAAAAACATGAATATTGTGAGATGAGAAATGGGATGCTGTGTTCAAGGGAATGACAGGATGCTCAAGTAACTGGAGTTTAGCGAGAAAGATTGAAACGAGAGGAAATTTCAAGGGTATCACATAGAACTGTACTGACTACTGACTACTGACTGGTCTGCCTAAATTACAGGTATAACATATTCATTTTGATCAGATTAAAAGATATATATGTACCAGTTTGGAATGATTTTTCCACTATGGTTGCTTCAAATAATGTGCTTGATGCATGCTGTATTTGGTATATCCTATATTTGAATCTCTAAATAAAAATTTAAGAAATAAATATTTATGCTGCTCAAATGTATTAATTCATGGAATATAAATATCTGTGATATTAATGGATTCTATAAAGATGATGAATAGGACTTATATTTAATTATCACAGTGTAAATTCTCTTCCTTACCATCTCTTATATCTCTAATCATACTGGGCCTTCTAAAGATCAAAAGGATGAGAAAAAGGAAGAGTAACAACAGGATGAGTCTGTATAATGCATTAATTTATTCCTGTTCCTAAACTTTCCACTAGCCATGTTGGCTTTCAAGTCAAACTGATGATTGCAAATAAGACTCCTAAGTGATTCCAATTCTGCTATTATTAGTAGATGCCAAAACCTTTTGTCATTAGACATCCAGATTTACTTGTTTGGAGTTCTCCAATGATTGAATTTTAATATTAAGATATAACTCATGTTATATAAATCCAAGCTCTAGCAGAGGAGCTTTAATTCAGGCTGCCTTCCATATACAGTCAGAGTCTACTCTAAAGAGTAAAAATCTGAATTTCACTAATGGGAAAGATCATGATCCATGTGATTTATGGTATTGGACCACTGATCCCCTTGTCAAATTAAAGAGTTGTATCAAGAAAATTGCAACTATTGTAAATCTGAAATTCAGTTTGTCTTATTAATACTGGACAATTGATATATCTCTAGTTACAAAGCCCACAACAAAATTACTGTAAAATAAATTACTAATTTAGTTAATAAAAATTAGTATTAATGCATATAGTTAAGAGCATGATAATGTGAAATGGATGTATCTTTATAAGACAATAAATATGACTTACAGGTAGAAACGCTAAATATATAATACTGATCTAAATATTTAGACAAAATTGATGAATATTTTATCAAAATTTCCTCATTAAAAATGTTTTGTTTTCCCACCATTGTGGTTAGTAAAGCACTCTATTATTTTCTTTGAATCTGATACCTGTAGTACTATCTGTGTTTCTATATGAAATCTGCTTTAAATATATGCTCAATTTCTTGGTTCCCAAATACCAGTTATATGCCTAGTACTTCCACAGTTGTTCAAAATTCATATTATCTTGGTTTGAATTTATTTTCTTTACATTCACTTACAATTCTAGGTAATATTTTTTGTTGAAAAGGCAACAATTTTATTATGGTAAAAAGAAAACCAGTATCACTTATCATATATAAAAGCTAAATCTAAAAATATATAATGGAAAATACTGTTATTAAGTTTTCCTTAGATATTGCTGCCTGCCAAAGGTTTGAGCTTAAAACCTGTTCTCTTTTTGTTAAAACTGAGTTTAAAAAACATTTGAAGTTATTCCTTGGTGCAAAGTATGGAACACAAAAATAGTAGATATGGAGTAAGGAGAATTCTGGTTCATTACACATTATATTTAATACTATTATAAATATCCAAGAACAAAACTGCTAATACAATGAAAATATTGAAAATAATTTAACTACATGCATTATTAATCCTAGTGCTCCTTTCCACATAGGAAGACAAATTAGAAAGAGAGAGAGAGAGAGAGAGAAATCGTCATCATTAAAAAATAATTTCAAACTATTTTTCACAGTTGGAAGTTGGTTGTGTGGGCAGAACTAAGAGAAGTAGGAGGACCCTAGGCTTGCTTTTTACCACACCAAATAAATATCAAATCATTCTGAACCTGATTTGAAGACTGACAGAATAAACTGCACAACTAGAGGGAGATAAGAGGCCACACTGTAGAAGGTAGAAGGTGCAGAGACATGATTTGGGGGAGAAAAGGATCAAAGGATCACAGGTTCTGCTTAAGGGAGGGAATTCTGATCACATAGAGGAGAGAGAGAGAGAAATTGAGAGGAGTGCACAGAGGATCACAAAATGAAAATACTTCCCCAAAGCCATTGCCTGAGAAAACAAGAGGGCTGATTATCATGAGATTTTACAACCAGAGAAACTCAAAGACTGGAATTTTAGAGTCAGTGCTGCAGCTGGTGTTGAGCCCTGTGGGTGCTGCAGAAGACCAGGAACAAAGGGTGTTATCTGAAGATATGCTGGAACTCACTGGGAGAGATAATTCCTCCTTCTTGGAGTGCTTCTGGGAGAGGTGGCATTGCCTTTCTGGGGACAAAAGAGTTAGCAGGCACCATTTTGCTCCCCCACCCTTTATTATAGGTATAGGACATCTGCTGAGGGTGGCTAACCTGAACACCAGCTATTTGCTGTACATTACTCCAAACTCCAGTCTCTTGCACATTGATATGACTGCCCTTCTGGGACAAACCTAAACTAGCCCCAGCATGGCAAGACTCCCTCCCTCTACCTCCCAGCAGAGGATCAGCATGGGTCTGCACCATACAAGGTCCCTAAAGTTTGGAGTTTTAAAACTCAGCTGGCCTGCCTGGGATAGAATACAGGTGTACTATTCTGCTGGGGTGAGCAGAAGTCCAGATGCAGACAGGGTAAATGCAGGGATCTGAGGGAGACCTGGTACACCAACAGAGAGATGATTTACTCTTCTGTCAGGGCTTCCCAGACAACAGCAGGCACAAACTCCCCTCCCTAGGGAAAAAATAAAATAAAATTAATTAATTAAAAAAAGAGTTAATACCTATTCTTCTCAAACTGTCCAAAAAAATACAAATGGAAGGAAAACTTTCCAACTCATTCTACAAGGCCAGCATTACCTTAATTCCAAAACCAAAGGCCCCACTAGAAAGAATTATAGGCCGATATCCCTGATGAACATGGATACAAAAATTCTCAAAAAAAATTTTAGCAAATCGAATCTAACAGTACTTTAAAAGAATCATTCATCAAAATCAAGTGGGATTTATTCCTGGGCTGCAGAGGTGGTTCAATATTTACAAAACAATCAACATGATGCACCATGTTAATAAAAGAAAAGATAATGGGCTGGCTGTGTGATGGACATTGAGAAGGGTATGTGCAATGGTGAGTACTATGAATTGTGTAAGGCTAATGAATCACAGACCTGTATCCCTGAAACAAATAATACATTATATGTTAATAAAAAAAATCTGCAAAAAAGAAAAAAAAAAAAGAAAAAAAAATAACCATATGATTCTCTCAATAGATGCAGGAAAAGCATTTTACAAAATACAGCATCCATTCTTGATAAAAACCCTCAACAAAGTAGGGATAGAAGGGACACACCTCAACATCATAAGGGCCATATATAAAAGACCCACAGCTAATATCATCCTCAATGGGGAAACTGGGAGCTTTTACCTTATGTCCCAGGAAAAAGATACACTCTAACCACTATTATTTAACATAGTATTGGAGTCCTAGTTTCAGTAATCAGACAACAAAAGAAATAAAAGGCATCCAAATCAGCATGGAAGAAGTCAAACATTCACAATTTGCAGATTACAATTTGCAGATGATACTCCATGTAGAAAACTCCACCAAAAAAATTGATGGAATTAATACATTAATTTAGCAAAGTTGCAAGGTACAAAATTGTTGTACAGAATTCAGTTGCTTTTCTATATACCAATAATGAAGAAACAGAAAAAGAAATCAAGGAATTGGTCACATTTACCATTGCACCAAACCATAAAAGACCTACAAAAAAACTTAACCAAAGGGGTAAAAGATCTGTACTCTGAAAACTATAGAACACATATGAAAGTAATTGAGGATGACATAAGGAAATGGAAAAAGATTCCTTGCTCATTCATTAGAAGAAGGAATATTGTTAAAATATCTGTATTACTCAAAGCAATCAATACATTTAATGTAATCCTTAGCAAAATACCACCAGCATTTTTCACAGAGCTAGAACAAACAATCCTGAAATTTTTATGAAACCAGAAAAGTACCTGAATAGCCAAAGAAATCTTGAAAAAGAAAAACAAAGCTGGAAGCATCACAATTCATCATGCTCTATCACAAAGACATCATGCTCTATCACAAAGCTGTAGTCATCAAGACAATATGGTACTGGCACAAAAACAGGCACATAGATCAATGGAACAGATTAGAAAACCCAGAAATAGATCCAACAACTATATGGCCAACTAGTCTTCAACAAAGCAAGAAAGAATATCCAATGGTGGGGGGAACCAAACGAATAGTCTCTTCAACAAGCAGTGCTGGGAAAATTGGGCAGCGACATGCAAAAAAATGAAGCTGGACTTCATCATACACAAATATAAATTCAAAATGGATGAAATACCCTAAATGTGAGATCTGAAACCATAAAAATCTTAGAAAAGAACACAGCCAGCAACCTCTTTGAACTTGTCTATTGCAACTTCTTACTAGACATATCTCCTGAAACAAAGGAAACAAAAAATCATCTCTTGGGACCTAATCAAAATAAAAAGTTTCTGCACAGTGAAGGAAATAATCCACAAAACTAAAAGGCAAACTTTAAAATAGGAAAAAAATCTTGCAAAGGTCATATTGAAAAATGTTAGTATGCAAAATCTATAAATAATTTATCAAATTTAACACCCAAAAAACAAATAATTCAAAAATTTTCAAAAATTTTTGAAAAAATTCAAAAATTTTTTTTCTTTTTTTCAATTTTTTTATTTAAATAAGGAGAATTCTTTCGTATGGAAAGAGCTAGTACAATCACATATTTGAAAGGAGAAACAATAGGTACTGATCCGGAGGGAAGGGCAAAGGGTGAGGTGTGCCATCATGGCCTGCCGAATCCATGATTCCATTTCCCATCCTAGGCAAAAGCTTCATGTCTGTTCAGAAGACATGAACAGACATTTTTCCCAAGAAGACATCCAGATGGCTAACAGACATATGAAAAGATGCTCAACATCACTCATCATCAGGGAAACACAAATCAAAACTGTAATGATATATAACCTCACACCTGTGAGAATGGCTAAAATGAACAAACACAAGAAGTAACAGATGTTGGTGAGGATGAAAAGAAAGAAGAACTCCCTTACACTGCTGGTGAGAATGCAAACTGGTGCAGCTACTGTGGAAAATGGCATGGAGATTCCTCAAAAAGTTAAAAATGGAACTACTACAATCCAGCAATTGTACTAATTGGTATTTAGCCAAAGGATACACAATTACTGATTTGAAGGACCCTGATGAATGAAGTATTATCAACAATAGCCAAATTATGGAAAGAGCCCAAATTGTTCATCAACTGATGAATGGATATAGAAGTGAGATATATATATATATATATATATATATATATATATATATATATATACAATGAAATATTACACAGCCATAAAAGAGAATGAAATCTTGCCATTTGCAACAAGGATGGAGCTAGAGTTTATTATGCTAAGCTAAATAAAACAAATACCATATGATTTCACTTATATGTGGAATTTAGAAAACAAAACATGAACACAGTGGGGAGAAAAGAGAGGCAAAGCATAAAATATCTCTTACCTACAGAGAACAAACTGAGGGTTTCTGGAGGGGAGGTGGCAGGGGGATGAGTTAAATGGGTAATGGGTATTAAGGAGGACACTTGTCATGAGCACTGGGTATTATATTAAGTATTGAATTACTAAATTCTATCCCTGAAACTAATATTACACTATATATTAATTAGAATTTAAATAAAAACTTGAAACAAACCCAAAAGTTGGTTGTGCTGATTAACATTCCAACCAATGATTTGTGAGGAAAAGTACTGATAGATGATGTATACTGCAACATTTGGTATCATCAGAACTCTAATATGTTGTAATCAAATGTTTGTAAAATAGTGGTTTGAGTTTGTCCATATTTCTATTGGACTGTTTGTTTTTGTTAATTGATTTTTAGAAGTGTGTTTGTGTGTATGTGTGTGTGTGTGTGTGTGTGTGTGTGTGTGTGTGGTGGGTGTATTAGTGTGCTCTTTTTGACATTATTCCCTCTTTTTGGTTGTAAATATATTCACTGAGATCATATTTTATCTTTTTAATTTAAACAGAAATATTAATTTTTATATATTGAAAATTAACAAAATTTTGTAGAAATGGTACTTCTGGATATAATTTAAGAAATTATGCCTTTCACATCAGAAATATAATAACATTTATTTCCCACTACACATTTTGAAATTTATAACAAATTTTAAATAATTGATATTATATATCCCATACAATTTTAATTTGGAATTTAATAATGAAAATAATTAAGATATTCATTCATTTTATATTATTAAATATTATAATTACAATTATAATTATATAATTAAATATATATTATATAATTATTTATATTCTATAAATATATTATTATATATTATTAAATATATTATAAATATTAAAACTATAACTTTTTAAAACTTGTAAGTCAATTAATAATGGAATTGAGGTAAAAACTAAGTACTAGAAATATCACATATCCAAATATATGGGATGTGGTACAAATGAAAATATAAGAAATAATTGCCTTAAATACTTACGTTAGTAAAGAAAGAATAATAATAAATCAAATGATTTTCCATAGGTCTATGTACCTCTGAAAACATCAATCAGGAGGCATACTAAAGCAGTCTGTACATATGCCCACACACACATACATATACCCATACATATTCCATTCAAATTGTTGAAACCAAAGACAAAATCAAAATCTTCAATGAGGGGAAAATGATACATTACCTACAGAAAATGAAGAATAACTAATAATTTAATAATTGAAGGATAAATGAAGGATAATTAATTTAATAATTAAAGTAGATTTGGCTCAGAAACCATGCAAATAAGAACAAAATGATTATATTTTTCAACGGCTGAAAAAAGAAGTCCACACTGGTTATCAGTGACAGTAAAAATCATCCTTAAAAGTGAATGAAAAGAGCTAGTCTAGAAGATGGTGGAGGTGTAGGAGGCACAGAGAGCCCTGGGAACCAGAAGTCCAGCTAAAGAGGAGGAAATCACTCTAAAAGCCAGCAAACACAACAGCAGAGAGAGAGAATAAGAACAGCAATTCTAGGAGCAGAAAATCGACCACTTTCAGGAAGTAGGACGTGTGGAAAAAGTGAATTTAAAGCGACGGGAAGAGAGACCCCGGGGGGAGGGGCCGGCTCCCAGCAGCCCCAGAGCTGCGGAGCACAAAATTCAGAACTTCTAGTCTGCTCCACTGAGGGACATCGCTCCGGAGGCTAACTGGGGTTTCAGCCCTCGCGGGAACAGTGTGGTTTCAGGACCCGTGGGGTCACCGAGGGACTGGGGGAGCCCGAGTGTGGCAGAGCTCCCAGGTATTGGGGCAGAGAAGCCGGTGGCAGGGAAGGAGCCGAGCAACGCCACATAGGCTCACCTTGGACTATAGGAACTGAAACATATAGTCCATATAGGGCAGCCGCACTTCAAGCGGGGACCCGACAGGAGGCAGCTCTGGAGACACCCCCTCCTTCCTCCTCCAGGAGGAGCAGTGTGGGAGCACTCAGCAGGAATCTGCTGGTTCGGGGACTCCAGACAGGGCCGCGCACCACAGATAGAGGCATCCGCCACGGGCTAGCTGAGCACAGAGTGCAGGCCGCAGACAAGGTAGACGGGAGTGATAACGGCTTTCCTCTAAGGGCCTGTGGAGGATTGCGGCGCTCAGCACTCGGCTCCTCTGGGCCGGAGACTGGGAGGCTGCCATTTTCATTCCTGGCCTCCAGGGCGGTACAGAAACCAATCAGGGAACAAAGACTCCCGAGAGTGGACCTAAGCAAAGTGCTTGGCCCATCCCCTGGCAATGGCGGTGCAATTCCACCTTGGGCAAAGACATTTGAGAAGCAGGCAATGGGCCCCTCCCCCAGAAGATCAGCGAGAATATCCAGCCAAGACCTAGTTAATCAATCAGTGAAAACTGAGGAACTCCAGAGAATCTTTCTCTTTCACCCTTCTACTCTTACCTTGACAAAATGACGAGGCAGAAAAACTCACCACAAAAAAAAGGAGGGACAGTACTGATGGCGAGAGACCTAGTCAATGCAGACATTAGTAATATGTCGGAAA
>CM053605.1:40713582-40771828 GCA_028646535.1 Procyon lotor
GCAACATTTGTTGTTTACTGTCCTGTTGATTTTGGCCATTCTGACTGGTGTAAGGTGGTGTCTCAGTGTGGTTTTGATTTAAATCTCCCTGATGGCTAAAGATGATGAAAACAGACATTTTTTCATATGTCTGTTAGCCATTTGTATGTCTTCTTTGGAGAAGTGTCTGTTCATGTTTTCTGCCCATTTTTTGATGTGATTATCAGTTTTGTTAGTGTTGAGTTTGAGGAGTTCTTTATAGATCTTAGATATCAGACTTTTGTCTGTAATGTCATTTGCGAAAATCTTCTCCCATTCTGTGGGTTGCCTGTTTGTTTTGTTGACAGTTTCCTTTGCTGTGCAGAAGCTTTTTATCTTGATGAAGTCCCAGAAGTTCATTTTAACTTTTGTTTCCTTTGCCTTTGGACAGGAAAGAAGAAGGAAGAAGTTGCTGTCCTGAAAGAAGTTGCTGTGGCTGATGTCAAAGAGGTCTATGTTCTTCTCTAGGGTTTTGACAGACTCCTGCCTCACATTGAGGTCTTTAATCCACTTTGAGTTTATCTTCGTGCATGGTGTAAGAGAATGGTCAAGTTTCATTCTTCTACATATAGCTGTCCAATTTTCCCAGCACCATTTATGGAAGAGACTCTTTTTTCGAGTGGATATTTTTTCCTGTTTTGTCAAAGATTATTTGACCATAGAGTTGCAGGTCCATATCTGTATTATTTTTCTTCCACTTTTCATTGTCAGATGAAGTCCCATAACTTCACATGGTCTCATCATATTCCAAATCCATGTTTTCTATTTTCTTTTATATATTATTTTCTCCATCTCTTTTTGATGCAGGCTCATGTTCAGTGATGTTTATTGATGTAGACAGATTCTATGTTAAGGTAATTTGAATTAAAAGACATAGCTGTCTAAAAATAACCTGTTACCGATTCAAAAGAAATGTCACAGAATACAAGGCTAGAGAAGATAGTAAGGTACTGTCCTGAAAATAATTAGTCTCTCTCTGGAAACTGCATTTTTTAAGGCTTTTCCATCACGAACTAACCTATTTCTATGTGAACAAATCTTCTTAATGCAAATTGGAGCTATACACATTTAAATACCTGAAGATTTTAGTGTGTATAAAATATGTATTATTTATTTTGGAGTCTTTGTGTTATTAAAGTTGGAATTGGACCTAAACTGCAAGGGGCTGAAAGAAAATAAAAAGGCATGGCAATGCAGTCAAAGCTGAAAGTTAGCAATTGATTAATAAAAGAAAGTCATTCAATGTGATTTTTTTAAAAGCATAAACCCTCCATTTCAGTATTGGTATGCAAACTCCAATGACTCAGCACTTGGAAGAGAAAGGAGTCAGATTTAGAAAATTTATTCCTTTGTATCTGCATCTATAAAAGAAATTGTATCCTTTCTCCAACTTTGAGCAATTTTAACACCAGCAATTTAAAAAATTTCCCTAGCCCTTTCTTCAAATGATTTTCCTTAAATCCTTTCTTTAAATTTCTCTGTTGTATCACAAAATTGTTTTCATAAATGTTCTTGGTTCTCAGTTTATTGGGAAATTTCAGTGTGCCAAATTAAATCTGATAATATCTGAATTAATTTATACTTAAGACCTTACTATAGGTCTAATATCAGACTAGCATTTAGAGATATAATCCAAGCAGTACATAAGAGGTTCAGTCGGTAGAAGATGCAACTCTTAATCTTGAGGTCATGAGTTAAAGCCCCATGACAGGCTTAGAGCTCACTTTAAAAAAAGCTATGTTAGAGACATATCCCATGAATATATTTAGTATTACATGTTGTTTGTTCTCTGTTCTTTCTGTTACACAAGCACTTTATTGACCCCTTCTTCTTCTATCTTTACACTTCAGACAGAGCATTCAATTGACCCAGTAGTCCCCTGTTTATAACTCAGTCATTTCTCTGTTCTTAGAGCAATAATCCTCACATGAATAATTAACTCATCTAATATTCTCATCTCCCGCCCCTTGTTTGTTTTCTGTGGCCAGCATTCTAACCTACACTATTGAGTTCCTCCTCTTAAATTCCACTACTGATTTTCTCCTAGCTAAATTCAAAGAAAATCCTACCCAAACTCTCAAATTTATTTAACAATATTAATCATCCCTCCCTCATTATATTATGTATTTTATCTTACTAAGTCCTTATCTTACTTCTCTTGCTTACTTGTCTATGTTACTCCTCTGTTCTTAAATTATAAACAATTACCAATACTCCTTGTTATCATTTTATAATCTATTTTTTAGAAAGATTCATTTCAACTAACTATAAACACTCATCATTCCTTAACAGTCTTCTTTAGAAAATCTCTTGCTTATGGTGATGCTAACACAGTATATATAGTTTCCCAATTTCTCTATTTTGAGTTGATTTCAATGCATTTCTCTCATTTACCTATTATATTTATTCAAATGTAATTTTTTCATATTCATGTCTCTATTTAATTCTGTTTATGTCACTGCCTCAAAGCTATTTGACTAGATCTTTTTCTTTCTTCATATTACCCATTCTATGTGTCATTATACAGGGTATTCATTATGAAACATGGCTATGCTACTTAAAAATAAGCAATTTACTTAACCTTTCTGAGTCCTGATTTCTTCAAATGGAAATGTTAATAATATTACCTCATAAAGTTGTTTTTGTATTAAGTAATTAATATATGTAAAATACTTTGGAAATTGTACAACCTATATTAAGTATTCAATAAATACTTTTAATATTACTAGTGAAACTTTATTTATTTATTTAAAGATTCTATTTATTTATTTCACAGAGAGAGAGAGAGACAGTGCACAAGCAGGGGGAGCGGCAGGCAGAGGGAGATAGAGAAACAGGCTCCCTACTGAGCAGGGAGCTCCATGGGGGGCATGATCCCAGAGACCTGGGCCCAAGGTAGCAGCTTAACTGACTGAGTCACCCAGACACCCCTACCAGTGAAACTTTAAAATAACTAATACATTTTCTGAGATGCCCATTCTACTTTAGAATAATTACATTTTTGTGGAATAGTCCTCAAATCCCTAAACTGCAGGAGAAACCTATAATACCATGACAGCCTTATGGAACATTAATGTGGCTAGGCTCCACTAGGGTCCCATTTATTCAAACAATAATTTAGGTGTTGTTGTTGTTGAGGGATTCTGCAAATGTGATTAAACTCTCTGATTAGGAAGTTATCCTATGTGGACCTGACCTAATCAGGTGAGCCCTATTGATGATGAGAGAACTTTTCTATACTCAGAGACTTTATTTAGCTTGTGCCCATGGGGTACAGTCTGCTTATGATTTTCTCTCCCTGACTACCTGCCCCTATGGATTTCATATTTTTTAGCCAGCCTCCACAGTTGCATAAGCCTATTGTTTTTATATACTCTCTGTCTCTCTCAGGTGCATGCACACACACACACACACACACACACACACACACACACCCCCCTCCTACTGGTAAGCCCTTTTCTAATAATCCAATAATCTTCCTCCAAGAAACTATAGTCTCCATGGTCCATTGCTCTTGCTCTCATACAATTGTTATAAGCTAATAGTACATTTTGGAACAGCTAGCATTTTAACTTAAATAAATCATTCTCTAATGGTATCATATGATTAGCAAAGAGCTTGGCATAGAGTAGATGCTCATATAGTATTTTTAATGAATTAGTGCCAGTTACATTTCTTTAGTCAGCCTGCAAACTATTGTGAATCTATTTTTTGCATGCTTCAACATTTCCAACAGTCTCATTACATTAATCAGATTGATATAGGTGATAAATATTTGTCTGTAGGTTATAATAAATATTATCAATGACTGAGCTGGTTGACTAGTTAAAACTAAAATAGATTTTCCATTGAAAATGTTATTTTGGGGATTTCTCCCTTCTGTAATAGTTAACTCTTTATTTCAAAAACCTTGAATTAACCACAAATTAAAAGCCAGGATTGACAGCTGCAACCCTTTAATTGAAAATATCCTATTAAGTGTCAGTATTTTAAACTTCTGCACATCCTGATCACATATCGCTAGATTAACTTAGGCCATTAGAAATTAGCCATTTGATATAAAAGCAATATATGGGATGAAAATCAAAGCCTTTAGCAATTGATAATACTAACTCACCATCATAAAACAAAGCAAAAGACACTTTTTAAAAATATGCCTCAGGAAAAACCATGGCTATTTATTGAAACAAAAAAAATGGTTCTTTAAAAAGATAATAAAATTATAAATATCAAGAAAGACAGACTAAAGTAAAATGACAGACACAACAATATCAGGAATAAAACTAAGTATATTTACAGATTCTATAGCCACTAAAAGTTATAAACAACCCAAATAAATTCAATAACTTAGATGAAATGGACCAGTGCTTCAAGAAATCACAAACTACCAACTCAATATAAAATAAAAAATTTAACCCTCAATTAAAAAGCTTCTGAAAGGCCATATGGTTTTACTGGAAAAACAGACCCATATGATTTCATTAGAGAATTGTACAAATCAGGGAGAGAAAAATTCGCAGTAATTCTACTAATATATTCTAGAAAATAAGAGACAAGGAACACTCCCTAATTCATTTTATGAGGATCATGATCATCCTGATAACAGAAACACATAAAGATGTCATAGAAAAAACAAAAGCATAGACTGGTATCTTTCATGAAATTCTGTGTAAAAACTCTTAACAAATACTAAGAAATTAAATTCAGCAATATATTAATATAGGTATACACTAAGACCAGCATTGCAATCCATGATATCAATAGGATAAAAAAGAAAAAAAAATAAGAGCCTATCAATTGATGTAGAAGAAATATTTTACAAAACTCAACATTAATGATTAAGCTCCTTGCAAACTAAGAATAGTGAAACACTCCTTCACTTTGATAAATCCATTCATACAAAACCTATACTTCACTTACGCTTATTCATATTACAACTAACTTATTCCCCTTATCTTACTTCCTAATGAAAAGCTGAATTATTCCCCTCAGAGATGGGAAAGAAAGCAAAAACGCTCACTCTCACCACTTTTATTCCACATGGTACTGGAGTTCATATGCATGCTAAATCATTGGCAGAGGCTCTCTTTGCTTCTCGTGAGCAGCGTGTGGTCCCTTGTCTGAATATGGTGAGTTTTAACTAAGTGTCCTCTGGTCTACTTGTGCACTGAGACCTGATACCAATTTCACTGGAACTGAAGCTCTGCAGCACTCTCTGGTCAGGAGATGTGGTGTGGACAGGTGTTTGTGCTGGTTTTCTGGGGAAGGGACCCACTATGCTGGGACTGAGGCAGCCTTGACTGGAGAAGGGCAGTCCCACCAGAGCACAGGGGTGTGGGGCTTGGTATAGGTGAGTTCAGCAGCCAGTGTCAGGGCTGCACAGCTTCCCATAGGTGGCTCTGTATTTACGCTGAGGGGCAGGGGAGAGTAATGGTGACAGCCAACTCCTTTGTTCCCAGAGAGTTGTTTCTGTGAACTCTGCCTCTCAGGGACTCTGAGAAGAGTAAAATCTCTCTCCCCTGTGTGCCCCAGGCACTCTTCAGAACACTGTTTCCATGCTGTCCTGCCCCTGGTTGTTTGTCTGCCTTCTGTCTAGGAGCAGCACAGTTTCCTCTGTGATCTCTCTCAGCCCAAACCCACTGACCTTTAAAACTCCAGGCTTTAAATCTCACTGGTTGCAAGAACTCTTGAAATTCAGCCTCTCTCCTTCCCCTTAGTTTGGGGGAAATATTCTCTTTGTGTTCCCCTGTGTGCTCCTCTCTCTCGCCCTTCTCCATGACCATTGCTCCCTCCCCTCTGCAGCAACCTTGATCCATTTTCCCCCTAAATCACATCTGCACACTTCTATCTTCTTCAGTGTGGCCTCTTCTCTCCCTTTAGTTGTAAAGTATGTTCTATCAGTCTTCAGATTGATTTCTGGGGTATTGAGATTATTTGATAGTTATCTAGTTGTGTTCATAGGAAGAAGAGAGCCCAGGGTCCTCCTATTCCACTACCGTCTTCCTTGTCCATTCATAAATTGGTAGTTTTTAAAAAGAGAAATAAAGCAACTATTGATTTTATATATTAAGATATGTAAATGCAGGGCACCTAGATGGCTCAGTCAGTTAGGCATGTGACTCTTGATTTTGGCCCAGGTCATGATCTCAGGGTCATGAGCTGAAGTCCTGAATTGGTTCCACACTGGGCATGGAGCCTACTTAAGATTTTCTCTTTCCTTCTGCTGCTTCCTTACCCCATCATGTGTGTATACAGGCTTTTTCTCTAAAGAACAAACAAAAAAAGATATTTAAACCCAATCTGTATTGTTTCAGCTTTTTTTTTAGTGTTACTTTTAGAAATACTCTTGTCAATGAAAAAATGATTTTAATGTAAAATATAATGTAATCGTTATTAATATTTTAAAGGACTATTTAAGATGCAGATTTTAATAAGTATGGCTTATAAATTATACTGTTTTCATTTCTCTAGAATCTAATTTCTCATACCCATAATCCTACTTCTATCAAAAATAAACATTTTCTCTTTGTCTTTAGGCCATTTCATTCTCAGGATCTATAGTGTATTACAGATCGACTAAGCTTTGGAACACAGACAACTAGGTTACATGGAAGAAAAATTATTAGTGGAGACAGATTAACAACTGTCAATCTCTCAGAACTAAAACTAACCAAACAAAGCAGGGTGTCCCTATGTTATACAAGGACTTACTAACTTTAGTTTTTATAAGCAATGCAGGTTATCGAGGAACATAAAGATAATTTTTCTGTCATTGTTAATGCAAGTGGATATAATTATTTCATTAAAAAGTAATACATACATATTATATTTTCCTTTTGTCTATTTTACCTTTTCATTGACAAAACATCAAGCTAGTGACATGTTTTAATGAGTTTTTAGCTGCCAACGTGTGCTGTCATAATTTTGGCAAACTGCTTTGACTATCCCATGTATTTCAACTTTTTGTGCTTTTTTTTTTTTTCAACTATTTGTGCTTTTTAAATGAGTGTGTAAAAACACATTGATGGTTACTTCACTTACCATGGTGAACATTGAGGAATATATATGATTATCGAATCACTAAGTTGCATACTTGGAACTAATATCATATGTCGACTATAATAACAAAAATTTTTAAAAACATGTGAAATGAAGAAAATCTGCTTTTCTCCAATTACAAGAAAGTTAAAGATAAGAATTATAAATGTGCACAGAGATTGTGTAAATAAATCTAATTCTGTAATTACGGCATCCTGTATTGTTAGAACTTTGAGCATATTCTTACATTATAATAGTGGGTTAATTTGCCATGTACCATGTTGCTAAACATCAAAAATGTAGTGTCAGTATTTCACCAAATCTTATTTTTGTTTAGTTCATTCTTAAAATATCATCACATATAAAGTTGTTGAATCACTATTGTTGTACAGCTGAAACTAAAATACACTGTCTCTCAACTATATGCAAATTAAAAAGTTCAACAGTGTGTTATTTTACTAAAACATTAAGATTCTGTTATTTATTTATTTGTTTGTTTATTTATTTATTTATTTATTAAAGATTTTATTTATTTGACAGCGAGAAACACAGCGAGAGAGGGAACACAAGCAGAGGGAATGGTAGCACGGGAAGCAGGTCTCCTGCTGAGCAGGGAGCCCGATGTGGGGCTCTATCCCAGGACCCTGGGGTCATGACCCCAGCTGAAGGCAGACGCTTAACGACTGAGCCACGCAGGTGCCCCAAGATTCTGTTATTTAAAAATGAATGTTTATCTACATTATTAAAGAATGGCTTCTTCAGCTACCTTAAGTTGTAATTCTAAGTAACCCATATCTATGTTTTCATTGAACGAAACAATTCACATTTAATTAAAAAAAGAGAAAGAGTACAATTTGTTGCAGTCAAGTAAGAAATTATAGAAATGGCAGCAATTAATACTACCTTTAATCTTAAACTCCTGACCCCAAATTACAGAATGCTTTCCATAGGTTCTGGATCAACATGATGATGCAGGAAGACTGAAATTACATCCTCATTAGAAAACACCAAATTATACCCGTTAATAGATAATTCCTTCTGAAGAACAACTGTGGGGTGACTGAATATCTACTGAGCAATGAAAGAGAGAATGACAAAAGAACAGCAAGAGAGATGGAGACTTGCGATGGTTTAAAAAAGTAAGTAACATATATAACCACAGCTTCAGCCAGCAATCTACAAATTCAGTGCAATCCTTATCAAGATACCAACAGCATTTTTCACAAAACTGGAACAAATAATACTAAAATTTGTATAGAATCACAAAAGATCCCGAGTAACCAAAGCGATCTTGAAAAAGAACAAAAAAGCTGGAAGTATCACAATTCCAGATTTCAAGATTTACTACAAATCCATAGTAATTGGTACAGTATGGTTTTGGCACAATAATAGACACGTACATCAATGGAACAGAATAGAGATCCCAGAAACAAACACACAGTTATGTGGTCAATTAATCTATGACAAAGACAGCAAGAATATACAATGCAGAAAAGATAGTCTTTTCAATAAATGGGGCTGGGAAACCTGAACAGGTGCATGTAAAAAATGAAACTGACTATTTTCTAACACCATACGCAAATATAAACACAAAATGGATTAAAGATCAATATAAAATCTGAAATGATAAATATCCTAGAAGAGGCAGTAATTTCTCTGACATTAGCCATAGCAACATTTATCTAGATAGGACTCCTCAGGCAAGGAAGGAAAACAAAAACAAAACCTATTGGATCGACATCAGAATAAAAAGCTTTGCACAGCAAAGGAAACCATCAAGAAAACAAAAAGACAACCAACTGAATAGGAGAAGATACTTGCAAATGATATATTGGATAGGAGTTAATATCCAAATATATAAAGAATTTATATAAGTCAACACCAAGAAAACAATTTGATAAAAAAAATGAGCAGAGAACCTGAATAAATATTTTTCCAAAGAAGTAATACAGGTGTCTATAAGGCAAAGTAAAAGATGTTCAACATCACTAACCATCAGGGAGGTGAAAATTAAGACTACAATATCACCTCACACTTGTTAGAATGGCTAAAATCAAGAAATAAATGTTGGCAAGAATGTGGAGGAAAAAGAATCCTCATACAGTGTGGGTAGGAATGCAAACTGGTGCAACCATTATGAACAGTATAGAGGTTTCTCAAAAAATTAAAAATAGAAATACCATTTGATCCAGTAATTCCACTACTGGGTATTTATTACCCAGGGGAAATGAAAATGCTAACTCAAAAAGACACATATCCCTATATTTATTGCAGTGTTATTTACTATAGCCAAATTATGGAAGCAACCTAAGTGTCCATCAATAGATGGATAGATAAAGAAATATTGCACAGCCATGAAAAAAGATGAGATTATACCACTTGAGACACCATGGATGGATCTAGATGGTATTATACTAAATGAAATAAGTCAAACTGAGAAAGTCAAATACCACATGATTACACTCACAAATGGAATCTAAAAAATGAAAAAAAAAACAAAACAAAAAAACAAACAAAAAGGAGAATTGGAACTATAAATACAAAAAAAAAAATTGATGGTTGCCAAAGGGGAGATTAGCGGGGCATTGGGCCAAATGATTAAAGAAAAGAGGGAGATATAGGCCTCCAGTTATGAAATGAGTAAGTTACAGGAATAAAAAACAGAGCATAGGAATAAAGTCAGTGATGCGGGGCACCTGGGTGGCTCAGTGGGTTAAAGCCTCTGCTTTCAGCTCAGGTCATGATCTCAGGGTCCTGGGATCGAGCCCCGCATCGGGCTCTCTGCTCCGTGGAGAGCCTGCTTCCCCCTCTCTCTTTGCCTGCCTCTCTGCCTACTTGTGATCTCTCTCTCTGTGTCAAATAAATAAATAAAATCTTTAAAAAAATAAAAAATAAAAAATAAAGTCAGTGATGCTGCAGTAACATTGTGATAGGACAAATGGTAGCTCTACTTGTGGTGAACAGAGAGCTTAATGTATACACTTGTCAAATCACTAGATTTGTACACCTGAAACTAAGGTAACATTGTTTGTCAACTATACTCAAAAAAAAATAAAAAGAAAATAGATTTTTCTCCTGATGGCTTTGTGTTATGATGTAATACTAAGACCTTATTTGTAGTTGGTTTGTTTAGTCTTGTGGGGTATGTTGACAGTGCAATATTTATGCCAGAAAAAATTATATATATAATAAAAATATAAATAAGAAACTGAGGTAAATAAAAAAGGAGAAATTAGAGAATATTTGAATCTTTGTATACACCACTGTGAGATGAGAGAAACTTGAGAGGAGTTTGGCCAAAGTGGAGGTTCTTTTTAAGGAGACAAATGTGGCTTTTCATATCACACAACTGACATTATACTGAGAAACATACTTGCAAATGAAGTAAACGTATGGCCAGTTTTTGTCTCCTAGCAATAGGATGGGAAGGAAACTGGGAGGTGTTTCTTCATTGTAGAATGAGATTTAGATCAAGGGGGAGAGCATTTGATTTAGGTATAAAAATATTACTTGGAGTCTGCAAGCTCCAGAAATCTGCTGAGCACTGACATTTCCTCAGCCACCGATTATACGCAATCCAGTGTCAGCAATAAATCTTAGTGTTGCATACTCATGCTATCTTCCATGTTCTGCTGGCCACTGTCTGACTAAAAGAAACCAGGGCTCAGAAAAATATAGTGCCCTATATAACTCAGCCTCAAAGCCAAACAATCCTGCTTTTCTTGTTCATACCATCATCCAAGGGGTTTTTGTACTTCCCCATGGGAAGCTCAACAGAGGTCAACAGAGGGGGTTATAGGGGTCATAGTGAGGATCAAAATAAGCAAGATGTACACATGGAAAAGGAAGAGATCAATGCTCTTCTTTATGCCAGCAACTCTTACTTGTCAGTACAAGGGACAGAGATATTTATTTTCTTTTAATATGTGGACAGTGAAATAAAAAAGAAGAAGTACCAATGAATCCATTAAATCCATCTTTGTTTTTTGATAGGATACTAGAAATCAGGACATTTTTCTGGCTGAACTGTAAATATTTCAAAAAATATTGTAATATTATAAATATCACATATTTGTAATATATAATAATACATATTACAAAAAATATGTAAATATTACAAAAAATTTGTAAAACCAAATTTTACACGACTAGTATATTTTAAATCAATATATACTTACTATTTGAGTTGTGAAAAAAAGTATTCATTCAACTTCAATTTTCCTTTATTGTGGAGTGGGATGCATAGCATCATATTTTGTCTGACAGTTGCAATGGCTTTTCTCATTACAACTGAGGTTAAATAATGGAGATTGAGAAATTTCCTCTATCTACATATATTTTAAAGAGATCATTTGAGATGAGTCATATAGTTACTTTCTTTTTTTTTTAAGATTTTATTTATTTATTTGACAGAGAGAAAGAGATCACAAGTAGGCAGAGAGGCAGGCAGAGAGAGAGGGGGAAGCAGACTCCCTTCTGAGCAGAGAGCCTGATGTGGGACTCTATTCCAGGACCCTGAGACCATGACCTGAGCTGAAGGCAGAGGCTTTAAGCCACTGAGCCACCCAGGTGCCCCAAGGTATTTACTTTCTAATATTTACAACACAGTATCAGTGAAGAATTTATTTATAAGAGTATTAAAATTAAAAGCAAACTGAATATACAAATATAAACATCTATTTGGTGAGAATGACCAAATGGTTTGTCTATAGAATAATCTGATGATAGGATTTTCCACTTTTCATTTCAGTGGAAGCATAATCTTTTTTGAATCTTCAAATTCTCCAGTACTCTGTAGTTCGTCAGTTGGGAGCTATTGCGGATCTGTAGCTAAGTAACAGATTTAAAGTCCAGAGGCTATTCTCCTATATTTCCTTTGCCAATAACTTAGCATGAGATGGTGAGCAAACCATTTAACCTTCTGATTTCACTATCCCTCATCTTTTCAACAGGGAGATAATACAGCTTACTTCTCACAGCTTGGTGAAATATCTCTTAAATAATTCCTCAAATACAATGGAAAAGATGCTATACTGTCAAGAAGTAAAAAGAGATTCACTTTCCGCTTTTGTCGAATGACCTGCAAACCATTAGAGCCAATATTTCTTATTAGGGAAATATTT
Source organism: Procyon lotor (assembly GCA_028646535.1). NCBI lineage: Eukaryota > Metazoa > Chordata > Mammalia > Carnivora > Procyonidae > Procyon > Procyon lotor. The sequence continues at coordinate 40,725,762 of CM053605.1, forward strand.
CCTCACCATGCTTTGAAGTTTTCCAAATAACCCTTTATAATTTGCTGATGTTTCATCAATTACCAAATCATGAAAATCTTCATAAACGAGGGAGATTTATGTAATTCCTTTTCATATTTGTGGTTATAGAATCTATTTCACTGTCCTTAACATTTGAAGATAATTTCTCATTAGGAGTGAACACAGGGGAAGAGTTGTTTGAATTCTATAGCATCTTGACATAGACATAGAACGAATGCCTTTTTTTTTTAACCTCCTATTAAAACCTTACATTTGCCTGTGATCCTACTTTTTAACTGAACTGCCTGCTTTGAAAAAATAAAAAGAAACGTGAGACTAAGTATCAGAAAGAAACTATACCTCAGTGTTTTCTCAGTAAAAGTAACCTTTGCTTTTTTTCTGTTCATAGAGTTGATTCTAAAATATACAACATGAGCTGTGCAGGGTGAAAGGCGGGAGAATGATGCTGGTGGTAGGGGGTATGCTTCCAAGATCTAAGTGACAAAGTTTTTGTACATAGAGGAGTAATAATTTTTTATAATGCCTAATTCACTCTGATTCTTTTTTCCCAAGTCTCAGTGGAAGAATATATAAGTATAGTTCATAAATGTACTTATAGAACTTTAATTTTCCTATTTCTATGATGTAAGAATTTTTAAAAAATATTTATTTATTAACTGTAGAACGAGAAGGAGAGTATGTAGGGGGCAGGGGCAGATGGAAAGGGACAAGCATACTCCACGCTGAGCCGGGAGCCAGTGGCAGGACCACCCTGAGATGACCTGAGCTGAAATCCAGTCAGTTGCTCAACTATCTGAGCCACTCGGTCACCCCAGGAGATGTTTTCAAGACCATAAAAGTAACCTCCCTGACCACCTTTCATTAAGATACACACATTCAGCACAGGCTTACAAATCCATTGTGCAGACAAAGGTAATATCATAAGAAAGTGTTCTGTGCATTTCTATTATATGACAAATTTGAGGTTTGTGTTTTATTTTTATTTCATTTGTTTTTATTTTGTTTTAAAGAACTCGGCAAACAAATGAAAATACTAGGAAATGTAGATAGACTGAAGGCAATTTTTCATTTGAAATTTAGCCAGACTATATCCCAAGAGCCTGAGAAAGTTGATGTCTCTCCAATTATTAAACATCCCTTAAAATTATATTGCTATACCAGCTATGCTGGTATAGAATTTGGACATATTTTAATAACTACCATTAATAGCTGCTATAGCAGTGTGTCAACAAAGACAGGATCTAACTAAACAAGTTGAGAAAATGGAGAAGAAACAATCCTGCATAAACCAAGGCTTTAGAAGACCAGCACTAACATAACAATATAAAGCTCCTTTGCACTCCAAATGCATTTGCATTTTCCTATAATGACACTAAAACTACTTTATACAAACTGACCAATATTTTCTATAATTTATATCACTTCCTCTTTTCTTATTCAAAATTTATGTCACTATAGAGAACATTTTCTATCAGCATAAGGCACAGCATCCTTTTCAAAACTTAAATGTGTATTCTGATTCAACTTCTCTTTTTGAAAGACAAAGTATGTAATAAGCTTCTTTTTTGCCCCGAGATATATAATAGCCATTGCTTTATTTTGATATAATTGCTAATGTAACAGTTTTAAGATTTCTATTTAAATTTACCTTTTATAACAGTGGCAGATTACTTTCTTAAAAACCATTAACCCAAATTGTAGAAAATTGTACACTATCATTTTGAAACTTAAAATCCTCCATCAACCTGTCAAAATAACCTCTTTTCTTAAAACAAAATAAAGAGTAAACTACCAATTTGGTGACTCTTGATATCTTTAGTCCTATTTCAAAAAAGTTTAGATATTTAAGATATTGAAGGTATCTTAGAGTTTGACTAAATTGTCTCAATTTTAGGATTTAGGTATGACTGGCCCATAAGTAGGATTAAAATTTGTTTTTACACGAGGGAGATTTCTATAGAAATAAATCATCCATAGAGTACATTTAAGTTTGATTAGAGACAATTGGCCAATATTTGAGACAAGAAATAATTCTAATTATTAATAATTAATAATAATGTGATTATTATTAAATAATAATAATTATTGTTAATCAATAATACAATTTCTGTCACTCATATTGTGCTCTGACTCATCATTTTGAATTCATGGCTTTCAGTTCTAGGTTAGGGCCATAAGAGATCAAGATCAAGAACACACACAAACGTTACTTCAATACAGCATCAACACCATCGATGTAAGGAGTGTCTAAAGTATGATAGGAGTTGGTGCTATGATTGTTCTAGGGGTGGCAGGAAAATGTCCTAGGAGCAAACATCAGCACTATTGACAGTGATACTGCAGCTTCAATATGCACATGGACAAGAGACAGTCTATGTGGTGCTAGTGCAAGCACTAGCCCTGGGAGCATTATATTAATCTTTCGGCTACATAGATTCCACTTTTGTCATATAATCCCTTTCTTGGCAAACTTTAACATGCATATGAATCACCTGAAGATCTTACTGAAGTTGAAGATACTGATTCAGTAGGTCTGAGGTAAGACTGAGATTCTGCCTTTGAATAATGTTTCTATAAGTTATAGATGCTTCTAGTCCATGGACCAAACATTGAATTTCGAGGCTCTAATGTATCTAGAGGTAATCAAAGTGAGTGAACTGAAGTAGGAAAAGAGAAAATTGGTAGGTGTTATGGGATGAAAATCCCTGGTGAACAACCACATGATTTAGAAGAAATTTAGAGTGGCTTGAAGTTCCAGTAAGCAGGAGGATGCAGGTTTTCTCATAATGTTCTGACTGCTATTAGCTAGTTAGATTTGGGACATCTGTTATATGTGATAAATATCTAATCTTAAAATGTGGCATCTCTCACTTGAGATATCTATATCTGTGCTTTAAATTGTAGTTACAAAATTAATGTGGTTTTTAAAATTTTGATCCTGTAAAGAGGACATTTAGAAATAGAATTTCATACCTGATGCTTTCATTATATATGATTTTTCATACTACTTATACTTTGTTTTAACCTCTTACCAAAGTTTGCTATTATCTTTCAATTATCCCTTCTACATATCGTCTCCTTTTGATAAAACACTAACTATAAGCTACTTTCTGTGAAGCACTTTCATACATTTTTTCATTTATTTATCATAAAACCTAATGAGGTTTTATAGGCACATTTTACAGAAGGGAATCTTGGTTTCATAACTTGGAGAAACTCAAATCATTAGAAAGTGGGGCATGTAGTACTTGAGGTTAGCTCTAGCCATAAACTGTCACATGGTGCCCCTCTCAAGGTAAAGTCTAATAACTAAAGATATCTTATGGCAAAGTTGAGATGTAAACTTACAGTTGAGTGATAGCCTTGGCCCTTTGATCTCCGCCTCACCAACATGAAATCTATTTCATATAGAAAAGACCTGTACGTTTAATTTAGAGACCTTCTCTCTGTAGTTACTCAACTCCCAAGTCTGCATTTCAGTTGAGAGAAGCTTGGCCCAGGAATAAAGCATCTGACCCAAGCCTAAACCCATCCATGTATCCCAGTCACATGGGACCTATTTCCCACTGGAACCAGTAAAGAATTAACAAGATTTGTCTTGAACTTCTGGAACAGAGTCAGATGATTTTCCCATTACTTATGAACTTGAGGGCAAGTAGAGCTAGAGCTCTTGTAAGCATTTTGCTGAGAGAGAGTCTGTGAGCCAACATGCAAGTAACCACATTGGGCATCTGCACCAGCTGCACTCTTCATTCTCATAACTTTCATTACATGAAATTTTCATTCCATGATTCAAGAACCTTTTATTGGATTTAATAGTTTGATTGGGATCTTTGTCACTTGCTGCTAAGCTAAAATGGTACATAAGAGATGCCTGAAGTGAGGCCATTTGATTTCAAATGAACCATTCATTGGTGGGTAACACTAATTCCATTACTGAAATAGCCATCTGGTTCCCAGTATATAACTAGCCCTACTGTATGTGGCATGATCTTTTTATATAGAGCAGTATATATGAGTCCAAGAGAGAGGTCAACTAGCTTCTCTCTCATGATTTGAATTCCATTTTATTTTGGAGATATTGCTAGCTCTAATCATAGGATGCCACTTTCTCCCCAACTAAAAGTGTTTCTCTCCTGATTCTCATATGCTTTATATCTTTTTCTATCTTTTCCCATCGCTTTACAGTTTGACCCAGACTTTCATTTCTGCCTCTTGCATGTTTTCTTTTGTTTTGCTTAACCTTTCAGAAACTGCTTTTCACTTATTTCAAAATGCTCTCTTCCTTTTGCATGACTCGCAGCACACCTCTGAAATTCCAGTTTAGGTCAGAGATCAGACCTGAGCCTCTATTGAATCTTAAAATTTTCACCAAGCTAGATACTTCTAGTTCTCAACTTTGATCATTCTAAACCCTGAAAGACAGGATGCATTATCAAGAATGTATCTGTCTGTGTCAATTTTTGTTGGATAAAAAATCCCAGATGAGTTATTTTCTGTATATCTTAACAATGATTTTACTGATTTTCCTCTGGTATTTGCTTTTTGAACCCATAGTATTTTGCTCACTCTCCTTTTTGTTCTCTTATAAGTTTGAAAAGTGACCATTTCATTGTGGTCTTTTGTCAATTGAAGTACCTCTAGTTTTTGAAAATAGCAGGTGCAGGTGTGACATCACAAGTATAAAAAATGCTGTCATATTTATCCCAAAAATGTATTCCTACAGTCTAATGATATAAGATTAAATTAATAAAAGGAGGGAATTTCTCTTTGTTTTAATAAGATTTCCAAGGTAAACAAATCAGTTCAAAGAATTGCAAAGATTTTTTTTTTTAAAGATTGGATTAGGGGCGCCTGGGTGGCTCAGTTGTTAAGCATCTGCCTTCAGCCCAGGTCAGATCCCAGGGGCCTGGGATCGAGCCCCGCATCAGGCTCTCTGCTCTGCAGGAAGCCTGCTTCTCCCACTACCATTCCCTCTGCTTGTGTTCCCTCTCTCACTGTGTTTCTCTCTGTTGGATAAATAAAATCTTTGAAAAAAAAATTGGATTAAATAATACTTAGAAATAAAACATAATTTTATAATGTGGCATCATCTACATAATGCCATATTCTTACCAAAAATATCATATCGATTATTTGGATATTTAGAAATATATGTTCTGTGGGTGCATGTATGGATGTCTGTGTGTGAATGAGTGTGTGTGTGTGTGTATGTGTGTGCATGTGAGCATGCACCCCACCCCTAGTTGGTTAAAAGCTTTATATATTTAATATCCAAACTATGTCTGGTAGAATGATTACTATTGTTTTTATCATGATTCACATCCTCTCTTCCATTTTCAAAGTTATCACAATAGTTTACGACCTAATACTTCTGAGATAATTGTGGCTTAGGCCTCTGGATGTCTGGCCTCCTGCAAAAGCCTTCCTTTCCATCCTCTAATCTGGTGCCAGTTAAAAATTTAAGTTGCAATCCCAGTCATATCATCCAAAGGCTTATGCAGGGAATATTAATAAATCAAAGTTTTATTTATTTGTTTCAGAAAAGTAGAATGTTGACACTTTAAATCATGTAACTCTGCACATTTAGTTTTATAAGCAGGGAGTAATCCTTAAGAGGTTAAGCAGACCAGTGGTTGGTCAGTATTTAAAGTGTATCCCTTAAGTCAGTGTTTAAAGTGTATCCCTTAAGACAAGATTTAAATTGTTCTATTGTCCACACCAGATACTCTTCATAATTTTAAATTATTTAAATTTTATAGAAAGAGGTTAAATATATCTGCATGACAATGCTATCCATTTAGAACACAAGATGCTATCCATATAGAACACAAGAATTATTTTAAGGCTAAAATGACAATGCTAATGAGTTAGAATGTGCCAATAATACTTTGTATTTTCTCTTAACAATGAGTGGCTGAACTTTGAAAATCTGTATCCCCAAATCTACAATATTAGTTCTGACAGCTAAGCTTCAGGGCTTCCCCTGAAATTTATATAATCTAGTTGATCTTAAGATGAAGTAATCTTATAAAATATTATGAACATAATGCATTTTTGTGTGGCTTATTCAGTAGTCCACTTAAGCTTTTAGTCTTAGTTGTCTTTGAAGGTTACAAATACTCTTAGAGATGTGTCAATTTACCATTCCAGATTTTATATGTCTGAACCTTTGGCAATGCCCCTGCCAAATATAGTGTTCATATCCTTGAAAATAATATATCACCTTGGCAATATGCTCACTTATAAAATCAAGGATTTTAAAGTTGAGACAGACACCTAGCTTTAGGCAGAAAGATATGAGAAATCTAACTTTTGGTTAATGTTTCTGACCACCATGTGGAACGTTAAGAGCTGTAAGGACAATATGGCATACATATAGTTCTAAGTGGACATACTAAGTTTGCAAATTTAGCAAACCCATCATGTATCTCCTCCATACCATTCCCTTCATAGGACTATTCAACAGTCCCTTTGCTACTCAAGAAGTGTGCAAATTATTTACACTGCCATCCAAGACCTTTTGCAACATGATTCTCAAACCATATTAACTCATCTTTCTCCTACTTCAGTCCTATTAATGTCCAGGATTCTGGAGTAGAGGCCTGAAAACTTTTTTTTATAAAGGTCCAGATAATAAATATTTTAGGATTTTCAGGCTATGATCATTCACCTCTTCCCTGTCCTCCTACTCCTTTTTGCAACTCTGTAAAAATGTAAAAAAAAAAAAAATTCTTGACTCACAGGTCATACAAAAATAAGCCAAGGACCAAATTTGGCTCTTTCAATATTGTAAAATATTTCCAAGGGTTCCTTTTAGGTGACGGTTTCTGCTGGTGTTACTTGTGCTGGAACATCTTTTCATTGCAACCACTTTCCTCATTCTGTCTCTAAATTTTCCTTTTCTTAGATCTGGCCACATTTGCAGTCTTTATAATGGTAGCAGCATCAATATCTCCACATTTTTTCTATATTTCCATTTCCATTCAGTTCTTATTTCCTTTTTCTTAAGTATTATTACTTTTCTTTTCTTTATTGCATTTTCATTTTTGCTAGGCAATTGCCTCATTCTGTTATCCACTTCTGAAAATGTCCCATGGGCTTCTCACTGTGAGACCCAGAGACAGAACAAGTACAGGCTTTGCGATCTGAATGTAATAAACGCACAGTAGTCCCTTGCTGAAAGGCTTTGAAAGAAGTGATGGGACTGGTCCCAGTGATCATGAGATGCATTCGTTATTGACAGAATGATTTGTGGACGGAGAGCTAGCAGTGAACTTTAGGCTTTATGCTACTATTCACGCTTAACATTGCAAGATAACTAAAATTGAACTGTGGTGCTGGCATCCTGCTATTCTTTACTAAAACATGGTAACTGAACTTCGAAAATTTGAAAACTGAAAGTTAAAAAAATTAAACAACACACGTACACAATTTCATTTGGTTTCTCTCACTACAATCCCTCTCTGTTTCTCAAAAGTAATTTCTCTTTGTTTCCTTCCAGGTTCTTTTCAGTCAATGTAAAACATATGAACATCAATAGACTTAAAGACATGAATTTTGGCTTTTTGTTCGTTTCTGTTCCACAATAAACGGGGCACTGGAGTCTAGATCAGTACGTGGAAAATAATATAGATGCGACAGACAGTTGTTGGACAAATGTCTACTATTTGCTATAAGCTCTTTTCACAGGGCATCAATTCTCAAGATTCATTATAATGGTCACATAATATCTCATAATATCGATAAAATTAGATTTTTATGTATTATTTCCTTGTTAACGGACAGTGATTTATTTCTGTTTTTTTGCCATTGTAAAAGAAATCAACAAATGCTATTGTTTATATCTTTTGTGTATGTGTGGAATATTTCTCTAAAATACTTAATTGCTGCAGGGTTTTCTTTTCTTTCCTAAATACTCTATTAATTTCTTACTTTATTTTATTAAAGTAAATTAAAATTACTTTATTAATTAAATTAAATTTAAATAAATATTTAAATAAATTATGAAATTTAAAAAGAAATTACTTTTAATTAAAATTAAAATTAATAGAATTTAATAAAATCAAATTTAAATCTAATAAAATTTAATAAAATTAAATTTAATAAAAATTTGAAAATAAATAAATTTAATTTAATTTAATTTAATATATTAATGTTTTGAAAAGTTTGTCTTTTATTTAATCTGGCTTAAAGTGTATATTGTCCTAAGTAAATTTTTAACTTATGTAGTTACATATATCAAATCTGAAAATCTTATCGGTAAATAGATGAAAATTAAAAAATATACTAGATATGCCAATTGCAAGTCCTACATGAACTGGTTTGCCAAATGTATTTCATTTGCAGTAAGTTGTTATGCAGAACTTTGTTAAGACTAAATATTTAAGGGAAATCAAATGATGAAATATTTTCCTATACAAATAAATGAATATTTTATACAAATAATCTGGTTTTTGGTTTTGTAATTCATGAAGTCAATACTTTGAGTAATAGTAATATAAAAAACACTGTAAAATTTTTATCTGCTTAATTAATAATGGTTTTTAATATCTTTTGGAGTTATAAATATTACTGTGTATTTCTATCCTTTTATGTTCAGATTTTAAGATATATTCATCCAAATTTTATTTTTTATTACATTTGCCTTTAGTATGATTAACAATCTTCACCCTGCATTTTTATTCTCTGTTCTGTGATTTTCTAGAATAATGATTCTATGGCTTTGAATTATAAATTATAAAATACTTAAAGTCTATCAAAAGCAACATGCTATGCGGGGCTCAATCCCAGGACCCTGAGATCATGACCTGAGCTGAAGGCAGAGGCTTAACCCACTGAGCCCCCCAGGCGCCCCAAATAATACATATCTCAACTTTTTTGAAAATCATCTCTTTTTGCTCTTGAAATGTCATCTTACCTGATACTGGGAAGGATAAATTCTCCTAGCCAAATATGGCTTCACTCCTTGACTCCCCAAAGCCAGTTCAGTTAAGACTGAGCTGTGGTTGTGAAGACCTATAGCAAGGGAAGGTATGAGGCTCATGATCTCTGCTGAAGCAGCCACAGGGGTCCACGCAATCTTAAACTTCCAGCAGACACGCTCTAGGACTGATTTGCCCCCCACACGAATGTTTTAGCAATAAATTCATAGAATTCCTAGAGTAAATAACTATAATTTTGAGTTTAGTTGATACATATATTATCAGAACACTAGAGCAAACAGCTTTGTTGACATTTTATGTATTTACATAATATATTAATTGTCATATGATGCCATATATTATTGCTATTTTTTAGGGTCAAGATGTTGACTGTTAACAACTTTACAGGGTTCAAATCAACATATACTCTTTTATAGTTTGAAATCAGAATCCTGAGCATTTTTTTAAGAAAATATTTTTAAGGAAAAATCCTAAAAAAAAAAAAAAAAATCCTGCCCTAACACCTTTTCTAAAAGTAATAATAAGCTAAAAATAATCAGCAAAATCAAAACAAAAAGGTATTAATTCAAATCTCTTCTCCAATATTGAAACTTAACTACTCGAAGGAATTACCTTTTTTTCCCAAAAAAACTTGTTTGAATCCATTTCTTCAGCATGAGGTAGGACGTTACATTTCCTCAAGCCATCAAATAAATCATTTTACAGGTTCTTTGATCCTTAAAAATATGGAAATCACTAATTACTTAGGATAAAAATGACCATTTATCCTTGTACATCTGCTTTTGTATGTTTAATATTCTACATATTATTATTTCTTTAAAATGCTTTTGGAGAGATATGTAACTTCTTTTTTTTTTGAGATATGTAACTTTTAAAAAGAATCACAAAGAGATCAAAATAAGAAGCAAACTTCAATGAAAATATCCATTCATTACATAAAGGATATGACTATTCTGAGTATTATATTTTTCTCATTTGTTTAATAAGTTCTAAAAATGTATCTTATCTAATCATAAAGACCAGTTTAACTTTTGTTTTTTCTCCCCTTATCATCCCAGGAGCCACTAGAACATGAAAAGAGAGAAACCTATTTAGAGATTTTCTATTTTCCAGTTGTCTCTTTTTGTGATTCCCTTTCAGTCTTTACTCCTACCTAGTTAGTATGTGATTAAGAGCTGGGTGGTACTTGTGTGTATGTGTGTTTACTTCAGCTTTACACACACATTCTAACAACCGCTGTTAAAATTTAATATTCTCTCTCTTCTTTAATTTATTTTTAAGATTTTATTTATTTTTTGACAGAGAGAGACACACAGCAAGAGAGGGAACACAAGCAGGGGGAGTGGGAGAGGGAGAAGCAGGCTTCCCACCCAGCAGGGAGCCTGATGCCTTGTGGAGCTCCATCTCAGGATCCTGGGATCATGACCTGAGTCTAACACAGACGCTTGATGACTGAGCCACCCAGGTGTCCCTCTCTGTCTCTCTTCTCCCCAAATCTTCAAAGGTATAGGAAAGTTTCTTAACTAAGAATCACAATATAATCTTAATATTTTATTTTAACTTTTGTCCTGTTTAAAAAATCCCCAAAACTACACAAGTGTAATTTTATGATCAAAGTATTTCCTTATTTTCCTTCACTCAAACTATATTCTCAGATCCTTTAAACAATGGCTTCTAACTTACATGAGTTTTCTTTTAAAAATGCATTTTTTATTTAAAAGTGAAAAGTGGGAATAGGCTTTCTTGTATGAAAGCATTCCATTCTATGGTTACATGTTTATATACAAGAAATAAATAGCCATTTCCTTCAGGTGATAAATATACATTCTTAGAAATGCTTAATTTCCTCTGACAACCAATTTGCTTTTGAAATATTACCCCACATAATAACCACAAAATGTAATTGTTACAGTAAAATACAAATAGCTTAGCATATTAACTGGTAAACTACTTTGACACTGTTGGGATTTTGTTTTCCAAAACAGGATCTCAAGACCAATGCTCTTTGACTCTCACAATAAATTAAGAAAGTGAAGTTTCTTGTTGGATTGTGCCTGTCTATTTTCTGGTCCCAAATGTGCATATCCTGTATATTATTTGATTTTCTTTGTGCTAATATATATAGGAGAGCCAGTGTGAACTCAAGAGCAGTGGCTTAATATTGAAGTAGAAAAATATTTCATTATGTACTGGCTGTAGGGTCTGGGTGGTATTGTGGTTGTCCCAATGTGCACAATTAGGCTCCCAGGCTTTCTGTCAGAAATAATAAGAATGCTAGTTAATTCAAATGATTCTTGAAAGCAACGAACTGAATGTAGTATTCCCACTCCACTTTTTAGATATTTTCTTTCTATACTTGCATTTTCATTCACTTTGACAAAGGTATGTAAGGATTTGTGTATGTTTGAGATAATGTTTTAATAGTTTAAATGTCAGTTAAATCAATAACTATGACAGAATTTTAGAATAAGAACCACTTTGACATCTAATTCTTCCATCGATATAATTTTTCGACTGATATGAACATGAATAGAAATTACAACACTATATGAAGGAATAGATTCCTATGGATTGCACCATGACTAAGAAATATTTATAATCAGCATGCTTCATCATTTTATCCAGGTAATCGTTGCTTGATTGCATGCTTGGAAATATTAAAACAAACAGAGTGTAGAGAAATGGTAATCATTAAGAGAAAGGCAATGTTGTTCATTTTATTTGAGAGTTTTATTGATAATGCACACTAGAGGGTACTGGCAGTTTGCAAAGACTGCTGTAATAAAATTATCCTGCCAAGGTGCCAGACTTCTCGAGAACAAGCTTGAAACCTGCAGTTCTTATTGGGAGATTAAAACTAAAATTATACACCTGTTTTTTTTAATCATATTTTGTAATCAGATTTGAACTGATATCTGTTGTCAATTCTGACATAATATAGATTATTTTATACCACTGTATTAAAAATTAAGATGTGAATGGGAGTGAGTTAAGACATTTTGTATTTTTTACCACATTGGTTTGCATCCAAATAGATGCAATACTGTTTTCTGATTAATGCAGTCACTTACACTATAATCGTTGTGTATGGAAATTAGGCATTTCCTACAAATGCATAGATACAAATAAATTGAAGATGTTCTATCAAAAAATAAAACTGATGGCTTAGGAAAAACTTGGAGTAAACTATATGTGAACTAAAAGAGAAACATTTGGTGAACTTACTGTAGCAAATGTTATAAAGCATAAGAAGTATAAAAACCCTAAGTTCATGAACAAGAAGGTACAGGAAAAATTGAAAGCATTTCCCCCCCCTTTTATTTTTGGATGGGATTGCTTCTTTTTGTTTGTTGTTTCTATTATCTTTAGATCCTATAGAACTCTTAATGTTCCTAATATTTCTTACCCATGCTTATGTTTTCTGCCTTCTAGCATTTCTAGGTTACTAACCTTTAAATTGAAAAGAGTAACTCCATGCACAGAGTAGAATGTCATTGACATTATGTCATTGAACCTCATTAACTCAGTCTTAAATAACTTAGACAAAAACCCAATTAAAGTAACAATACAGCCATTGAATAGTTAGGTATCAGTCTCAATGTACCATCAGATCTGTAAATAGAATGGTAGGAAGACCACAAATAGACATTCAAAGATAGAAAAATATAGGAGTGACCCGTTATTTTAATGTTTTTACTGATTAAATATTTATGTTAATTTTGTTTTTGTCACTAAAGAGATGGCCTATTCAAAAGGGGTGATTGAGGAAAATTTAATGAAGGGACTATTTGCAAAAGTGCAAGCTAGAAAAGTGAAGTTGCTGGTCCCATCAGGTGTGTACTAGTTATTACTTCACTAGCTATTACTAGTACAGACCTGGACCTAACGGAGCAAGGAAGACTTGAAGAAGGTTGCTGTTTCTTGGACCTAGGAAGACCTGCAATTCAAGGAGAATTCAATGTTTATGACTATTCAGTATCCTTCCACCTTTTATTTTAAAAGAAAGTTATTTTATTTCCTAGTGATTTGAGATGCCAGTTTTGGTCATATAGTAGAAACCTTTTGGGTCTACCTATTGACTTCTTATGCTTTGCACTGGGATGTTTGCTTATTTTTGAGGTAAGCCTAGTTTAATTATGCTTATATATATGTTTTAATACCTGTTAAAGAAGTACCCATTTTCATAGCCTTTCTTCCTTGCTGATTTCATAGCTCATTTTTCATATTCCTTTTTCATTATGAACTTTAGTATTGACATGAATAAGTTATTCATTAAATAAGTCAAACAGTAAGCAAACAAAACCTAGTATTTTTTTTTGACTAGGGTAATGTGAAATTGATAAATATCAACTAAGAAACTTAGACTTGACCTGAACAATGTTTAGCTATTTTACTCAAAAATAAGAATTATCTTACTATTTTGTTATGGTTGACTTTTAGTATACCTAGTACTGTTTTCTCATATAGATTTTGTACATACCTTTATCATTTTTATTAAATCTTTTTTTTTAATTTTGTGCATTTTAATCATTTTATTTATTAATATACTTGCTACATTAAAATTTTGAAATATTTTCTAAATTTACGGTGCTCTGAAAAAAATACATGGCATGAGATTATCTGGTCTTTCAAAGTTCAGTTGAATTCACTTGGAAAAATGTTGGGGTATGGTGCTTTGCTATAAAAAATAATTTAGTGAGGATGAATTCTAACTTCCTGGTGCGCAGCATTGATTGGGATAGGTCACTAGCATTTAGTCGTGGAAGGTGTTGACTTAAGACTGGATTTAATATTTCCTATAGTTTGTTTCTTTACCTCCCTCTAGAGTGTAGCCTTACTGGAATTTAAACCTCAAGTTCAGAATGTTTAGCAAGGCCCCTTCTCTTTTGTCGATCCTGGAATCCACTTTTTAGTCTTTCAAACACTGACTTCTGCCTCTTTCTGCTTGAGTTCTTAGACTTTCTCCTGTGCCACTTAGCAATCAGCAAACGTCTCAAAGATTAAAGTGTGTAGGAATCAGGCTTGTGTTTTCCCTTACCCCAGGAGTTTTGATTCTGAAGTTGTTGATTCTGTGGTAACTCTTTAATGTCTTCAAACATTTATTTAGAGTGTGTTCTAGATTTTTAAAGTGATCTTGATGAGAACAAGCAGGAATAGCAACAAACTATTTTTCTGTTAGCAGATACAGAAAAAGAATCTTTGATAGTAATGAAATGTTTATATAAGAATGTTCTTAAAATGTACATTACAAAAATTTTGTCATTACACTATTAACTGTCATTTATTTTTAATATTATCTATGAGAAACAGTCTGTCTAGAATACAATGATTGGAAAAAATCTACAGTACTTTTATCTTTCTTTTAACAAAAGATGAAATTCTCTTCCTTTCTTAGACTTTGCTACTTGAAAGTTCCAGAGACTGACTTTGGAAATAATTGACCCCTCTTTGGAAGTGTGTAAGTTTTCTAAGACTGTTGTAACAAAGTATCACAAATTAGGTTGTTTAAACAATAGAAATTTATTCTCACAATTATGGAGGCTATGGAGGCTATGGAGAAATCCATTATCAAGGTGTCAGCAGAGTTGGTTTCTTCTGAGGACTGTGGGGAAAGGGTCCAATCCAGAACTGTCTCCTTGGCTTGTAGTTGGCTATAGCTCTTCACTTCATCCCCTTTCATGCCCTTATTAAAAGAAAAAAAAAGGTTACCAGTCATAGTGGATTAGGGCCCATCCTAAAGACTTCATTTTAACTTGATTATTCCTGTAAAGACTGTTATGTCCAAATAAGGTAACATTCTGAGGTACAGGGGGTTAGGACACCAACAAACATTTTAGAGGAGGCCAAAATTCAACCAATTACAAAACGTAAGTGAGGTATAAAAGAAAATACTCATATATATGCATTAGTGCAGTAGAAAATAGTTATATTTACAAAATTAATAGCTTATGAACTTCTGATATGTGGAAAGATTAAACTTCAGGGAACCAGTTCACAGTAAGCAGCCTAAAGCAGCAAAAAACTATTGGTAAAGATAAGCTGATGTCAATTTTTCAGATTCTCCTATGCACTAGAACAAACAAATAGTATTTTATTAATTCTTCCTAGGCAAATCCTTTTCACAATTGGATTAATAATGTGGGAACATCAATGAGCCTATTGATTCTGCTTTTCTAAGTTGTGAAGATTTAAATAAATATCTTTGAATCTCTTAATATAAAACCAAGTACACTGTCATGAGTTATAGACCATTCTATACTTCATGATGAAAACACAAGATAAGTCACATAGAAAATTTTAATAATATCAGAAATACTACTAGAAAATCTGCCTATACAAGAATATTTTTAAAACAATTCTTAATCAGGCATCCTTTGCTGTGACAAGGCTGCTTCATGAGCCGAATAAAATAATTTGTGCATTTTCTATTCTGTAGTTAGGTCTAAACTAAACAAGTCAAGTTTGAGCTCTCATCATTTTAATACCAAATTAGATACAAAACTTTATTCAGATTTCATTTCTCAATGACTTCTTATATGTCCTGTTAATAATCTTTTTATTAAAGACCTAAAATAATCATATTTACATACTGTTTAATGAAGATATTAACAATAACTCATATTTTTATAATTATCAGGGTCATGGCAGGAAAGAGATGGCATACTCATCATACTCAAGTGAGGTTATTCACAAGGTGAACATGTCACTTATTGTCCGATCTACAAATCTACTATTAATAAGTATACCAGGACAAGAAGCATAAACTGGAACTAAACCATAGAGCACACTTTAGTGATTGAAAACTTTAATAAAGAAACTACTAATAAATATGTAGGCAGAGTTAAGAATATCACCAAGAGATGGCATAGTAGTACCATAGAGGTAGCAAAACTTGGGAGCCATTACCCTTTCTTGAATGGTACTATCAATAGGAGTATGACTCAAATCTGTAAAGAGAATGGCTATAGGAGAGAAGCTACCTCTTTCAGTAGAGTAATACAGCTAACCCTTTTTAACCTGACAAGGAAGTAGAAAAAATACATCAATATTTCTCCTCTCTGACATTCTAGTCTTTGGCAGGTAACCCTCATTGCTTAACCATAACTAAAACCCAGGGCACCTGGATGGCTCAGTGGGTTAAAGCCTCTGCCTTTGGCTCAGGTCATGTGGGATTGAGCCCCACATGGAGCCCTCGGCTCAGCAGGGAGGCTGCTTCCCTCCCTCTCTCTGCCTGCCTCTCTGCCTACTTGTAATCTCTCTCTCTCTCTGTCAAATAAATAAATAAGATCTTTTAAAAAAAATAACTAAAATCCAAACACAAGGAAATAATTTATGTCTTCTATATAGGTCAGCCTCCCAGGATATAAAGCAGGGAGAGGAAGGATGGAAAGGTGAGGAGAAGGGCTGGACAATATTCTTAAAGTTATTGAATAATTTTTCCAACACTTTTCTTTCTACACAGATTTTTCTCCTCTAATTTTCAGTCAATAAAACAAGCATTTCCCCAAATATGGGTGAGAAAGAAGGTAAAGGAGATTACATAACTTGCTGTACATCATGGACTTATTATGTAGGTGAAGTTAGGTTTTATTCAAGTCTACCTCACCTACTGCACTGATTTTCCTGGATGATCAGTTTCTTAATTTATTCTCAAATTAAAAATGTATATATACTTTTTATATATTTTTATAAATATAATATTTATATGTATATGTAAATGTATATAGTAGCTCAGAATATGTATGTGTATATCATTGATCCTATAATTATATACATTTTATTTTAATGTTAAAGTTCCCCTAAATATTTCATTTTAGAATGTATAAAATGCAGTGTTTGTCTTTATGACAGAATGCCTAAAATTGTCAAATGATGATATGTCATGAGAGCAGTGAGTAGAGTGGTTAAAATTAAATGTTCCGTTTAAAAGTTCATTTTTTTCTTTAAAAAAGATGTGTATGTGTATGTCTGCATGTACTTGAGGAAGTACTTGAAAGGTTATCTAATTGTTAACTCTGGATGCCTGTTGAGAATTTTCTGACTCAAATAAGGAATGGCAGTGAAAATGAATTAGAGTATGAGCTGCATGGTCAATGGCCTAGCATTTTCTGTTCTTGTTTCCCTTACTCTAGTACTTCTGACTTCATGGTTATAAAACTGGCAGTTTGTCTTTTATAATTTTATGTAGTATTCTTAAGTGAAAGATTATTTAACAGTAATTTTCCAATTTATTCATTGAGTTTAAACTAAATGCTAACAATTAAAAATTAATAAGAAGCTATTAGAGTAAACTCTAATCTCAAATTGCTGGAATTGACACAAATACTTTTCTTCCATTATTCTGGAGGTTGCACTAAAGTATAAATATGGAAGTTCTAAGAAGAATGAAGATTTAATATTGAGAAGACAGCAGGGTGTGGAGAGGGTTGTTGTAAGCAGCAAAATAGATTTGAACTCATTACTTGGAAAAATAAAATTAATATCATGAAACAAGCAAGAAGCTAAAGCCAAGAACATATAATTTGGAGGCTACTTATTCCAATAGAACTTAGTAGAAATTCTGGAATCAGCATCAATGGATAAAATGTCATATGGATAGGGATAAATGGATCAAAATTAGGCAATTAAATATGGAATGAAGGTATTGGTAAGTATTCTTCTTCCTCTGCAAGGCATAAGTGTCTGACCTTTCTAGAAAGAAATAACTTTCAGGAATCCTCAACCAGTGCATTTCTGGTTATACCACATTGGTCAGAATTATGTCAAATGGCCTCATGTAGGTGCAAGAAAAATAGGGGGTGAAGAATTTTAATGGAGGACTTTTTTGTTCTGAAAAAAAATGAAGATCTATTAGTAATAATTTGAAAAACTATCTATATTTTGAATATACCAGTGCTGGTGACATACACACAAAGAAACAATAAGCGATGACTGTGTCACAATCTGTCATTCTTTTTTTCCAGTTTTAGTGGGAAATAATTGACATTCTGCCACTGTATAAGTTTCAGACATATAGTATGGTGGTTTGATTTACAAATACTCTAGAATGATTACCACGACAGGCTTAGCTAACATGCATCTTTTCATACAGACACAATAAAAAGAAAAGAAAAAAAGAAAAAAATTCTCCTTGTGATAAGGATTCTTAAAATTTACTCTCTTACCAACTTATTGATATGTAATACAGCAGTATTAGCTATAATTATCATGCCATACATTACATCCCTGTATTGATTTATCTTATAACTGGAAATTTGTACCTTTTAATCACCTAATTCTAATTCTCCTTTGTCCCACCCTCTGTCTTTGGTAACTGAAAGTCTGATTTCTTTCTCTATGGATTTTTTAAAGTTCCATATATAAAGGAGATCATATAGGATTTGTTTTTCTCTATCTGACTTATTTCACTTAGTATAATGCCTTTAAAGCCCATCTCTGTTTTTACAGATAGGAGGATATCCTCATTTTTTGTGGCTGAATAATATTCCAATATCTATCTATCTATCATCTATCTATCTATCTATCTATCTATCTATCTATCTATCTATCTATCCATCTATCTTCCTTATTTAATAAGTTCTATTTTTAATGTTTTGATAATTCTTAATATTGTTTTCCATAGTGGGTGTGCCCATGTACAATCCCACCAAAAGTATACAAGTAGGGTTCTCTTTTCTAAACATCCACACCATGATTGTTATCTCTTATCTTTTTGATGATGGTCATTCTAACAAGTATGAGGTGATAACTTATTGTAGTTTTAATCTGAAGTTCCCTTTTGACTAGTGATTGAATATCTTTTCATGGACCTTATTGCCCTTTTGTATATCTTCTTTGGAAAAATGTCTATTCAGGTTCTTTGCTCATTTTTAAGTGGGTTGTGTGTGTGTGTGTTTTTAAAGTTACAGGTTTTTATTTAAATTCTATTTGGCTAACAAAGTTAACATATAGTGTAATATTAGTTTTAGGAGTAGAATTTAGTAATTCATCACTTACATTTTTGTTTTTTGAGAGAGAGATAATACACCAGCAAGGTGGAGGAGCAGCAGGATACTGCTCTATCACCACCTCTATCAAGGTGATAGAGCAGTAACCCTGCTACGACTCTATCAACTAAGTTTCTGTAATATGCTAAAAACTTTGTTGTCATTTCAACAGTCTTCACAGCATCTCCACCAGGAATAGATTCCTTTTAAAGAAACCATGTTCTTTGCTCATCCATAGGAAACAACTCCTCGTTTGTTCAAGTTCAACCTTGAGATTATAGCAATTCGATCCCATCTTCAGGCTCCACTTCTAATTCTCTTGCTGTTTCCACCACATGTAGAGTTACTTCCTGCACTGAAGTCTTGAACTCCTCAAAGTCATCCATGAGGGTTGGAATGAACTTCTTCTAAACTCCTGTCAGTGTTGATATTTTGACCTCTTCCCATAAATCACAAATGTTCTTAATAGCATCTACAATAGTGAATTCTTTTCAGAAAGTTTCAATTTACTTTGCCTATATCCATTAGAGGAGTCATTGTGTAGGGCAGCTAGAACTGTATAAATGAATTTCTTAAATAATAAAACTCAAAAGTCAAAATTACTTCCTGATCCATGGTCTGTGGATTAGATGTTGTGTTATTAATAAGCATGATAACAACATTTATTGTACATCTCCATTAGAACTATTGGTTGATGAGGTGCATTGTCAATGAGCAGTAATATTTTGAAAGGAATCTTTTTTCTGAGCAGTAGTTCTCAACTGTGTGTTTAAAATATTCAGTAAACCATATTGTGATAGGTGTGCCACCATCCAGGCTTTGTTGTTCTATTTATAGAGCACAGGCAGAGTAGATTTAGCATAATTTTTAAGACTCTAGAATTTTTGAAATGGTTAATGAGCATTGGCTTCAATTTAAAGTCACCAGCTGCATTAGCCCTATAAGTGCTATAAGAGAATCAGCCCTATTCTTTGAAGCATTGAAGCTAGGTGTTGACTCTTCCTTTTTAGTTATGAAAGACCTAGCATCTTCTTCCAATGGAAAACTATTTTCTCTTCATTGAACATCTATTGTTTATGATAGCCACCTTCCTCAGCTAGCTTAGCTAGATCTTCTGGAGAGCTTGCTACAGCTTCTTCATCAACACTTGCTGCTTCACCTTGCACTTTTATGGGCTTCTTTCCTTAAACCTCATGAACCAACCTCTTCAAACTTTTAGTCTGCAGCCTCTTCACCTCTCAGCCTTCCTAGAATTGATGAGAAGAATGGCCTTGCTCTGGATTTGGCTTTGGCATAAAGGAATGTTGTGGCTTGTCTGATCTTCTATTCAGACCACTAAAACTTTCTAATATCAGCAATAACGCTGTTTTGCTTTCTTATCATTGTTCACTAGAGTAGCACTTTTAATTTATTTCAAGAGCTCTTCCTTTGCATTCATAACTTGGCTAACTGGCTCAAGAGGCCTAGTATTTGGCCTATCTCAGCTTTTGCTATGCCTTCCTGACTATGTGTAATCATTTCTAGCTTTTGATTTATAGTGAGAGACGTGTGACTCTTCCTTTACTTGAATACCAACAGGCCATTGTAGGTTATTAATCGGCCTAATTTCAATATTGTTGGGTCTTAGAGTATAGTGAGTTCCAAGGAGAGGGAGAGAGATGGAGGAATGACCAGTCAATACAACAGTCAGAACACAGCAATATTAACAGTTCAGGTTACTGATATGGGAATGATTAGTGGAGCCCTAAAACAATTAAAATAGTAATATAAAAGATCATTGATCACAATAACCATAACAAATATAATAATAATTTAAAAGTTTGAAATATTATGAGAATTAACAAAATGTGACACAGAGACATGAAGTGAACAGCTGTTAGAAACATGTCACTGATAGACTTGCTCGAGATAGAGTTGCAGCAAACCTTCAATGTGTAAAAAATTCAATATCTGGGAAGCAGAATAAAACAAGGTATGCTTATATATAAATGAGTAAATGAATCCTCTTTTAGAGAAAGAAAAAAAAAAGAAAAGAGAAAGTAAACCTTATATATCCAAGGCAATAAAGGCAGCTATAAAAAATAAATATAGAGCACAGACTCCGACATAATACAAAGTGGCCAAGTAGAGACTCTGATAATCTATCCTTCCACTGAAATGACAATAAATTGACAGACTGGAGTATTACTTTTTCAGCACTCTGGAATCTAAGAACTTAGAGCAACCAAACATGGGACTACTTAAGGAGGAAAAGGTCTTGTGAGTGTTGGTCAGAGAGCATTGTAACATTTCTACCCACCTGTCAGTCTATCAGTCTCCATTCTCCAGCCCAGTGATAGCGTCCAGGGGGACAGGGTCCATATTCCTGTTGTGCCACAGGAGTTAATGTTGGTGCCATGGAGTTAATATAGACGTGTTTTTAGAATACTATAGTCATGCATTTTATTTACCTAGTGGTTCCCTGAAGGTTTTTGTCTTTCTTTTTAACAATATCTGGCCAGTTTTATATTTAAAAAAACTTGCAGGATTTACTTTTATCAGTCTGTTCTAACATGCTTCTAACGATATCCAAATCACCCAGATTAATGACAGCCAAGAGTATACACTGGGTGAATCTCTGGATTTGGCTTTGTATCCTGTTATCCTTTGTATCCTGTTACCAATTTATAGTGGTGGACACCAGTTTTGGCCAACATAGTACTCTATTTCAGATTTCCTGAATTCTGGGCAGTTATTGGTGAGGAAGACCAGTTTTGCTTTGCCTTATCTGATCATCCCAGATAGAAGATGAACTTAGTTTACTTATCTGCAGGTAGGACTTACTGGAGTGACTTACTGGGCAGCTGTGGATAGATTAAAGACATATGCTGCCCATGCCTAAGGCTAGGAACAGCATATGGGACAAGCAGCAGACAGATCCAAAAGCCCAGGAAGAAGGAAGCTAAGGAAGATTTTTCTTGGGGTAATATGGACTCAGAAGGACTACCACACACATAGGAGAAAATGGACTGCAACTTGCATGCCCAGAACCAGATGCATGCTCAGAAAAGACTTGAGAGGACCCTTGGGTTACACCCATGGCTCTGAACTCACAGGTAGTGTAAACTGACAGTTGTAGGTGGCCTGGCTTCCCAACTCAGATCCAAGTTGCAAAGGCTGGGAAAGAATTGTTTTTAGTTTAGTTTTATTTTATTTTCCTCCCTGCATTTACGATAATTAATCCAACTGATCATATTCTAGGGCACCAACTATGAAATGTTTGCAGGCATTCCCAGAAAATAGTTAGCTAGATATGACATTCTTCTGCTTCCTCCTTTCACATCAGGCTTCCTCCAACTGTGAATCACTAAGGGATCATAAAATTCTATGATTCAAATTTGAGCATGCAAAGCAAGATATGCTTCCCATTATTGTTATGCTTCAATCTATTTTATCAGATTTCTTGGTTGGCATATTAGACTCAAAACTCAACAACCAATGTAGTATTCTAATTCTCCTTTGTATTCTTTCAAGTGGGTCTGTAATCTATGAAGGACCACTGGAAAAAGTAGATGATGGTCTTGGACTGTATTCTCATACATACGAATTCCTAGACCATATTCACATCTAACAGAGTTTCATTTTTTTCCGTCATCTGACATATTCAGGCCAAAGAGCAAACAAACAAACAAACAAACAAACAAAAAAACCTATAAAAGTTGTAAGAGTATTGAAAACAATTGTTTTTCTTCTAATCTCTAATGTAAAATTGAGATCATGACAGATTAAAAGGAGTCCCATTTATAAAATGCCATCCAAAATTTTAAGTATATGTTTCTTTTTTAAGTTATTTTGTTTGTTTCCTCGTTTATTTTGGGGTAGTTTCCTTTGGCTATAGGGTGCAATTTCCAAGATAGTTTGTACCTATTTTAGGGATAGAGTTATTTTCAGGGTACCAACTCTGGGGGCAAGTACTTGTGTTTAAGCCCTGACCCAACACTTTTATAACAGTACTGCTTTGGTCTAGTTACTTACACGTGTACCATAGTTTCCATATGTTTGAAATGGACATGGTAAAAATATTTACCTTGTACACCTGTGAAAAGCAAATGAATTAACAGCGTACCAATTATATAAAATATACTCTAAATGGTGCACATACACACAAAGGCTAGCACAAGGAAAGAAAATAATAAATATAAGATGACATGAAGCAAAGAACAATTCATTAGTTGGCATAGAGGTTGTATATTGGGAAAAATTTTGTTTTCATTTAAAACTTATTTTTTAGGTATATTGACTCATGTATCCTAGTAGATCACAGTCCATGACTTCCATAGGCACAAAGCATTCTTCATATGAGTATTTCCCAGCAATATGTATTCTTTATGTTTCAAAATATCTATGAACGTTTTTCCAAACTCACGGTGCAAATGTATACAAATTAGAACCAACTACTCAGATGGATGACTAGCTAATTCTCAGATGAGTAAGAAAATGACTGAATTATATTTTTTAAAAAGGAAACAATTTATTTATGTTTATATTATAATTATACTTCATCCAACTGTTAGCAAATATAGTATGATTACTGTAGAAAAAAATGTTACTGGGGTGCCTGGGTGGCTCAGTGGGTTAAAGCTTCTGCCTTTGGCTCAGGTCATGATCTCAGGGTCCTGGAATCAAGCCCCTCATGGGGTTCTCTGCTCAGCAGGGAGCCTGCTTCCCCTTCTTTCTCTGCCTGCCTCTCTGCCTATTTGTGATCTCTCTCTCTCTGTCAAATAAATAGATAAAAATCTTAAAAAAAAAAAAAAAAGAAAACAATGTTACCTAACAATCATACTGAATGTAACATTTCAACATTTATCTTAGCAGTAGCCATGTTTACACAGGTTATACCC
Source organism: Procyon lotor (assembly GCA_028646535.1). Classification (NCBI taxonomy): domain Eukaryota; kingdom Metazoa; phylum Chordata; class Mammalia; order Carnivora; family Procyonidae; genus Procyon; species Procyon lotor. The sequence continues at coordinate 40,749,594 of CM053605.1, forward strand.
TACATAGACTATCCTAGACATGAGGTTCTAATATCTATTTTCTGTAGAGAAACCATAATGGAAATTGCTTTTCAGTTTCTCAAGTGTCACTTTTGTTATGGTCAATAGGCCTGACTTTAAGTAGTACTTTCTTATACTTTTAAATCTCTGTTTTTAGTATATTGTAGCATATGGAACCAGGGAAACTTTTTTTCAAGTGTATAACTCTTGCTTATGGGCTTTTAAACATATAACTTAACTTTTTAAAAGAACTTGAGGTTTCTTTCCACATCGTTGCCTAATGCCAAATACTCTACATCTCCAGATTAATAAACATTGAATAAAAAATTGTCATCTCATGTGATTTTTGTTACAGTCTCAACTTAAGTAAATAAAATCTTCTAACTTACTGAAACCCAAGTTTGGCTGCCCATCACTAGAAAGCCCAATAGTCCAGGGACGAGTTTGACTGGAAAGGAATATGACCTTCATTCAGGAAGCCAGCCACCTGGAGAGAAGTTGGACCCTTCCAAGGGCCAACTCCCAGGTTTCTGCCTGACCCAGAGATTTTTAAAGGAATTTAATTAGCTAAGGGAGTGCAGTGGTTTGTGACATTTCTTGATTACCTAAAGACTTGATGGCCCCAGCTCCAAAGTTATCTTGGAGCTCAGAGATGGTGCAAAAAGTTCTAATTCCTTGGTGCCTAGGGTGGGAATTGTGCAAGAAGATCTGATTCCTTGTTACCCAGGGGTTGTCCAAAATTACTCTGTTCTTTCTGCAAAGGAGGGCAAGGTCTACAGATGCACAAAGGGAGATCAGTAAAGTCATATGTGTGACCTCAAAAAAGAAAACATCTTGCTAACAGATTGTTGGGCTAATCAGAGAGCTGACGTGACTTGAAACAGGTTTCTGGCCTCTGTAGACTAGAAATGTTCTAATTCTTCATCCCCCAATTCCAGTGGTCTGCAAATCTCAAAGAAAGTAAATTAGTTCTGTTACAGATCAAGGACCTTAGGTCAGCAAGCAAGGGGTGTGTTATGGTGAAGCAAGTTAACCCTAAGACTGGCGGTTACATAGCTAATGGAGGAAAACTTGCCAACATTATTTATTTTAATAGGTCTTTAATATATTGCTAAATAAAATTGTTTTTACTTTCTAATTTTGAAATGTGCATGCTTTGTTTCACAAAGTAATTAAGATAATTTCTGAAATATGCCTTAATAAGTATTTTTAATTAAAGTGAGTTCTTATAACATTGAATCCTAAAACCTTAATTATTTAAAGAAAGGGTTCTCAAAATATCAAATATAAAATTATTTTAAATTAATTTTGTAAATTGCAGCATGCTAAAGGAGATGATGATCAGTGATGATATAAGATTAAAATTGTGCAGAAATAACTGTAAGTTCAATATATTTATATTTTCATAGTAACTGATTGAAGTTTATACCTAGTATCAATCCAGTCTGCCTGTAGCTCATTAACATAACTAGATGAGTTACACGGCATAGTAGTATCCTTTGTACCCAATTCTTCCCACCAAAGAAAAAAAGAGAGATTGAAAGTATCTTTCATTATAGAGCCATATGAAGTTAATTCATTTAAAAATGAGACCACAGCATGAGAATGAAGACTCCACACATTGTATACTTAAGTTTTTGTGTGTACAAAAAAGCATTGGTACAGTATTTTACAAAGTGTTCATTTTTTTTCTATTTACAAGTCACCATATTTAATTTTAAAAACATCAACACAACCTCCAAACTAGTCAGTCCTCTTGAATTAAGAGTTTGCTTGGCACATTTTCAATTTTTAATATGTGGCTCTTAGATCCTATCAGTTGGTTATATTAGAATATATATTTCAAATAGCAAAATACTCATAGGGAATTACCTTAACACCATTTTTTTTTTAGAGATTTTATTTATTTATTTATTTATTTATTTATTTATTTATTTGAGAGAGAGAGAGGGAAAAAAAAGCATGATCGAGGAGGGGGGCAGGAGGCAGAGGGAGAGGGAGAAGCAGACTCCCTGCTGAGCAGGGAGTCCATGTGGGGCTTTGTGCTGGCCTCCATCCCAGGACTCTAGATCATGACCTGAGCCAAAGTGAGACGCTTAACAGACTGAGACACCCAGGCCCCCATACCCAATACCATTTTGTGTTCATGTTTAACCACTGTTTTTTTTCTTTTTTCCTGTTTTTTTTTTTTCTTTTGGCAAACCAATAATAATTCAGGCTTAATTTATTTTTCTTCTTTTTTTGGCTGTGACTTAGACTTTTGCAGTATCTCTTGACAGTATTTCTAAAACAATAGTTTAAATGGATATTCATTCTTTCTCACACATAGGCACACTCAAGCATACACAGAGAAACAAGAAGTCCTGGGGAACCTTAACTCATTCATACTAAATTTAGTATTTTTTGTTTCAAAGTTCAAGACTTAAATTAAAATTTTACTTTCATTACTTAATTTGAGAGACTTAATTAATACAGGTAGTTTTATGTACTTTATTCCAGAACATTTATAAGAGTAATTAATAGGCTCAGTGTCATAAAATCAATATGAAATATGGCCAAAAAAATTCTCTTTCTTGTATCTTCTCTCTTGGAAATTTGCTCTTATTTATAACTAGGGTAGCATTACATACTCACCAAAGTGGCTAAGAATAAAAAGAATGGCAATACCAAGTATTGGTGCAGATATGGAACTGGAAATTTCACACCTTTCTGGTAGGAATACAAAATGGTACATTCATTTTGAAACCAATTTAGCAGTTTCATATAAAGTTAACCTGGTAACTACCATACAACTCAGCAATTTCACTCTTAAGTATTTACCCCAAAGAAAGGAAAACATGCTCATGCAAACACTTTAATACATAATAGTTTATACGTAATAGTCTGAAGCTGAAAATGAGCACATGTCCATCAACTGGTGAATAGGTAAATTTTGCTGCATCTATAAAATGAATGCTACTCAGCAATAAAACAGAATGAACTTCTGATACATGCAACTACATGGATGAATCTCAAAAACATTACACTAAAGGAAAAAAGCTGGACATAAAAGGCTACATTCTCTATGTAAACATTTGCATAAAATTCTAGAAAATATAAAGACTTGCCAAGCACTTTACCTCATGGGTCATGTGCTGTGAGGGTGAATTTCAGTAAACCTGGAATTGACCTAAATTGTTTTGCTAAGATACTGCCATTACATTAACTCTAAATCAAGGTAGGAAACACTGTTTAATGGTGTTGCTTTGTAATTATGCTCTCATTATGGGAATTTTGGAGTGGTTTGTCTTAGTTTGTAGTATTCTTTTTTTTTTTTTTTAGATTTTATTTATTTAACAGAGAGAAACACAGTGAGAGAGGGAACACAAGGAACACAAGTAGAGGGAATGGTAATGGAGAAGCAGGCTTCCCGCTGAGCAGGGAGCCGGATGCGGGACTCCATCCCAGGACTCTGGGATCATGACCTAAGCCAAAGGCAGACGCTTAATGACTGAGCCACCCAGGCACCCCTGTAAGTATTCTTTATTGAAAACTTACTGTCAACATTTTATAGATTTAGTTATACTAAGCCTTCCTTCAATTTTAAGATAAATACTGTCTGGCTATGTTGTATTATACATTAATACAAGGGCTAGCTTTGATTTCTTCAGGTGCTCTTACTATGATCTCCTTAGGGGTCACAGGGTCTAGAAAACAATTTGCACACTAATGCTACAGCTTAGGTTAAATTCCAGGTACACGTCATCCAGTGTTTTACAATTTCAACAGAACAGAATTATCTTATAGCTGGACAGGGGCAGCGTCACACCTCTTTCTGGAGAAACCTGGAAGTCTGGTACTGACCTTTGGCCAAGAAAAGAATGAGCTATACCATCTAATGATTTATAATGTGCAGTTTAAAATTCAAATCTTTCCTGGGAGCACATGTTACTAATTTGTCTCCATTGTTCAGGGAAGTAAAAAATTGATATTTTACTCATGGTTTAATGGATCCAGAGCTTAGTTTTAGCCAAGTGACAAGTGGAGTATAAAAGACCCCTCAGGGGCGCCTGGGTGGCTCAGTGGTTTAAAGCCTCTGCCTTCGGCTCAGGTCATGATCTCAGGGTTCTGGGATCAAGCCCGGCGCCGCCGCCGGGCTCTCTGCTCAGCGGGGAGCCTGCTTCCCCCTCTCTCTGCCTGCCTCTCTGTCTACTTGTGATCTCTTTCTCTCTATCAAATAAAATCTTTAAAAAAAAAAAAAAAGACCCCTCAGTAAACTCTGCTATGGCCCCCTCTGGATCTGAGAAATATTGCACATACCTTGGTGATTCATAATCCAAACCCAAAGTATGACCTGTGTGTTGGAAAAAGGCCCCTGGGGTACTGTGTTTGGAAATTTTGGAGTTTCTACTATTACTTGTGTTTTCTTTTTCCTGTTGTTCCATATCCTTTACCTTTACTAAAGCCTTGCATGAGTATGCCTTGTGCAGTTTTGCTCTTTTATCTAACCATGTGATATCACTGCAATAGGAATTCCTACGGAGAATTTGTTTTCACTTGAATTTTCATCATTCAGTTTTTGTTTTATTTTTATTCTCAATAGTATTTATTAATCTAATTTCCCACTATTATCATTAGTATTGACTCTGAACGCCTTTATAATGTTGCCATATTCAAGGGCCCTGGACTCAGGGAGAGAGTATAGCATGGTCTTGGATAAGACTTTGACTATTATTTTTAATCTGATAACAAATAGCAATTAGTAAAAAAAAAAATGTTACGGTCTATTTGAGGCCACTTCAATACTCATTGCCTTGCAAATGCAAGTATATTGCAGAATATAAAATAAGAGGTCATACGTTACTTTTCTGTAGGTGACATTTAATAACCTACAAACTAAGAGCTATGTTTTAATTACAGTTTAGTTGGCCAATGTGGGGAAAACTGAGAGAATTTAATTGAATGAGTGACCTTAATGGCCAAAGTCAAGAAGTTAAAATAGTAACAATTATTTTTATCTTAGGAATATGCTTGCCATGTTCAACTAATATTTTTGTTCTTGAGTTGGGAGACCTTTTCACTATCCACTGAAGGCTAGAACATATTACCAGTATACGGTTCTTAGATGTCTTTTAGAATCTTTTTTTCTATTGCAAGCACCTCATTTTAGTGTAAAATTCTTTGTTTACACATGATAATGATGTCGAACAATTTTCATTTGAGTCACACAGTCCGATATTTCTTACATTTCTTTTAATCTTACATAACATTTTTTTTGATCCACTAAGTACTGATTTTATAGTTTTGTACTCAGAAAGGAATTTTTTCCTTTTTAATTTCCACTTTCTTGAAGCAGACAATAATGAGAGAAGGGTATTTCCCTACTTGTGGAAGGAATCAGGTGCTTTGGGCTTTCAAAATGTATCTGGTTGCCTAGATTATATTGATATATTTTCCTGAGAAGCTGATAGATAATGCTAGCTAGACCAAGAAAGAAGCTTTTTGCACAATTAGTCCATTGATAAAAATAAATGTCAAAAAAAGAACAAAAATATATCCTAGAGATTATAGCTATTACACTGGCAATCCTTTTTTTTAACATGTTATAATGTACTTTAAATTATCTTTTTTTAAAATTTTATTTGAGATAGAAAAATCTAGAGAGAGAGCATGAGCAGGCACAGAGGGAGAGGGAGCAGCAGACTCCCTTGCTGAGCAAGGAGCCAACATGTGGCTCAGTCCTAGGACCCTAGGATCATGACCTGAGCTGAAGGCAGATGCTTAACTTCTATTAAAATAAAATTTGTAATTTTTAGGATCGACTCATTGCTTTCAATTACCTCCTCAAGCTGAACTTAATATATTACTTTGTGTGTTGGCTACTTAATTGATTTTATACTGAGATCTATAAAATGCTATGACCAACCAATTGTAGACACGTCTTCCTTGCATAAGCTTTTCTTTAAATTACTAAGTGCCCAGAGATCACAAACAAATATAAAATATATTTCATTCTAACACATTTCTAAAATTTTATTCTTTTTTTTTTTCCTTCTCTGGAACCATAAGTCACTGATTTGATGCAATCTAAATAGGTGAAAAACTGACCATATAATCCAGCACAACCAAAGAGAATCTTGAGTGTTCCTTTTTAAAAGGCAGTTGTTGTATATAAAGGTTGATATTCAAAATACAGTCAAATCAGAAATGATTTCATGCTAAAAATTTATACCCATGTGTAATTGAGTTACTATCAGTTGAATATTTTTTCAACATTTATAAACACATAACAACTCTTTTGATACTACACTTGTTGCTCATATAATGCATATGTTGAGAAGGCAATATGTGTATGACAGAAACTAAGAAAACCCAAACTAATCTGATTTTTGTAATACCAATAAGTTTGTGCCAAGCCCAATTAATATCATAAAATAAAATGAAGTACTGACAGCACTTCACTGAACAACCCAAGCTGTTATGCTAAGCACCATAGATTTTGCAATCAATTAGGAAATACATAAACACAAAGAACTAGATAAAATTAATAATATATGATTTTTAGAAGAACCAGATAAAAGTGATTCAATTGTGTTTCATCATGATGAGTCTGAATTAAACTCATCCTTTAGATGGATTTGGGGTGTCGGGGAGAAATTGGAGAGAACAAGTAGGCCAAAGAAAACATTGGAATAGACTCAGGGATTGTGAGCAGCCCGTTGTAGTTGAGAGTATGAGTAACTGCATATAATATGTGACTGAACAGTAAAAATAGTTAAGGAGAACATGGTATTTCTAAGCATTTTGGACTTGAACCTCAAGTCCAGCATTTTTAATCCTGTACCCTCATTAAAGTCATATAAGGGAGATTTCAGAAAGTACTTTCCATGAAGGCTAAATAAATCAAAATTTCTGAGATTGAGCTAAGGCATTATTGGTTTTCATTTGTTTGTTGTTATTGTTGTTTTTAACTTTCCCAGGTAGTTTTAAGGTGTAACTAGATTGGTGAACCAATGTGTTCATGAGTAAGCCATTATTAAAAGCTTCTGAGGAAGTGTCTAGCATGATTCAAAAGTATTTTTGGTTGTATTATCCGCTTTTCAGATACTGACTTTTCAGAAAAAAATATGAAGAAACATTATAGAAGAGATCGCATTTTAGGAAATAAATTATGTTGGTTCCGGTAAGAGATAGTTATCTTTTGAATTAGGATTGTGGGAACAGAAAAATTGGAATGAAAGTTTAAATGTGGAGATATGTTTGCCATCTCAATATTTGGAAGACACTGTGCTAGGGTTTGTTTTGCTATGGAGGTGATACATTTGCATTGATATCCAACACTTCCTGTCATTACTGACATGTTGACATTCCTTTTTCTGAGAAGGGCCTGCTATTAAAATCAGCGTGAATACGTAATCAATGACTTTACTTTCTATTGCAGTTTGTTGTTAGGATTGCCTGTGGCTTTAGTAGAAATGTAGCTCCTGAATTTAATCTCGTAATCAAATTTTGTCCTTGACCTTATTAGCTCATTGATTCAAATAATACACTTGTTAATACTGGGTCATTTTAGATAAAAATCATATATGATTTGATGTGAATTTTCATGCCTCGTCTTATATATTTTTATGCATTGTAATGTAATATCAAATATTTATATTTTTAATTAATTATTTATTTTGGCAATCTTCCAGTATGAAAACTGAAATGGCAGTAATATTCAAACTAAAGAATAGTATTAAAAATTAATACTGCTTTTATCCATTTGTAATCATTGAGAAATTTATACTTCCTAAAGATTAATAACAGCTATCAGGCACTTTGGACTGATTTGGATCAGAATCTTATAAAAATAGGTAAGTATAAAGACTGCGGTTTATTTTAAGTAAAGAAGTATCATGGCAAGTAAGAAATAGTTGTATCGGCATTTTATTATGGTATCATAAACACTCTTTTGTAAATAGTGAGATCTTCCATATATATATGGAAGAAGAAGTAAGAGATTACATAACAAGCAATTTGACAAACATTTGAATTCCTAGCTAGTAATCTCATAAAGAATAAACATCTGAATTCACTTGTTTAATTAAAAAAAAGGGAAAAAATGTGTCTAGTTTGAAATAAATCATCATAGTGATTATTTCAGAGCATTTTTAGAAAGTCTGGAAAATAAGATGTTTAGCAGAGAAGGGTAATTTACTCCTCTAATTCCTTAATTTAGAAAAGACAGTATTTTAACGCCAATTTTTATTGCTAGTTTGTTAAGTAAATATACACTTTTAATCATTACTGATATAGAAAAGTAAGTGTCATTTAAAAACCTTTCTAAATATTACATCTTGCTTTTACATATCATTAGTATATCACTTCTATTGTTTATATATTTTGTAAATAGTTTAATAAGGTTCCTTTTTGTGCTTATGACCAATTCCAATCTGTTATAGAGTCATAAATTGTTAAAAGATCAAAAGTCCTGAAACAAAATTGTGATGTGATCAGGGTCACTTAGCAAGCACTAGTAATGCTCATTACTATGTGACATTGCCCAATTGTCAATTCCTATTTCCCCTGTCTTTTAAAGCTCATGCAACTTAAGCTGTAAAAGCACTTGATAAAAATATTGATTTAAGCTAAATGCCCCATTGGGCAGAAGCTCCAGAAGCACTACTCAGAGAGAATGATTCAAACGTGAATAACTGTGTGGAAAGTATGTTTCCAAATAATGCGCGCAAACACTGCCTTCCCCCAGCCTTTCCCTCCCTCAACAAATGCCAAAAATCATGGGAAGATTGTCAACAATATAATAGATGAGTGGAAGATAAGTATCGAGGTAGACAGATAGTTGTAGGGGGCAGAGAGAGAGAGAATAGCACTTGAAAATAATAAATATGGTTCTTCAGGGAACAGAAACTACATGGAAGCCATGAAATGGAAAGAAGATGAGATATGATTGAAGAAGCAAAGACCAGCATGGAATGAAAGAGGACTGCCACGGAAGGTAAAAGCACTGCACAGTGTGTTCTGTGTCACACAATGATGGTTGCCAGAGGAGCTTCTAGGCAATTCATTTCCAAATATTCACCCCAGCTCCTTTATTATTACTGGAAGCAGCAATGGGAATGATGTCTTCCCATGAAAACGAGGAGTAACTTTAAAGTTAACAGTAAAGGACCGGGCTTTCAGATCGCTAGGGATACCTGGGAGAAACTGGGAACATCTGGGTTCAGAACACAACTGCTGAGATTGCTTTCTTTAGCAATATAACTCCTCCTCCATTTGTGGAAAAGCAGGCCAATATGAAGATTAAAGTAGCATACTTAATTAGGCAACGTATATTTTTTATTACCATCTCTACTTCTAGCGTCCTTCTTAATAATGTAAGAGTATTTGAACTCTTTAACTCTGATCTTTTCCATTTCAAAGTTAAATATGCTACATTTTTATTTCCACAGTTTATTTCTTAATAAACTTTTTTAAAGATAATCTTATATTCACTGACAGTTGCACAGAGTTCCCCCATTGAGTTTCCCCTACTGTTAACATCTTACCTTAGGAGGGTACATTTATCTCAAATAATAAACCAATATCCCTGAATTGTTACTAATTAAAGCCCACACTCTATTTCAGCTTCTTTAGTTTCTATCTAATGTCTTTTTTCTATTCCAGAATCCCATCTGGTGTATCACACTACATTTAGTCATTATGTTTACTTAGTCAGCTTTTGATTGTGACCCTTTCTCACACCCTCCTTGTTTTTGATGACTTGGACCATTTTGAGAAGTACTAGCCAGGGTGTAAAAGTCTTCAACCTTTAGGCTTCTGTGTTTCTCCTTTCCAATCCAGTAGTTTTTGCCTCCTGTATTTTGACACTGTCATTAGGTACGTACATAGCATTGTTATGTCTTATTGGAGGATTAACTCCTTTGTGATTGTTTAATAGTCCTCTTTTTCTCTGCTAATTGTCCTGATAACTTTTCTACTTGGTCTAAAATCAACATAGCCCCTCCAGCCTTATTTTGATTAGTTTTAGTATGTTTTATCTGTTGCCATGCTTTTATTTTTAATCTAGGTTGAATTTTTTTTTTTTTTAAGAGAGAATGCAGAGTGGGGAAGAGTAGAGGGAGAGAGAGAGAGAGAAAATCTTAAACGGGGGCCATGCCCAGTGCTGAGCTGGACACAAGGCTCAATTTCTCAACCCTGGGATCATGACCTGAGCCAAAATCAAGAGTCAGCTGTTTAATCAACTGAGCCACTCTCTCCTTTTTTTTTTTTTAAAGAAAGAGGGAGAATGCAAATATTTATATTTAAACTGAATTTCGTGTTGGATGCATACAGTTGAGTCTTGATTTTCTAATCTACTCTGACAGTCTTTGTCTTTTAATCAATGCATTCACTCAATTCAGATTAGAAAATGATTATGGATATAGTCGATATAAAATCGATTACTGTCTTCTATTTACTGAATTTGTTCTTTCTTTCTCCCACTTTTTTTTGCTTTCCCTAGTTTTAACTGAACATTTTATGTTTCTATTTTACTTTCTTCCTTAGCATATATTTCATTTATACTTCTTTTTAAATTTTTTTCAGTGGTTGTCCTAGAGTTTACAATGTACATTTATTAATAATCTAAATTCACCCTCAAATATCACTATACCACTTCACATATAATGCAGATATTTTAAAAGTGTTCTGAATTTATCCCTCCCACCCTTCAAGACATTTTAAAATTTATTTATCTACAAGTAACCCAATGCATTGTTACTATTATTTCTTCTCAAAAAAATAGTTAACTTTTAGATCAATTAATTCTTTAAGTTTCCACCTCTCTGTTTACATTGACCATCTCTGTGTTGTCTACTTTTTCCACTAAAGGCCTAAATATCTAATCATAGTTATTTTCAATTCCCTCATATAATAATTGCAGCAACTATGTCATGTCTGAGTCTGGTTCTGAGGATTGCTTTATCCCTTCAGACTGCGGTTTTTCTTGAATTTTGGCACAGCTGATAATATTTCGTTGTATTGGGTAAGACAAACTGAAGCAAACAGGCCTTTAGTGTGAGAATTTACATTAATACGGGTAGGCAATGGACTGTGTCGAATGTTTGCTATAGCTAAAGGAACCAGAGGCTGCAAATTCCCCTAGTGTCCTTCTTTCTATCTCTCTTCTGACTTTGGGGCTCTCAAATGTGCTGCCTCTCATCTATCTCTACAAGATAGACTTGTAGTTCTTTCAGCTGCTGTAGATTGGAGCCTTGTTGATGTGATAATGGAATGAGGTCAAGGGAGGATCCTTCTGTAATCTTATGATTAAGTATCTTTTTAGGGGCCTGTGTTCCCGGGCAATGCTTTTCACTTGTGGCATAGCTTTGCCCTTCCTGTCTCCTGATCCTTTCACTGGATGTACTGCTCTCAGTCTATTTCCTTGAAGTCTGGCTCCTTGTGGACAATATTGTTTCCAGCCCATTTCAGTGAGATAGAAAACACTGAGTGCCTGGACAGAGGAGGAACTCCTTTTTACCAGCTCGAATAAGGTTTCAGAATGGTGTTCTGGTGAAGTCCATTCCCCTGGAGAGTTGATTTTTGTTAGGGAGAAGAATTTGAATTTGCTTCACAATAATTGCTTTTCCATTCCCTGGCAGGACTGGGAGAGGATCTTTCTCAAGTCCTCATTTTGTGAGGTTCTTTGAAGAAAAATCCTCAGAAGTCTCCTTGAAACTTTCAGGAGTTATTTGGTATCACTGGTCCACACTCCATTCTCCAGCAATTTGTCAAAATTACCATTTAAATGTTCTTACCAGTTTATGCATTAAGTGGTTTTCACTCAAGTAAGCACACCTAAGTTTCTTTGTCTCTATGGAGATACCTGTTTCTTCATATTTCAGAGTAGTGTTTTTTCCTGAAAGGCAGTTATCTGGTTGACCTGAGAAAGTCTTTGATTTTCAGTTTGTTTGGGCTTTTTCTTGTTTCAAAATAGGGATGACAGTTTCCAAACTCTACATATATGCGCTAAAAGGACAAATCTTGGGGCGCCTGGGTGGCTCAGTCGTTAAGCGTCTGCCTTCGACTCAGGTCATGATCCCAGGGTCCTGGGATCCAGCCCCGCATCAGGCTCCTTGCTCAGCAGGAAGCCTGCTTCTCCTGCTACCATTCCCTCTGCTTGTGTTCCCTCTCTCGCTGTGTTTCTCACTGTCAAATAAATAAAATCTTTAAAAAAAAAAAAAAAGGACAACTCTCCACCTTGTTTTTTAAATGTCTCCATTTGGTCATTGATAAAATGATTTACAAGTATTTATTTAGAATTATCAATATATACAGTTTTAAATTTCATTCCCTGTGTTGCTTTTTCTTTTTTAAAGCTTTATTGAGATATAATTATTATACTGTAAAATTCACCTTTTTGAATGTGCAACTTAGTATTTTTACTATTTTTACTGGATTATGCAGCCATATTAGTATCTAATTTTAACCTGAGTATCTAATTTTTTTCTCCCAAAAAAGATGTCCATATTCATTAGCAGTCACTTCCCATTCCTATCTTCCAGTCCTTTGGCAACAACTAATCTACTTTTTGTCTCAGTGAGTTTTCTATTCTGAACATTTCATAGAAATGGAATCACTCAACATGTAGTCTTCTGTAACATGGCTTCTTTCACTTGGCATAATGTTTTGAAGGTTCACTTATGTTGTAGCTTGTATCAGTACTTTATTTCTTTTTATGGCTGAATCATATTTCATTGTATGTATATACCATAATTTATTTATTCATCTGTTGATTACCATTTAAGTTGTTTCCTCTTTTTGACTATTGTAAATAATGTGAATATACATATACGTGTACTAGTTTGAGTATCGGTTTTCAATACTTTTGTTATACATATATTAGTAAAATTTCTAGGTCATACAATAATTCTATGTTTAATTTTTTGAGGAGCTGCCAAACTATTTTCCAAAATGGCAGCACCATTTTACTTTCCTATCAGCAATGAAGGAGTTTCCCATCTCTCCACATCCTTGCCAGATCTTGTTGTTTTTAGTTTTTTTGATTATGGCCATTCTAGTGGGTATGAATCATTACCTAATTGTGGTTTTGATTTGCATTTCCATAGTGCATAATGATGTTGAATATCTTTTCATGTGCTCATTGGCCATTTGTATATCTTCTATGGAGAAATGCATACTTAGATAATTTGCAATTTATTCAGATATTTTAATTAGGCAGCTTATATTTTTATTTAAAAAAATATGGATTGAGTTGTAAGAGATTTTCATGTTTTCTGGATATGAGTCCCCCATCATATCTATTTGCAAATAGTCTCTCCCATTTTTTTAAGTTGTCTTTCACTTTCTTGGTTATGCCCTTTGAAGCACAAAACTTTTCAATTTGGTTAAGTTCAGTTATCTTTTTTGTTGTTGTTATTTTTGCTGTTGGTGCCATATCTAAGAAGGCTTGCCTAATCAATGTTGCAGATATTTACTCCTATGTTTTCTTCTAAGGGTTTTATAGCTTTAGCCCTTATATTGAGGTTTATGCTTCACTGTGAGTTAATTTTCATATATAGTATAGGGGAAACGTCAGCTTCATTCCTTTGCATATTAATATCCAGTTGTTCCTACATTATTTGCCAAAAAGTCTCATTAAATTGTCTTGGAATCCTTGTCAAAAAGCAATTGACTATAAATGATGTATCTCTGGACTCTCAATTTTATTCCTATTGATCTATATTTCTACTTTATGCCAGTATCATATTGTCTTGATGCATCTTTGTTGTAATTTTGAAATGGAGAAGTGTGAATCCTTCAACTTTATTATTCTTTTTAATGATTGTTTTGCCCATTCTTTAATCTCCTTTATTAAGATATTCATTCATTCATTTATTTATTTATTTTTTGAGCGAGAGAGAGAGAGAGAGTGTGCACTCAGCTCACATGAGCAGGAGGAGGGGCTGAGGGTGAAGGAGAGGGACAAGCAGACTCTTTGCTGAGCACAAAGTGGGATGTGGGTCTTGATCTCATGACCTGAGCCACAAGAGTGGATGCTTAACCCACGGAACCACTCATTGTTTCCTATATGCAATGCTTTCCCTCCTGGTTCAGCCTTAGTATATCATTAAATGACTCTCTCGGGAACACCTGCAAATATAAGTTTACATCTCATTATCTTAAAGCCTTAAGGTTATATGTGTTTCTTTTGAATTTAGAAGCTTTTCGATTTTAATTTATGTAACACTCCCAGCAGATTATGAATCAATATACATATTCAAAACGGTAATTTTCCAGTAATATGTGTAAATATTCACACTAACTGAGATGAATAAAGGCTATCTATAAGTAGTTTCACATCATTTCAGATAAAATTTTGTTGCCAAATGAATTGCCTAAAATCTTTGGAATTCATGAGCACTCTTTCATCCAGCACTCTTAGGCTTTTGAAATTGCAGCTGATGTACCTCATCACTTGTTGATTACATTCCTCAGACTAAGTCAGGTACTACTTAAATATGAGCTCTAACAGCACCTAATTATCTTGTAAATGTTATTAAAATACTAATTGTATAATTAATTGTTTAATGTTTATTACAACCACTAGATTTAAACTTTGTGATTTCAAAAGTTAGTCTTTCTTAACTACTACTGGATATTCATGGCCTTACACAGTATTCAGCAAATAATTATCTCTTACCATAGAAACTCATGCCTACTCTTTCCTCTGTCTGGAATAATCTTGTACCTGGTCTTGATATGATTAGTTCTTTCTTATCCTTCTATCTTAGTTTAATCACTATTTCCTGGGGCTCCTGGGTGGCTCAGTCAGATAAACATCTGCCTTCAGCTCAGGTCATGATCACAGAGTTCTGGGATGGAGCTCAGCATCAGGCTCCCTGCTCAGTGGAGAGCCTGCTTCTCCCTCTGCCCCTTTTCCTGCTCATGTGCACTCTCTCTCTCTCTCTCTCTCTCTCTCATATGTTTTCTCTCTCAAGTAAATAAATAAAATATTTAAAAAAATAAACACTATTTTCTCCAAGAGTTGTCCTTATCCAACTATCCACGGAGGGACTCTGCTTACTTTATTCATCACAGTGCATTTTTCTTTTAAATCACTAAAGATGCCCCATAATTTATTTAACTGTATATAGTATGTTTAAAAATATATAAAGTATATATTTAAAAAACATGATTTTTATGGATCTAATAAACATTGCCTCCTTGTATATTACTCTACAACATTGATCTTGACTTCCCCTATGAATCGATTTTAAATACAAAATGAAGTGGAAGGGATACTGTACCAGTTGCAGTCATAAACCTTAAGAAGACCTAGGAGCGGTTTGTTTTTTACTTTGGGAGCTCTGGCTTAACATATAAAAGACTTTCTACCTTTTCTACCATGGATAGACCATGTGGAAATGCTGTATGAAGAGGGAAAAGCCCTGAGACTACACAGAGAAATAGAAAAGCTCAGTCTTCCCAGTATTCCAGATGATCAGATTTCCAGTTATCCTTAATAATGTGTCACATACGTAAAAATGCCATCTTAGACTTATCTGCTGCTGTGAACTGAATTGTGTCCCCCCACCAAATTCATATTTGAAGCTTTTTTTCCCCCAAATATGTTTATTTTATTTTTTAGTGTTATAAGATTAATTGTTCATGCACTAGGTGTGGTGCATGAACATATTTGAAGCCTTAACCTCTAATCTGGCTGTATCTGATGATAGGGCCTTTAGGAGGTAATCAAGGTTAAATTAGGTCATAAGAATGGGGCCCTAAATTGATAGGACTATGGCCTTATAAGAAATGGAAGAGAGCTTTCTCTCTCTTTCTCTTTTTCTGTCATATGAGGATGTTACCAGACAGAGAATCCATTCTGAACTCCAGTTTGGCGGCTAGCCACTCAGAAATCAATACCTGAGATACAAGTGATGGTGGGAAAGGAATGTTTGCTCTATTCAGAAAGCCAGCAACCTGGGAAGATGGTAGACTAACTTCCTAAAGACTATCTTCCTTATCCAGACAAAGCTGGAAAGTTTTAAAGGGAAAAGCATGGAAAATGGAGTTGGATATGCTATGTGCAAAAGTTGGTGTCCAGGCAGTTAGTACTATGTTGTCATGACTCTGAACAGACTTGCTGGCATGAGCAGCAACTGTTTTCAAATGTGGTCAGGCCTTATCTTATGAGAAAGTCTGTTCTTTCTTTCCTCAAGGTGTGTGGTCTGAAAATCTCAAGAAAATTAGGTTAGTTCTGCTACAGACCAAGGGACTCATGTTAGCAAGCAAGAGAGTGTAGAAGCTTGAAACAAGTTAATCTTTAAGACTGGTTAGTGTGCTGTTACAAGGACAGTATGAAGCTGGCTATCTGGAATCCAGGAAGAGAGTTCTTCTTGGACCTTGACCATGCTGGTACCCCAATCACAGACTTCCCTCCTCAAAGACTAATGGAAAATAAGTTTCCATTGTTTAAGCCACACAATCTATGATATTTTGTTATGACAGCCTGAGCTGATTATTACACTAGCCCACTGAAGCCCTAAAGAAGATGGTTGCATCTCCAGAAGACATTGCATAAAACAGCAGTTATCCAGCTATATCCAGATAGCTCACAAAATTGTGAAAGATGATAAAATTGGTTTTTAAAGACACTGAGTTTTGAAGAGATTTTTAAAAATAATAATATATAATATAATAATATAATATAATCTCTAGTACTTTGCACAATTACTTCATCATGGTAAACACTCAATAGCTATATGATGAACAAATGGATAGAAGAAAGAATGCATGAATGTATTAAAAAATATTTTCAAAAATATGCCAAGAATAAATAGCAATCATTGGAAAAATGAAAATGCCCATACTTTCAGCCCCCATTTAATAACAGTGTACATTAAGGCAGGGATATTTTCACTGTTTAAAACAGTGTTTCTCAGAACATGTTATTTAATGACTATCGAAACACTGATCATTAGTTTACAGTTCAGATTCCTGAGTTCTATTACTGATTTGCAGAGCTTAGAGGGAAAATGTGAGTATTTTTTTTACCAGAATTTTGTTTCCTTATTCATATTCTCAAGTAAAATTTGATATTTGTTTGTGATAGTTTGAAACTCATAGTTTATTTAATCTGTTGGTAAGTACATATAAAGACATGCTGCATAGGGCGACATGAATAGACAACACACATGGGGAATGAAAGGCAGCATCATTGCATTTATTTAGTTGACCTAAGTCAAACGTGAGGATAACTCAATGATCTAGTTATTTCAATTGAAACATTTTACTTGCTCAAGTTATATATGGTTTATTATCATTTAAACATAAATTATCTTTGGATCTGTAGAATCATTTTATCCAAATTAATTAGCTTAATACTAAAATGTTTCTCATAGAGCACTTACGTTTGACAAATGGTTATACAAACCTTGTTTTTATCCGAAGTCTCCCAAAAGAGAAATCACTTCCAATAGGTTTTCCTTTTTTTTTTCATATGTGGTCCCTACCAACACTATCTGATTTTCCAAATTCTCCTCCTACTTTCCTGCTCTAAGGAAACAGCAATTCTCAACTTAAGCAACTGATTATACTGTTCTTCCAAATTTGTTTACTAAGTTCCCACTTACATTTACTTGCCTTCTCCCAACTTATGATAAAGAGAAAATGTTTTCTTCTTCCTCTTCAACCATAGTGTAAATCTTGATGAGCAAGCAAATGTGTGAACAAGTAAGCCATAGTGTGTATAGGATTCTGGAACATCAAAATAAGCATCAGTCATGTTATTAAATTTATGCTTTAAAAGAAAGAGAATGAAATAAAACAAATCAATGATAGAGTTGATATTATTGAAAAACCGACTTAATGAATTGTGATATTACATTTTCTTACTTGAGAAAATGTACCTCAGATGGTCACAGATTGGGATGCCTGGGTGGCTCACTCAGTTAAACATCTGTCATCACTCAGGATATGATCCCTGGGTCCTGGGATGAGTCCTGCATCAGGCCCCTTTCTCTGTGGGGAACCTGCTTTTCCCTCTGCCTGCCACTCCAAAATGCTTGTGCTCTCTCTCTTTGATAAATATATAAAATCTTTAAAAAATGCTCACAGATTGCATTATGTCCTATGTAAGCTTTCAAATACATCTTTAAAATTTAGTATGTCAGACTCATTGATTTCCTTTCAATGTTAGCTTTTTTTGTATGTTTCTGTTACAAGGTGAAATATAGGATGCTTCCAATTTTGGTTATATTTAGAGAAAAAATACTTTAATATATTTAGTTATTCTATTACCCATTTTCTCAATCAAAATGCTTGCCAAAAATGCAAAAAAAAAAAAAAAAAAAACCCAAGTATGGTAAAAATAAATTATTAAGAAATCTTTTCCCAATGAAGTGTAACTATGCGCTTCAAGATCTAACATTTTAAATCATGAATCATAGAGAATGAAAAAAATATTATGCCCTCATAACAACCTCAATATCCTTTGTGTCAATGGATGCCTCTGATTGTATACAGTAGAATAAAATTAGGGGCACCTAGGTGGCTCAGTGGGTTAAGCCTCTGCCTTTGGCTCAGGTCATGAACTCAGGGTCCTGGGATCAAGCCCCACATTGGACTCTCTCTGCTCAGCATGTAGCCCGCTTCCCCTTCTCTCTCTACTTGTGATCTTTCTCTGTCAAATAAATAAATAAAATCTTTAAAAATAAATAGAATAAAATTAGTTGAAGTAATGGTGGGCACTTCTCAAGTTGATTAAATATATTGGCACTAAACTCTGTTTTGGAATATATTTTGGTTTTTTGAAATTTGACAAAACTTTTATTAATTTTTTGACCAGACTTTTACTAAAAAAGTCATGGTAATATTTATTACCATGTAAGTGAGCTGAAAGTCATGTAGTAATAATAGCCAATAAATGAGGTTTAGTACACGTTTTATATTTATATATATGTTATTATAAAATTCCCATAATATTTTATATATCTAATTTATCTTCTTAATAAAATATATCCCAAAAACAAATAATGAAATAAAAGCCATGCTTACATGACCCTTACATCAATAGATACCTCCTGTGGTAAATACATAATATCAAGATCAATAAAGAGATGGCAGATATCACTCATTAATGCTTCACAGTATTTTTTTAAGGATTTTATTATTTATTTATCTGAGACAGAGAGATACAGAGAGAGAGAGCATGAGCAGGAGGAGAGGCAGGGGGAGAGGGAGAAGCAGACTCCCCCCTGAGCCAAGGGACGGGTGGTATGTGGGTGGGTGTGCTGGATCCCAGGCTGCTGGGATCATGACCTAAGCCAACGGCAGACACCCAATCATCTTAGCCACCCAGGCACCCCAATACTTCCCAGTATTTTTAAAATTATGTATATTTAACTAAGCCAATAAATTTCTTTTTATAAATTGAATATATCAAAGAAAATATACAAAAGTTAAATATATCTTGTCCATGGACACTAATATTAATCCACTTAAAATTTGCTGCTTTCTTTTAAATGAGTTGGTTAAGATTGCTAAAATAATACAACTCACTATGCAACTATAAATAATTACAAAAATATAGAAAAGGAAAATATTTGATCACTTTATGTTGCCATGTGGATGTTCTCAAATGTTCTGGAATTTTGAAAATGCATGTATGTAATTATAAGAGAAGTAGGTAACCATAAAAACTATATATAAAAGACTGTCATTGACTTTCAAAAATGGTATCAACCATAGAATTACTTGAAGAAAAAGAAAGCTATTAGGCTGATGATTCTGGCAGGTAATTTAATGTTAATGTTAAAGAGTTTTAATTTTATAGTTTATGACTTCTTATTTTAGACTTTTTAAAAGAGGAAATCTATTATCTTAGAAATCTATTATCTTATTTGTATGAAAGAGTCAATAACATAAGTAGACAATAAAGTGACAGCAACTATCTTTTTCTCCTACTGTGCTCATGATGAAGGTGAATGAGTCATTGTTTCTGCCCTCAAAAGGCTTTTGACTCCTTTGACTTGCCATACAGGGTAAGCATGTAAAAAATTAATGCACAGAGGTTGATTACTCTAAAGGGTATGAGAGAAATTAGGAAGTCTGTTTATGTGTAAAAATAATGAAAATCAAATTTCCAAAGTTAAATATTGGTATTGTGCCTATGCGATTTTTCAGTATTGTCAATTTTTTAATGTTGACCTGTTAGGGGCAGATGAAGAGCCTGGGCTATAAGACTACACAAGCAAGCTAAAGGGAACGCTCATTCTGCGTTCCCATTCCAATGGCATAATTGATTTTATAAGTTCTCACTGGGCGGTGGATTTGAAAGGAGATAGAAACAGGAGCCCCTGAGTTCTTGAAATTATTCTTTCTGAGCAAGATTGTTATTTGTAAGAAATGTGGGTGAAGCTTAAAACATGGTATAATTTTGAAAAAAAAAAAAAGAGAAGAGGGCTTGAAGATGACAGTGGCCAAGTACTTCCAAAATTTACAGACATGAAAAATTAAATATTACAACTCTAGACATATGGTCTTAATGAAAAATAGTAATGTGGAGCCCTTGGAAGCATTTTGAAGGAAAAATAATGTAAAATCATAGTTTCTCTGAGAAAAAAATTATTGTGGCAAATGCTTGCTGGGTAAAGAATGTTAAAAACAAAGCATTTAATTTACATCAAGGCTATCCCTGAAAAACTTGGGGTTTGAGGACTACATGAAAATTGAGTCATGCAAATTTTGAAGTATTTAGTAGTAGATGACAGCTTATATGAAAGCATATCTTTAAAAATATACCATGAAGCCAATTATTTTTGTTATCAGTAATTCAGAGAAGTCTTATAGGTAAAGGTTATCACATTTTCAGATGACAAGACTCTAGATGGGATGCAAACTCAAGAATTCATATGATATTCAGAAACAAAAATGATGAGCTGAGTATATCAATATTGTCTCTAAAATATCTGAACAAAAAGCTTAGAATGTTATTATATGGAGAATTTGAACTGACAGTGAACCAGGCTCAAGAACTAATGTAATTAACAAAATAAAAATTGAACAAAAATTTAAAAAGTAGAAAAAGTTTTAAAAAGTAGAAAAAACTTAAAAAGTAAAAAAGTAGACAAGTAAAATAGAGAGGCTTAACTTACCATGGTGTTGAAGAGAATTAAAAAGTTAGTTTGTGGGGTGCCTGGGTGGCTCAGTCGTTAAGCGTCTGCCTTTGGCTCAGGTCATGATCCCAGGGTTGGGGGATCGAGCCCCGCATCAGGATCCTTGCTCGGCAGGAAGCCTGCTTCTGCGGCTACCATTCCCTCTGCTTGTGTTTCCCCTCTCTGCTGTGTTTCTTTCTGTCAAATAAATTAAAAATCTAAAAAAAAAAAAAAAAAGTTCGTTTGTTGTTTTTTTAATTTTGTTTATTCCAAAATCACTAGAATCTATGAACTAGAGTACTTCACACAAAAAATTCAACTGAGAAACAACTAATGAAATCTAGCTTGCTTTTCCTGAAAATTTCATTAAATATAATCTTCTTCGTTAACTTTATTTCATATTTCAGATGCAATAGACAACTGATTGTGATAAGCCATCTCTCACTGTCATTCACAGCTCAAAATAAATGACTGTACAACATTAAAATGAGAAAATTAAATGCTCCAGAGAAACATTTGGGAACTTAATTTTAATGTCTTAGAAAAATTTGTTTGTTACCACTCTATAAAAGAAAAATTCAGTCATTGATTTACTGAATCCTTGAAATGATTGTACAACTATGCCTTTCAAGCAGCCAGATCAAAGTGGAAAGAGGAACATATGGTTTTTAGAATGGAAAACCCCAGCCTTCATATTCTTGTCAAAAACTGAAACGCATTTGACTTAAGAACTAAAAAATCATAAAGATCTGATTTATCCATTCATTTCATTGGATAATATAACACTGTAAAACTTCTGTATTATAGTTATAGCAAGGGCTAACTTACTAGCTAAAATGGCATGCAAAACAGTGTCTAAAAACCAAGTAGACATTCATGTTTCATTAAGATTAGATTAATTAATTAATTAGATTAACCTTTCATTAAGATTAGTAGTGATTCCATCACTGCTAGTTTTAGTGAAAAACATATATGTACCTTAATTGTATTTTTCTTTTCATATCTCAATATCTGGGCTACTACATCTTATTCTGTTGCATCCTTATACAAAAAATTTTATGATACCATATTGACCAAACAAAAAAAGAATTATAAAGATTGTTTTTTATGTTAATA
>CM053605.1:40772328-40788578 GCA_028646535.1 Procyon lotor
TTCCTCCAGATTTGAAATGCCTTCCCCTGCCTGGAGGATCACTATATTCTATATAATTATAGAACCATATCAAGCCAGAAGATGGCATTTCAACATATACACATATTTAACTTTCACAGGATTGACTTTCTTAAATATAGTGTATATCCAGGAAAGTTAAACTAGAATGAACAAATGTATAAATGAAGAGATGAAGCAAGGAATCGAAGACTCCTCAAATGTGTTCTTTAGTTCATGCAGTGAAAATTGATTGACATTATTACTTAACTGAAGGCTTCATTTTTTGTGATAGTTGCCACGTTGTCATTGTTATTATGGAGAAAGATAAAAATGGAAATGAGAAATTATAATTAATGTATGGTTACAAGCTTCACATTAGGGCTATTATAGGCTTCTGTGGAAACACATGCCTTAAGCTAGATATATAGTTATTCTGATTCCAATTCCAATGTGTGAGGTTTTTTATTTCCCCACACAACACCGAGCAATTCTCTGACAGTGGCTGGGTATCCCACACTTCAACTCAATTCGGACACTATCTACCCAGAGATACGATTAGATCCCCCAGAGTAAGGGCTCAGTCCCACAGGACTGAGCTCAACTTCAGAAGCCAATCACAAGTCCAGATTTCCTGTGTTTCTGACCGACTGGCTATAAATCAGAGGTTCCCACGACCCCACTTTGGGCTATATTAATTTACTACAGCAGCTCACAGAACTCAGGAAAACCATTCACTCACTAGATTACAAGTTCATTATAAAGGACTTTAAAGGATACAAATCAAGAGCTAGATCGAAGTGATGCATAGGGCAAGATACGTGGGAAGGGCTGCAGAGCTTCTAAGCTCTCTGAGTGCATCAGTCTCCCCAAATCCCATGTGTTCACCAAGCCAAAAGTGCTCAGAATCCCTTTCTTTTGGTTTTTGGAAGTTTCATTACATGGACATGACTGGCTAAATCATTGGTCGTGGGTGATTGATTCAACTGATTCAACCTCTACCTATCCTTTCCCAGAAAGCCGAGGGTGAGACTGAAAATTCCAATCCTCTTATCATTGTTGGTTCCCCTGGCAGCAGCTTCCATCTTTGGGTGCTTTCCAAAAGTTAACTTAGGGTGTGATTGAAAAGGGTTTGTTATAAGTATCAAGACATCTTTATCCCTTTTATCACTTGGAAATTCGAAGGCTCTTAGGAGCAATGCAAGAAATGAGGAGAAAGACCAAATGTATATTTATTATAAATCACAATATTACTGTATATAAATTTTAGGAGCTCCTGGGTGGCTCAGTGGGTTAAGCCTCTGCTTCAGCTCAGGTCATGATCTCAGGGTCCTGGGATGGAGCCCTACATTGGGCTTTCTGCTCATCAGGGGGCCTGCTTCCCCCTCTCTCTCTACCTGCCTTTCAGCCTACTTGTGATCTCTTTCTCTCTGTCAAATAAATAAATAAAATATTAAAAAAAAACTAAATAAATTTTAACTTTAAGACAAGTTAGAAAAATGAAGAGCATGACAGCAGAGAATGTAATAATGTTCAACAGGTGGTTGTTTATAGCAAGAATATACAGAGAATGTAATAATGTTCAACAGGTGTTTGTTTATAGCAAATTCATAGAACAATTGAAAAAATGGTAAGAAATTCATTTTGATACATATTCGGGCAACAAACATCAAGGATATCGACATACCATTTTTAAAAGTTTAGTTTCAATCCTAAAATCAATGGCATTAATCATTGCAGTTATTTTAATATCTGAGAAATGTGATACAATTTTTGAGATGCTTGTCTATATTTATTTCCCAATCTTGAAATTCACCTTTTAATTTTTTTTTCCTTAATGTAAGTTCAAGAGAAGATGGAAGAAGATGTATCAGAATGGTGAATGCAGACAACTCTTGCAAGAAGTTTTGTTGTAAAGAGAAGCAGAAAAAGGAAGCTATTTGAAAGGTGGAGGGATTAAGAAAGTATGAATATATTGAGCAACTCCAGTCATTAAAGTAAGGGCTATTATTAAGTGAAGAGACAAGAAGAATCCAAAGCTCCACCTCTACCAATAAGTTTAAGCCAAAAGCTTATCATATTCTGGGAGTGGGGGCAGAGAGGGACAGATTGGGGGATTACAGATACTAGTGCCAGCATTAAAGATTTTAAATCTTTAAAAGTGAGCGTCCTTAGAGCATTCCTAGTTAAAATCCAGTTTGGATTTTGGTTTTGAGTAAAATCTTACCCTCTTCGACAGTCTTTGTCTCTGCTTTTAAGGAATGCTCTTGCTTTTGGTCCTAGTTAAAAAACAAAGATACAATTATGGGAACTCAGGTGACCACATAGTCTAAGTTTTCATTTTTAACTAGGGCTTTCTTATCTTCCAGCCACAAAGTAGAACATATAGATTCCATCTTCACGAGAAGAAGGTGTGCAAGCATTGAGCTTAACTACTGGCACGTTTACACATTTTAAGATGCCACTGCTTTTCCAGCATTTTGCCTATAGTCACATGGGATGTTCCCTCTATGAAGAGCTATTCAAGGAGAAAAAAAAAAGATTCACCTCGGATTTATAGAGAATTCGGTAAATATGCTGGCATACTTCAGATGTGGAGAGGCATAGCTATGTGGCAGCATTAGGGCTACACTCCAGCTTCTGTTATTATTCTGTTTTATGATTATTATTTTATTTCTCCTTATTTATATGGATTTCCAATTTTAATCTTTTCTAGTTTTTCTTACATGAACTATTACTGCCTTTATTTTCATTCTTCTCTGATGAAAGTATTAAAAATCAATTCCTATTTGTCTCTCTCTCTGTCTCCCATTCAACGTCCTTATTAGACACTTTGGATTTAGTCTGTAAATTTGGAATTTATTGCTTTTAATATATTTCCCTTTGAATGCTCTATAATTTATTATATTTTCCTGTATAAGCCATGAGTTATTTAAAAATATGATTAACATATTTACATATTAACATATTTTATAATCTATTTTGTTTCTGTTTATGAGCTTAATTTCTCTGTTACCATTGGTTACAATGATTCTGTGAGACTTATTGAGACTTTGTTTCTTATACAGCATTTATAATTATTTTTTAAAGATTTTATTTATTTATTTGAAAGAGAGAGAGCACAAATGGGGTTGAGGGGCAGAGGAAGAGAATCTCAAGCAGACTACTTACTGAGCTCAGAGCCAGACCTGGGCTCAGTCTCACAACCCATGAGATCATGACCTGAGCCAAAACCAAAAGTCTGTCTCTCAACTAACTGAACCACATATTGTTTTTATTTTTATTATTTATTTATTTATTTATTTATTAAGATTTTGTTTATTTGACAGAGAGATCACAAGCAGGCAGAGAGGCAGGCAGAGAGAGAGGGGGAAGCAGGCTCCCTGCTGAGCAGAGATCCTGACATGGGACTTCATCCCAAGACCCCGAGATCATGACCTGAGTCGAAGGCAGAGGCTGAACCCACTGAGCCACCTAGGAGCCCCTTGTTTTTGTTTTTAATGTCAATGTTTATATGTTATATGTCCAAGGCAATTGAATATAGTATGTATCTGTTAATAGAAGTTTGATTAGAAAATAAAGTAATGAAGAACAGTTCTCCTATCAGTTCTCAAGATACACACAAAATCCTAACTTTAGAATAATCTATTTCTGTATTTCTGGCAAATTCTAACCTATAGATGCTAAGACTATATCAGAAATGCAATATATTATTAGTAAATTATTCTTTTAGCTATTTGTATTTAATCTTTTATGGTTATTCTTAGTCTTGAATTACATTTAATCTGATATGAAATTGCCCAGTTGAGGTATCTGCTTCATATTTGCCTTCTGTTCATTTATTTCCCTTTAAGCTTACATTTTCTATTTTCTTTTGCTTTGATGTGTTACTTTAAGACAACACATGGCTGATTATTTTTTAAAACCCAATCTGAGGGGCACCTGGGTGACTCAGTTAAGTGTCTGCCTTTGGCTTGAGTCATGATCCCAGGGTTCTGGGATCGAGTGCCGCTCAAACGAGCTCTATATAAACCCGTGTCCAGTCCTTTCCCCCTGCTCATGCTCTCCCTTTCTCTCTCTCAAATAAGTAAATAAAATATTTTTAAAAAGTCTGAAATTTGTCTTAAATTTGAATATGCATTTTGTCAATTGGAAAAAAGTAAATCTGAATAAAGTCTTTTTTGGTCTTGTTTTTCATATAATGGTTTCCTCCTAGATTAATTTTACTTCAGCTAAAGTAGTTTTCAATTTTTTTCAGAGCATGTTTCTAGTGATGATGTATTTGAATCTTGTACACATGAAAAAAATATGCATATATTCAGTTTAAAATAAGGTTTATTATGGAAACATATGTTCAAAGTTGTGTTTTCCCTAATATTTGGGTTATTTAATAATTAACTTCTTTCACCCAATATTTTAGATAGATGATTGATGAAGTATAATTCTTGATTTTTATAGAATATGTAGTTTGTCTCTAAAATAGTTATTTTCAAGTTTGAATTTTTAGAACTGTCACTAGGGGACATTTTAAATATGTTTAGGCCTCACCATCAAAGAATCTAATGTATGATTTTCTGTGCATTCTCTGTATATCTAAAATTCCGTAGGTGATTCTGATATAAAGCTCTATATGTAAAACAATGCATGGAAACCATTAACATTTTTTCTGCCTTGTAAATAGTGTTTCTTTTTTCTCCTGTTGAGATCATATCACACTCTTTCATGTGAGGTCTTTGGACTTCCTTGGATCTATGAAGAATTTCTGCAAATATCATTTTACCTCCACTTACTCCTTTTTATGCTTTTAGTCTAAAACTCACAATAGTTAGAAACTGTCACACTCAGTTTGCTCTTGATCTTTGAGAAATGTTTCTTAATATTAGATTTACTTCCTATCTGGAGAACCTGAAATTCTCAAACTAAGCATGTTCTAGCTCCTTCATGTTCTTTTTTTTTTTTCCTTTAGGATATCACTACTCTCATTTTAATCTAAGCAACAAGAAGAAGCGGTGTGCACCCACAACACTAGCTGGAAATCTTCCTAACTTGATTGCCCAGTTCATTAATTATATCTTCTAATCCCCTTGACTCTAAAGTTCTCCACCAAAATTGTCCTCTCTTTCTTTTAGCTCTATCAACCCTTCAATTTCATCAGGCTTCTGCCAGCATTATGCTCAAAGATCTCTAAATTCTGATGAACACTCCCCTTAGTGTCTTTCTAGCTTCTCTTATAGCTACAGACTGGTCCTAAAGCCATTTCCACATTTCTAATTTCAGTTTTACTTGTTTTTAAGTGGAACCATGCTGTTTTTGATACCACAATCTTCTAGTTATCAGTTGTTCTATAATACATTACCCCAAACAGTAATTGGCTTGGATGGGTGGTCTGGCCCATAACTTCTTGCAATGGCTCGGGTTGCCATCTTCTGAAGATTGACTGAGACTGGAGAATCTGCCTTCAAGGTGATGGATTCGCTTAGATGACCTTTGTGTTGCTATGGGTCCGCATGAAGACTCAGTTCCTCCCTCATGGTCCTCTCCATGGAATGTTTAAATGTATTCAGTGTGTTCATGATCTAGAAGTCGATTTTCCCCAGAATGAGTAATCTGAGAGACAAAGACAGAAGCTATAATAAGCCACCCCTTATCACCTACCACATCCCCACTGCTTATTGGCACCCACTGGCCGGCCGAATGCCATTCTTCATTGCAGGCACAGCCACCTGGGTCCACAGCAAACTGCACAGGGCTGAACCCTGTCGGTTTGCTGTGTGCTGGTCTCAGGATGTGCACCTTTCTGGCAGACCTGGCTGCCACCAGCAGATGCCCTGGAAGACTCTCGGTGCTGCTGCTGCTCCTCTCTGCCCTGGAGCTGAGCTTTGATCCCTTGGCCACTTTCCTTGGCTTCTAGGCCACCTATGGTGACATATGGCTAGTGAATAGGTCAGTGAGGTCTCTGTGGGACAAGGCAGGAGCGTCCTCATCCTGTCCTCAGGGCCTGGATGGGTACCTGGACCCAGCTGAGGATGTGCCCATGGCTACAGCAGCCCCTTGTTGAAGCCCACCACAGCAAGTGCAGCACCTTTTAAAGCACCTGCTGTTTCTGGGAGCTGAGCTCAACATAGCCTCTGATGACTCTTCTCTAGCACCTGGTCTCTCTGAGGCTCCACTGTCTCCCCACTCCTGTCTCTGTGGAGTTGGCCCTCCCAGCTTTGCAGATTACTCCTCCAATTATACATACATGCGCACGCGCACACACACACATGCCCATGTGCACCAGCGTGGAGACAGGCCTACTATTGGTGCCTTGGAAACATCCTCTGACATTGCTGGGGTCACATCTGTCTGGATGTAGTGACTAAAGTTGCATATCTTGTCTGTGTGTGCATGTCTGGGCATCCTGGGCATATCATACCCACGTGTGTACATACACAAGATACTGATGCTAAATGAACAGCCATTAAATAAAAATATTTTCAGGAAAAAAAAAAAGCCTTGATATGATATGGAAGGGCACTAAGTAAAAAAGTAAGTATCAAAAGGTGAAAATCATTTGGGACTTCTTTGGAAGCTAATTATCACGTTTATAAAACATAGCAATCTTTCCCACATGATGGTTATGAACACTACAGCAAATGGAAACATGGATATGATTCAACTTTCTTTATTAAAGAGTAAAATTAAAGTCACTTGAACAAGTAACTGAGAGATTCAAGCCTCCCCATAGTAACATTTGCTGCATTCTTATGATATGCCAAGTGTAAGGTTAATTTCTTTATGTGCAATTGTATTTTCATAACAAACTAATTAAATGCTGGCATGCCTACAAAGATATATTTGCTTGCAAAAAATAAAAGTTTATTAACATTCGTGAATGTATTCTGACGTCAAATCTTTGGCAGCAACTGCATGTCCTACAATCCTATTCAATTGTGACTGAACACCTGGAGTTAGTGTTAGATCCCGCAGGTTAAAGGATGAGGTCTCTAACAAGACTGCTCTAACCTCAGACTCCAGCCACAATGGGGTGCCCCAGGTTACTTCCACCTTCTCCAACTGGGCTACAAAATCTAAGATTCTCGTGAACACCCTCCCCCTTCAGGTTGTATAATTTGCTAGCAAAACTAATAGGACTCTCTGAAAGTGCTATTCTTAATTATTATTACAGTTGTACTATAATGACTACAACTCAGGAATAGCCACATGGAAGCCATCAATAAGGCAAGGTGTCAAGGGATGACGGAGGTGAAGAGCTTCCATCTTTTCTGCTTGTAGAATTCAGGCATGCCATCCTCCCAGGATATCAATGTGTTCAGCCACCCACTGAGCTTCAGTGTACAGAGATTTTATTTGGGTTTCATAAAGTAGGAATGATTGATGAAATCACATGATTGAACTTAATCTTCAGTCCCATCACTCTCCTCAGTTTGAGGGATGGGGCTGAAAGTGCCAATCCTCTAATCAAGTGCTTGGTCTTTCTGGCATGTCCAGCCTTCTTTATAATAAAATAAGAAATAATATAATAACCCAAGACATTCCAGTTTTCTTTTATACTCTGCTTTTGAATAGTATGTGTATCAAAATGTCAAATAATTACAATTAATCAACCACTGTGATGCTCTTATGTTTTTGTTCTAGTGTTCTGAATACAGAACATAAAAGATATATCACTAAGCATTCATTTCCTTCATAATTCTCCACTTTAAAGAAAATGTATTGTATAAATATATATGAAGCTTGTTCATTTTACTTTCCATATGTACATATATATACAAATTTGAGTAAACAGCCCCTTTTACAGAGAGCAGCTGATGTAATTCATTTTTTAAATGGCCTGGGTTGATGGGAATATTGTGGTATTTAAGTGATTACTAAGTTATACTCTATGAAGAATGGAGCATATCTAGGAAAATATCTTAACTTTTTGTCGAAAGGAAATTTATCTAGCATATTCTATTGATAAAAATGTTAGATGGTAACCAGAGTCCTTTATATTTATTGATGCTGGAAATTCTTTAGCTAAGGCAGGATTTAAAAATAACTCAAAAGCTATTTTAATGTGGTTGAAGGTTTTTATTTTTAAAAAGTCATTTCTTGCCTTCCTCTGGACTTCAATTCACAATGATCTTCTTTTAACTTGGAGTCAGTCCTGCATAATGCAGAAATTGAATATGCCCTTTAAAGCCACTCCAACCTGAGGTTCTTTGATTTTAAAATATAAATGTAGTGTTATTTAGTGTCAGAGTTGCTTGTTTTCTTCTACTCACCCTATCTTACAAAGGATACCAATTTAATACCTACACAAGACCCAGCTCCATGAAAATCTGGCTCAACTTCTAGCTCTTGGAAAGGAGCCTTAATACTTCACTTACCCTGAATCACTTCAGCTTTGCTGTTCATCTCATCTGGCTCTTGTGTTTTAAACTCTGAGTCAGGGTTTGTGACATTTATAGTCTCCTGTCTGAATTTCTAGACCACTGAAGGCATTGCCTAGTTTCTATGTTTTCTACTTCCTAATACATGCGAAAACCACCCATCAACTCAGACTACAGAAAAGTCACTATTTCATTAGGACATTTAATTTCCCTTTATTTAGGAACTCAGTCACACTAATAGTTCACATATCAAATTTGCCTCTTTCTTTTTTTTTCTCTTTGAAGTTAGTATTTAAATTCCATTTAGTTAACATACAGTGTAATATTTTCAGCTTTAAGAAGTAGAACTTAGTGTCCCATCACTTACATACAACACCTGGTGTTCATCACAAGTGTCCTCCTTAATACCCATTTCCCATTTAGTGTATCCCCCCATCACCTCCCCTCCAGCAACCCTCAGTTTGTTCTAATTAAGAATCTGTTTTATGGTTTGCCTCTCTCTATCTTTCTTTCCCCTATGTTCATCTGTTTTGTTTCTTAAGTTCCACATATGAGTAAAATCATATGGTATTTGTCTTTCTCTGACTGGCTTGTTTCACTCAGCATAATACACTCTAGCTTTATCCTTGATATTGTAAATGGCAAGATTTCTTTCTTTTTTACAAATTTGATTCTTTCTTCATTTTAATTCTTTCCTGTCTTCCACTTCTTTCTGCCCATGACTAGATTGAACTTGGGTTTTGCTTTGATCTTAGTTTGTGATACTCATGTTGTACCAACTCTTTTACTTCAGTCTCATCTGTTTCACTCTGCTACTATGTTATGAGTATGTTTTACGTCCTTTTGTAGGGCTGACCTGATTCTTACAAATGTAAAGGACATAAAAATTCTCACATTTTAATACGTGATGCATGTATTTCCCACTCCTATGTTTTCCTCCCATGTGGATAGTGCTCCATGCATGATATCTTTTTCAGAGAAGGAACAGTATTTCCGATTAGTGAATTTGGGAGAATTCAGCATGCATCAGTCAGACCCTTTTTCCTGTTCCACTCCTTATTTGGAAGGAGGGGTATCTAACTTTCTCCAGCAAAGACTTTCTTTAGGCTACTGCAATTCTTTTGAGGAAGGTGAGGCAGTTTCCATTGTCTAGACTTGACTGTGACTAGCTCTTTGATGAGATAATCACATCTTTCCCATTCAGTTGTTATAAAAATCCCAGTCCTCCATTTGCTTCATGTAAAGTTTTCTCATCTTCCCAATAAAATAATTTCTTTAAAACAGTGACCATGTTTTTTCTTCCCCCTCTATGCCCTCAGTATACTTGCACAGAATATCTTTCATAAATAAGAACAATCTGATAAACATCTTGTAAAAGAGCTCTATACTCTTCAATTTGCAAATAATCTAAGAGTGTATATGGTTAAATGAATTACCTGAGATACCATACCAGATATGAAGCCTCTAGAGCCTACCATATCCCATCATGACAAGGAATCCATCTGCTAACCTGGGTCTATGCCAGCTTCCTGTACTTATTAGTCAAGTCACTCTGGGCAAGAGTTGGATTTATTTGCTAATTTTTCCTCTTCTGTAAATAACGGACAAAAACCATCTTGTAGCAATTTTAAAGGTGCATATAATTAAGAAAATACATATACACACATTGTAAGTGTGATCAATGACATTTAAAAGACCAACCAGAAACCTTTAAAATTGGACCTACATTTAAGAAATTGTCTTGGAGTGAATAATGTTAGTTCTTTAACAGAGAAAAGTTACACCAAGTCATGAGTGAGTTTGCCATGAAAATCAGTTATTATACCAGAAGTTCCTAACTTATGGGTCCACTGATGCAGTTCAGCAGGGTCCTTAAAATGGGATGGGGATAACGTTATATCTTTAAGGTTTCTTAATTTAGAACTTAAATTAAGCATTTCCTTCAATTATGAAAGTAGGCAACAAACCACAATAGTATCAACAGTAGCTATAATTTTTCCCCATATAGTTAGTAACATTTTCATATTTTTTATTGTAGCTTTCTAAATTTTTTGAAAGTTTGGCAATTTGTTTCAGTACTTACCTTGTTTTTTATTTTTAATTTTATTTTTGAGAGAGAGAGAGAGAAAGCAAGTAGGGAGGGGCAGAGAGAGGGGGAGAGTCTTAAACAGTTTTCATGCCCAGCATACAAAGCCCATCATGGGGCTCGATCTCATAACCCTGAAATCATGGCCTGAGCCAAAATAAAGAGTCAGGGGGTGCCTGGGTGGCTCAGTGGGTTAAAGCCTTTGCCTTCGGCTCAGGTCATGATCTCAGGGTCCTGGGATCGAGCCCCGCATTGGGCTCTGCTCCGTGGGGAGCCTGCTTCCCCCTCTCTCTCTCTGCCTGCTTCTCTGCCTACTTGTGATCTCTGTCTCTCTCTGTCAAATAAATAAATAAAAATCTTTAAAAAAAATAAAGAGTCAGATGCTTAACAGACTGAGCCACCCAGGTGGCCCATCTTCTGATTTTTTTAAACCTTGATTTCCATCACAAAATGGTACTTAAGGCAAGGGCTTGCTGTGCATTTTTGTTTTGGGAAGTGATCTCAGAGAACAAGGTGAGGGGCTGGAGAGAGAGAAATGAGAAATGAAGGGAAGAGTGCACACAGCTGTGGGCAGTGATGCCCAATTCTACTGGCATGTTCTGACATAGAGCTAGTAGCACTCAGTCTGTTGGTCAAGGAGCTGATTCCTGGTGTAACTATTAACCCCTGAACACTTTCAGGTTTTCTGAGAGAGGGTCCTGTGACTTTATCAGGAGTGTCAATCTACTGAGAGTTTAGTTAAACTACTCAATAACATCGCTGCATTGACATCCATTTTGTGTGGCCAAGAGACCTCAGGGACTTTGGACTGACACTAGCCTCTCCCATATGGCCATGATAACATGTCCTAGATAACAGGTAGCAGAGTCACAAATAATTATAAGTCTCTGATGTAACTTCCCCACCACACTTGGTAATAAATAGTCTCTCTAGCCTCCCAACCCCCTCTCCTTGTGTGCCCCTCAGATTAGACCCCCAATGAACTTACAAATTCATTCTTTTTGGTTTGAATTACCAATCTTCCCTTCCTTGGGGAAGCCCAAGGCACGCAACCCTACTAAAGGCATGTGCCCCAGGTTCTGCTGCTAGCTATCTGTCTGCACCCTGCCTTGACCTCTCTTTGTGGCTCCTTGAGGTATGCATGCATACCCTATACTTGCTTCAGGACCTATTGAGTAATAAACTCTACATCACTCCCTTGCAGTCTGTTGTTGAACCTTGACTCACTATCCAACACCCCAAGGCTATACTTAACAAATGTTAGTTTAACAAAAGTCACAATACAGCCATAGATATCGGAGAAACAGAAAGAAAAAAAGGGTTGTAAAGCTGAGGAAAGGCCCCATCTGGTTACAGTGTTTTGTCCGGATCGAGACCCTTCCAAAAAGAACCCATAAAAGGCAGGCTGGATGCAAGAGCAAGAGGGTTTATTTCCAGCTAGCTGGGGCTCCCACCAGCACACACGACGCAGCGCAGTGCTAAGGCGAGAAGCCCTGCCTCTCTCCTTCGAAGCATTTTTATGCATTCCAGTAAACAAGCACTTATGTCACTACACACGTAGGTGAGTTCCTTATTCTTTATATGGCAATTACCTAAATCTATGCATTTCATTGGTGCATTTGAACAACTCAGGGGCTAGGCATCACACAGGGGAGATAAATTCCAGGAATAGTTTCACGCCCATAGCCTTAGGCCTATCTTTTTCTGGCACGCCCCTACGCCCCTACCTTGTACCCTTAGGCCTGTCTTGGAGGAACTTAAAACTGAACTCCACAACAGTTGCATGAAACTACTACCACTATTGTTTCCACAATGGCTGGAGTAAAATACTGCTCGGAAGTTGTGAGATGGGGCAAAAGAGATGGCTTACATAACTTTAGACTTAGGATTTTATGTAATATATCTACTTCTTTTTTATTTATAGGATCAGATTCTTATTTAAGAAAAAGATTTTGTTTTTTTTAAGAACAAGATTCTTGATTTTTCTCACTGGTATTATTGTTCTCAGAATTTACTTTCATATTCTTGAATAAGCTTAGATTTTTTTCTACTTGTTTTGTCAGACTTGAGTCACAGTTATTATAGATAAGATATGCATTAAGCATTCTTATTTTTCCCTACATATTTTCCTTGTCCCCCTCCACTACTTCTTTTAAATGTATTATTTCTACATTGTCATTGCGTGTGATGTATGTATTTCATTCTTTCATCCTTATCGCATCATGGTTTTAGAACCAAGAATATTTAATTAAATATATTAAATGCTCAGTGCCATTTCTTTTGCTAAATTTCCACAATTTCACTTGAATGGTTGGAGATTCTCCTCCTGTCTTTCCTTAGAAGGGCTCATGTTAACAATATCCTCTATGTTATTGCATGTTCAAGTGATTTGTCTGTCGTTATTGCATGTAAAAGAAAAATTGCCTGGACAATATTCTAGATGTCACTCCACTAATTTTGGTCATTAAATGTTATTGGATTCTACTTTTGCTTCATAACAAATCACTCAAAATCTCAGTGGCACACAGCATTAAATTGTCATTTTTTAAGCTTTTGTTGATCAGCTGATAATCCACCAATCTACTCTGAGCTCAGCCAGGAAGCTCTGATGATTTTGGTTGATGTAATTTCCATACCCAAGGGCTGGTTCAGGTCACCTGATCTAAGCTGGGCTTGGATGGGGTAGATCTATTCCACTTGTCTCTATCTTCCCAGGAGGGTCCATCCATCCCAGGGAAGACTAGGTTCTTGCCCAGCATGTCCTTCTCATAGTGATGGTGCAAGTGCATGACCAAATAAGTGCAATCATAGGAACACTTTCAAAACTTTTAATCACATCACAGCAGTAACATTCCTTTGGTGAAAGTAAGACATGTGGCTTACCCAAATTCAGCTGTTGAGGAGATGTATTCTACTGTTTTATCTTTAGAAATTGCAAAATAATATGACAAAGAATCTGGATACAGGAGTAGATGAAGAATTGGACCAATACTGAAATCTACCTCACTGCAGTAAATAAGTTCATGACTTAATTTTTCTAATGAAATAGTTTGATCAGATATTTGACTGCCCAAAGTAGTATTTTGTTTTTGTCTTTAAAATCCAAAGTTATGCTAAAATATGTCAGCCCTTCCTGGAGTAGTGTCTTTTCATATGAAATTTATTTCATTTGATTTCATGAAAATATTCTTGAATTTGTCAATGTTAAAATTACACAGGACATAATTAAAAAGGACTTTCTTCAAGACTACTGCAATAGGAAGGAAGACCGGAACTCTATCAACTCTGCTCAGTTGATAGTAAGCACTGGCAAGTTATTTAAGAGCTGGCATGGGGTGGAAGGATGGAAGAACACCTGTATTTGTTAGTTGGCTTTACTCAAAGGAAAAGTAAACTTTCTCCAATCTTTCCAACAGCAGGTAGTTTTACAGTTTGGAGCTAGGTGCTTGAGGTACTTAAGCTCTTGCTCTCCCAACAAAACTGGGAGATAGGGTGTTATCTTCCTTGATGGTTACATTTCAGAGGGGTGACTCCCAGGTCATCGAGAAAGACTATCTTAGGTTATAAAACCATCAAGAAGATGTTTTAAAGATTTACATCTCAAAAGACGGAGAAAGAACTTACAATTACACATTTTCTAAAGTAAATGCTCTAGGTCTGGGGCCTAGAGTCAGGAAGAAGCCTTGTTTAGGGTTTAGTCAAACCAAAGGAAACATGAAGGCCTTTTTTCTCAAACTGCATTTTTAAATATTTGTTCTGTTCTAGTTATTTCAGTTCTCTCTGGCTTAGATCGCCTTCTTCCTGTATGCTGAGTCATTGAGTTCATTGGGGTTTAAAGGAATAGGTTTCTCTGCATTTAAAAATAGGTTCCGTAGTTGTAAAACATGCTTTGTCAACCATGAAGGAGAGTGAATCAGATTTTTTCTTATTTACTTTTATAATACAATACTGCGATAACTTTAAGAGGAAGGCAGATATTTTTAAAAGTTGCGTTTTGAATCAAGACCAGCTGCATAAGAAGAGAGCCCTATAATTGGATTTTGGGTCAATATTTTTCAAACCAACTGTGTACATCTTGCAGCATGAAGGACGCTCTAAATAGAGTGACAAAGGTCCAGGTTCCCCTAAAAATAGTCTTGATGTAAGCCATCAAAAGTGATGTTTGTAGTGGGATGCACTAATTTTATCTCATATTGTGGCCGCTAATTCAAAAAGTAAGTTATCACTGAAGCACCAATCGTAATCTAAATTGCAAAGTAACACATATGAACATATTTCAGGCTGGAAGCCAAACTTTCTGTGTATTAGTACATGTTAAGTATAAAAAGAGCTTTGTGGGTATGCATGTGTATTAATTTTCAAGCATCTATTCACAGGAAATTTAGACCTGAGATCACAGAAATTCCCAAAAAGAAGTAAATGCATGATTTTCCATTCAGAACGGTCTATCAAAAGGAACTGGTTTGGGAAGAACTTTTGATGTCCCACATGTGATAATCAAAGGTAAACGATTCTTACCTTAGGAAATAAGTTTGGATAATTGTGGTTTGATGTGGCCCATACTATCAGTCATAATTTCTATAGCAATTCTCTTCTCAGATTATAAATGGGGGCTGAGGGGTAGTCATCTTATTGCCATTAGCAGTTCAGCCACTCAAGAGCCAACTGCATGGACAGGACTAGAGAAGAGGGTAATGTTTTCCTTGAGCTACTTTTCAGTAAACTGATCTCCCCCCACCCAACAAAATTCAGAGTATCCATAAGCTGCAATTGTTCCCAGATGCCTTCTTGGGCTATCATCCCATTTCTCAGAAATAATCCTCATCTATACATAGATTATACTTGCTGCTCACAAGGAACTGTTAGCCACTTCCTACTTTAATATGTTGTTAATTTACCACTAAGAAATTGATGACAATGTTGTACACTGTTAGGCCTTGTCACTCCAAATTATGGTACTTTTTTAAGGTTTATTCTCAACAATTTACCAATGATGCTACTGTTTCTGAGGAGAGGAAGGTTCAGCACTTGATGCTTTCATTTCATCCATTGGCAATATATAGAGAGAAGTTTTCTAGCCTATTCCAGGAAGGATATTCTAGAAGGACTGCATATGTTCATTATTTTTATTATATATATATATTATATATATAATATATATATATATTTATATTTAAATTTATATAAATTTATATATTTAAATATATATTTATATTATATATATATAATAAAAATAATGAAAAAAATATATATCCATAGCGTGTGTTAACATTAAGATCACATGTATATCTCCTATGCCTATCTTAAAGTTCTTAGCTTTTGACCCGTTATTGGTCGCTGTTGATGATTAATTGATTGGTTGATGTTAATGGCACTGTTGACAGTGTTCAGACTAAATTTAAGCAACCAGGGAGTAAAAACACATGTGTGATTGTCTAGATACAACATTTGCCAACCAACAGAGATTATCAGCTACGGACATAATATTTCAGAGGTCAAGCTAAAGAAAAGTGTAATTGCCCCCCACATGTGAAAACAAGTATTTCACAAGTGGAAATATCTAATGAGGTTTGATTTCCTTGATAGATTATAGGGAGAAATGTAATTTTCCTTGAAAGAATCTAATGTGCCAAAGGATTACTTAGTGACTTTACTTTTCATTGTATTTATTTCAGTTGTTTTAAAGATATTCTGGAGTTTTATTTTCTTCGAAAGACCAACAGCTAATTCAGAGGTATTCACCGAGTGATTTGATATTGCTTGTCTTTCCTCATAAGACGCAGTGTTGTGAC
>CM053605.1:40797118-40830733 GCA_028646535.1 Procyon lotor
ATGACAACAACTACGTCCCTTTGATTTTTAACAGGGATAACTCTATTTTGACCCAGATTTCTCTTGAAGATGTATTTAATTAAAGCAATGATTCTCCTTTTTTTTTTTTTTAAAGATTTTATTTATTTATTTGACAGAGAGAGAGAGAGATCACAAGTAGGCAGAGAGGCAGGCAGAGAGAGAGGGGGAGGCAGGCTCCCAGGACCCTGAGATCATGACCTGAGCTGAAGGCAGAAGCTTTAACCCACTGAGCCACCCAGGCGCCCCAGCAATGATTATCCTTCTTAGTTAACTTTGAAGATGCTGATACTTCTGCTCATCCGAATAGCTTTCCCATATAGGAAACGTAGGTTTACAATGGGTTTTGTTTGCACTGTTTATAGCCCCTTTCCAAAAATGATCAGTTCCTGCTTTGGATTTATCCCTCTTAAGGATTTTTAAATTTTATTTCTTTTTTTTTAAGCGAAATATTGTTTAAATCTAACCGCCCTGTGTCTGATGTTTTTTACTAATGTGTTTCCCACATAACAATGTCGATGTCAAATTATTTTTTAGGCACACTTCAAGCAAAATTTAGTGCATCTGATGCTCAGATTTTCTCCATTCCTCTTAGTTTTTATGACAGTTTGAAATTCTTTTTTTCATTCTATCAGACTGAGCTAATACACAGAGGGACTTCAATGAATATAACCTAGATATCATTCATAAGAAAGAGGTTATCATACCACCAAACACACATGCAGTTTGGAGATGTCACAAGAGACATTATCATAGTTTCTAGTGAAATTTACTTCTTTACTAGTGTGAACTTTACTTAATGAGGAAATTATTTACCTTCTTTTCCCCACTGCAACATTTATCACTTCCTAACGTAGCAAAGTGTTGTGAAGCAGTGTTTAAAAATACAGCTTCCTCACGTTACTACACAGACGACTAGTAAACATTTTCCTGATCTAACACTGTGGTCTAATTTCCATTAAAAATATGTGAGCCCTTATTCTCAACAAACCCGGTACTAAGTAATTTGTATATTTTATGTCACTGAATCTTTACACAAATCTCAAAGGTACATTATTACTGGTTTTCCCATATTACAAATAAAAAATCCTGATGCTTAGAGAGAGATTAAATAATTTGTCCAAAATCACAGAGCTCTGGAATTCGGGGCAAATATTTAAAAGCAAGTCACTAGACCTCAGACATCTTGCTCTTAATCATTGCATTACACTGAGTCCAACAAGGCTCTTCAGTGATACACACTACTTTTATTCCAGTCTGTCATAAACTGCTAATGAGTACCCAGAGTATTGAGTAAGAAGAAGGAATCGCTTTTCCTTTTGAGGTAAAGTAAAAATACAAGTAAAATTTTTTTTATTCTTCATAAATTGTGTACTCTCCACCCACACATAGGTCTTTCTCAAGATTCTTGCCTTTGAAACTCCTTTTTAAATTATCTTTGCCTGAAAATAGTCTTCCAAAGTTTACACTACATACCAGTTTTTTAAAAATTTAGTATATCATTTTTAATTTCTATCAGTTCTTCAGTAATTTCATGTAATGATTTTTTATCAGCTTTACTGACATATAGTTAGCATAGAATAAAATACAATATAATGTTTGCGTGTATGTATATGTATATACATATACATATATACAGGTATTTCTAGTTGAGTAATTGAACAATTCTATTACTGGCACAGTATGACTAAGAATTCTATTTTTCTTTAGACAGTGAAACTGCTAAAAATGTTCTCTGGCATATCATCTTTTTAGAATAATGACCTTGTGAGCACACCTGATGCTATTTTTGTGATATTATTTCCTTTAGTGACATTGCACTATCAGATTCATATTTTTCATAGGACTTACTACATTACATTTCTAGTGGACTTGGGTAAATTTAACATTTCCCAGGGCTGTCAATATGAGTGAAAATGTTATTTTGAAAAGAGAATTTTCCTATCTATTTTCAAATTTTCCAATAAAAACAATAAATTTCGGGGCACCTGGGTGGCACCGTCAGTTAAGTATCTGACTCTGGTTTTGGCTCAAGTCACGATTTCATCGTAGTGAGATTGAGCCCCACATGGGGCTCTGAGCTCAGCATGGGGTCTACTTAAGATTCTCTCTCCCTCTTCCTCTGCTCCTCCCACTCGTCCCTTCTATCTCTCTCTAAAATAAATAAATAAATAAATAAATAAATAAATAAATAAATAACAAAATAGTAATTGTCTCCATAGTTAGAAATGTTAGTATTTAAGTCCCTATCCCAGGTCAAATATGTAACAAGCACTAGAGGGAATTAAAAACAAGGTATACAAGAAAAAGAAAATATAAGATTATGTGGACTAACTGGATAAATCTTAGATATCAGGGTATACTTCTTAAGTGAATTAGTAAAACATGCAGCTATGACCTAAGGTTATTAAGGCTGGTTAATTGCACAGGAAATATGCATATGCCAGTTTTTATCCTATTGCCTAATATAAAGCAAATGTTCTAAAATATAAAAGCCAATTTATGTTCTTTTGATCCTAAGAAGTTTATTATCAAGGATCTCAATATTGAAAGGAAAAGTTCTCAATTAAAAAAACCCTAGTATTTTTTAAACAACTTTTTATGATTTGGAAGTATATCACTAATCTAGTGTTTCTCCTGCATGGCTAATATTCCAAATTTAAATTCTAAGAAATGACTACTAAATGTCACAAATAGTGTGAAAAATGTCTTTTAAAAATTGGCTCAGATGACTAAGTGTCGTTTTGGATTCTGGATGATTATATTACACTTCAGTTAGACCCTAGAAATTGCAGTGAAGTTTATAGTCTTACGGATGAATATAGTAAAAATCCTAATTAGGTCCATCTAATATGATTCTTGTCTAAAGATAATAAATTTAAATCTTTCAGGTTTATTGCTTTGACATATGTTAACCTATCTTTCAAGCCTGTCACAGTGCATTCATTTTTTTATAAAATTTCTTTCATTTATACTTCTAAAAACTTTCTACCAATGCTTCACAATTCATTTAATATTATTTGGAAATTATAAGGTAACAACGTGCAGAAACTTCTCTGTGATATTATCATGTAGGCCATATACTGTGGTGTCAATAAATAGCATTTTTTGAGTCTGTCTATGAAGTGTGTTAAACATAAAGCTTATGTTCTTGTGGTCAACTGAAAAATAAATTTAAAGCTAAAAGAGATTGACCAGTTGCTGTTATCTCATTTTATACCAGGAAAATGAAATCTCAAGAAATTAA
Source organism: Procyon lotor (assembly GCA_028646535.1). Lineage (NCBI taxonomy): Eukaryota > Metazoa > Chordata > Mammalia > Carnivora > Procyonidae > Procyon > Procyon lotor. Next base: position 40,800,384 of record CM053605.1, read on the forward strand.
ACAACATGGATAAATTTCTATAACTATTTGGATGGTGATCAGGGAGTAGAACACAGATTTTTTCCTGCCTCTCAACCCAGTGCTCATGGTACCATGTACTTCCTGTGCATGGAGAACAGTGTTCTCTGCCGAAAGTTTAGATTCCTGGACTCTCCCTTTCTCTGTCTCCATCTAACCTGGAAAGGCAGAGCCAGAGTAGATTTATATATATATATATAATAAATGTTTCCTGCTTGGGACCACACCTATATTGACTTACAAGGAAACTAACAGTTAACAGCATTAGAAGGAAGGGTGTTTGAGAAACTGGAACCCATATCCATATTATGCAAACTACTTACCTTTCTTTGGCCACTGTGTCAGGGAATCTTACTGTGAATATGGGTGTGTAACTCCCACGCATTGACTTCTGTCCATAATTTTTATTTCATATAAGAAGAAATGAGTCATTTGTATAAAACAAGATAATAAAGTGAATCTGAAACTCAATAAAATTACTGGTATTTAATACTGAAAAGTTTCAAAATTTACAAATTAGGAGTAAATGTTAATGGAAAATAATGATTACTTCAACCATATTAAATATGTATTGAGACTTAGATCCTATTTGTCTAAGCACACTTTTTAGAATACAGCAATTCAAAAAATAAATGCTGTCTATATATTTACATAAACTATATGTATCTATATATTTACATAAACTATCAATATATCCTCTTGCATTTATTATTTTTAAATTAGTCATTAACATTCCAAGGACTTGTATAATAATTTAATAACTGAATTCTTCTTTTTTAAATTTTTTTCTCAAATACTTTTATTTTTTCAGTGTTATAAGATTAATTGTTCATGCACCACACCCAGTGCTCCATGCAATACGTGAATTCTTCTTTTTGAAATTTACTGCCTTCTGTTGTCTCAAGGCTCACAAATACATTTATCTAATTATTTTATAAATCTACATATATTTACAGAGACTTCCCAGACTATTATTTTATTTTTTCCTTCATTTTCCTGCTGAATACGTGGTTTAAAAATTGTTTTCTGCAAAAGAACATAATAAATATTCAGGCTTTACAAGCTGTGCATTCTTTATTGCAACAACACAATGGCCATTGTAATGCAAATCAGAAACAGACAATATGTAAATAAAGGAGCTTCACTGTGTACTAACAAAATTTTATTTACAGAACCTAAAACTTGAATGTTTATAATTTTCACATGCCATGAAATGCTATTCTTTTTTGTGTGTGTGCTTTCTTTCTTTTTGTTTTGCACCAACCAGTATAAAATAATGACTTTCCAATATTTCTTATTTTGACCCCACAATGAATATATGTTACCTTATGATCGAGTGTACGTTTACATATGTCTGTATCTACATGTATAAGAATTTCTGTAAAAATTTCATGAGACAATTTGCAAACTTACTAAGTATATATAACTCTGATATTCCCATTCTGGCTATTCTACTCTGGTCTACTCTATCCTATTTTATATAATTATGTATTTGTAAAATTGGGCATGATCTACTAAATGACTTCACAACCCACTAAAAGCTTGTCAGTTGCAGCCAAAAATGTGTTGCCTTATAATAACTCCTGTTTTGTAGCATGGATTAAGTTACTGAGATTTGCAATTTAATGCTGGCCTCTCCATCTCCACATACTGTCACTTCCTTACCAACACTGGCTGCAAGCAACATGCTGTATCCCATTTATATAATATGTACTCATGTTTCAAATAATGATTTTTATCTTTAAACCAAAAAAAAAGAGGGTATTACTATATGTGCTTATGTAGATAACAATACTATAAGTAGATATGGAAAAGTAATAGATATCAATATATATACTTTTGACAGAATAGTATCATTCTTCATTTACTGTTTCATAAACTGATTTTTTACCTCAAAATTATTAATATTATGTATATTTTTGAAAAAAAATTCATATTGATTGTTATACTCTACTTTTAATGTATATTTTTTCCTGAAATTCTTGAATAGTAAAGACATTTCCAATGATTGGCTTTTATAATTATTTCTATAGAAAATATTTTTATATAAAAATTATTAATTTAGAGTCATTTTCTCTAAAAGCAATGACTAGAAATAAAATTAGAATGTCAACAGTTATGATTTATAAGATTATTGATAGTGTATCTATGAGTTTTTTAAGATGCTTTTGTTAGGTTGAAAAGTTCTCTATTACTCCTAATTTGTTTGGTTTTAGTGTTTTTATCATGAAAAAGGTGTTGGATTTTGTCAAATGCCTCTTTTTGTGTGTGAATTTAGACCCTCGCTTTGTTGTTTTTTCTCTTTCTACTAATGTGGTATATTACATTGATTTTCTTGGGTTGAACCAATCTTTAAAAAGTTTAATTGGGAAAAAAACAATTGATCATTGTTGAGAATATTCCAGAAGTTTTTATTTTATTCCACTGATTTACATATTTATCCTTTTACTAATATTACCTTATCTTGATTAGTAGCTTTATAATTATCTTGAAATAAATCAGTGTGAATTCTAAAACTTTCACCTTCTTTTTCAAACTTGTTCTGACTATTCTAGTTTCTTCACTTTTAGAGAAAAATTGTGGATTTGGTTTATCGATTTCGGCAAAATAAATCCAAGGGGGGTGTGTGTGTGGAAGTTTTAATTTTAATGGAAAAAATTATATTTTTTCTTTCCTGAAGTTATATATACATTATTTATTGGCATGAAGCTTTAAACGCATATTAACATTCATTAATTTGCACGCTATAAAAATTAGCTAAGAAATAGTAGAGGTATGACTCAGAATTTTAGTAAATGCATATTTTTCTTTGCTTGATATTCATAATAAATACTTTTGTATGGGTGGAGTCCTGTAGTTGTCTAATCATTGCTCAATTTTATACACTTATATTTGAAATAATGTGTTTCGAAACCTTTTCCAAAAGCAATCATTGCCAGCTGTAACCAATTTGTCTGTTAGTACAATAGAAATAGAATTAAATACAATTTTCAATTAGCTAAACTAATGTGCCAAATCACACCCCCCCACACACATCTCAAATGCAGATGTCAAGGATTAAACCTGTAGATATTTATATGTGAGAATAATTGTTTATACTTCAAAAGATTGTTTATGCTATTTGTGGTCCAGTACAAGTTCTCCTTGAATAATCAAAATGCTGATGTTATCTAGTAGCTAAATGCATACCTTTTCTTGTCTTTAAATTTTTCTCTTGTTTTTGTTAAATGAAATGTAATACAGTCATTAGGAAAATTGCAACACTGCAGCTTTTCAGTTTTAATCCCAGTTTTTAATCGACCATATTTCTAACATTGATACTTCAAGCCTAGGATACAGTACATGTCTAATCGGATCTGATTAATAAAAGCCAATTCTAAAGATTTTACCAATAAAGAAATACAAAATTTGATACACATACACCAAGTATTATAAAATAGCAGTTGCAAATAGGAAACCTAAAATCTTAGTCAAGGTCATCTAGAGTCTTTATACTATACTTTATCCTTATACTGTAACTGACAGTTACATGAACATTTCATTTCCTAAATTATTTCCACAGAGAAATTTATCTCAAGACTGTATTTGATGTGTAAATATTAAAATTGACTGTCAAATAGTTATGCAGTTCATAATGAATAATATAATTTTTGGAAATTGTTCTTCTTTATAATGAAAATATTTAGATATTACTTTGAATCTTTTAGATATAGGGTCTACAGAGTTTCATAGGTGAAGGGATGTGACTGACAGCCACAATTATTTATTTTTTATTGAGGTCCAATTTACATAAATTGCACAGACCTTATATATTCATAGGAACCTATCTAAGAGCCATAATATTTTTATCACCCTAAAGAATCCCTTCTGTGCCTTTCCTGTCACTCTGAACCTCACTCACCATAGGCAAAAAAATATTCTAATTTCATTCACCAAAGACTGTTTAGCAGATCCAGAACTGCACAGCAATGAAATATTATATCATGTATTCATTAGTGTTTGAATTTTTCTCTCAGTATAATCTTTATAAAGATTTTTTTGGGTTGTAGATATTAGTAGTCCATTGCTTTTTATTGCTGAACAGTATTCCATTATATGTATACCACAATTTATTTATACAAGTAATACAAATCTGAGTTTTTTCCTGGTTTCAGGCTTCTATGAATCTTTCTGTACAAGTGTTTTTATTAGCTTGTGCTTTCATTTCTCTTGTGCAAATACCTAGATTTGTAATCATTAGGGAAGAGTAGAGCTGTAAGAGCACTCCAAGCCATCTTAAGGGTTAACTTGCTTCAAGCTCATGCACTCCTTGCTTGCTGATCCAAGTCCCTTGATCTGTAATAAAACTAACTTACATTCTTTAGGATTTGCAGACCACTGGCCTAGAGGAGTGGAGGACCAAACCTTCCAGAAGGTAGGGCCTGACTACAGCGGCCACTGGTGCCAGCAAGTCTGTTCAGGGTCTGCTGACATAAGCTTACTGCCTGGGCAACAGCTTCTCCTCTGTGTAGACCCCTTCTTTCCCCCATATCTTTCCCTTAAAACCTTCTGGCCTCCCTTGGTCAGGAAAGATGGTCTTTGAGACATTAGTTCCTTATCTTTCCAGGCTGTCTGCTTCCTGAATAAAACAACTTTTTCTTCTTGTGTCTCAAGTATTGATTTTTGAGCAGTCAAGCAACCAAACTTGAGTTCAGAACCGGTTCTCTGGTAGCATAGGTAAATGTTTAACATTATAAAAACTTCTAAACCACTTTCTAATCTGGTGATACCATTTTTCAATCTACCAGTAACATAGAAGAGTTGTTGCTACAAATCCTCACCAGGTTTTGATATTGCTCATAAATTTCCTTTTTACCTTTCTACTATGTATGTAGTGTCAGGAGCTCACAGGGCCTGAGGGGGAGCTTGATGAGCTTCCAAGTGTTGGAGTAGCCGATTAAAGCAACAAGTCACAAAGGAAAGAGTTAAGCCTTAATCACTACTGTGATGGTGATGGTGCAAGAGACTAAAAGTTCTCTGATCCTTTGAACTGCCCGCTGGTTGAGAGTCACATTGTTCAGCACTGATGTGTCAATTTCCTCACTGTTGAGGGAGACTGAACAAAGTCTGGTACTCTGGAGTTTGGTAGCTGTACGGATTTTGGGGATGGAGGTGTGGAGGAAGGGCTAAGAGTGGAAAATACTGGGTGCGGAAAAGCACCTTCATGATTTCTCTTCTTCTCCTACTCAATAAATAGGTGTCAGCAAATGCACCTGAGGAAGATCTCTGTCCAAGACTTCAGATAAAGAGACCTAGGAATGAAGACATCAGGACTGGGAATGCAAACTTTTGTGCTTCTGCTGTTATGCCTCTATATTACAAAACTCTGAATACATTGCAATTGTTTTTGCTTTCAACTTCTAGTTATCTTTTAAAGAAATAAAAAAGAATAAAATATTGTTTTTTATATCTATCCCACATATATCCTATTTTCAAGATATTTTTTGTCCTTCCTTGATGGTTTTGAGTTTCCATTTGATGTTATCTGACCTCTGTTTGAAGGGTATCTTTTAGTATTTCTTGTAGTCAGGACTATTGGTCAAATTCTCTGAGCTCTTATTTATCTTGCTTTGTCTTTATTTTTAACAAATATTTTTCACCTGATAATGAATTATAATTTGACAGATTTTTCTTTCAGCACTTTAAGGATGCTATTCTATTGTGTTCTTCTCTCAGGCATAAAAATCATTTACTGCTTGCTTTCTGATATGTTAAAAACATTTCTTTCTACAATTTGTCTAGTTTTATAGTTTCACAAAAAAAGGTTAGGCTGATAAGAGATACACTGTTGTAGTCAAATGCCTAAATATGGCCTTACTGACAGCAAATATATTTCAACTTAGTGGATTTATATTCATTTTCTGTGATTGAAACTTTTAGTATATGTGCTGCCGAAGCGAGCACTCTGTGATTGAAACTTTTAGTACATATAGTATTATGCTTGGTTTAGTAATAATATTGGAGCAATGTTGTCAAAAGTATTTCTGTTGTCTATGTCAACAATATGAACATATTTTGTTCTATAGTGCTCAATATTAGACAATTATAACCTTTGATAATTATTAGCTACTAAAGACCCGTTACATTTTTAAGTGTTGTTCAATTATTATCACCAATAGAATGATACCAGAATGTATCTTTCTGGAAAACTTTATAAGTAATAGAAAGAGCATGTCTAGGTGACTTAACTCTTTTCAGAGAGCACTTTTGGGCATCATTATTATGTAATAGTATATTATTATAGTATCAGTACAATACATATTACTTCCAAGGGTTCTAATGACTGCTTGAGTTAAACTTGTGGTAACTGGTTCCTGATGATTTTGAAAACAATAAAAATTAATAAGCATGTTATACTTGTTAATGTTCTGAAAATTATGATCTTGAGCTAAACTAAGTTAATACTGCTTCTTTGGGTATTGAAAACTATGCTGAAGTTTGTTGGCTCATAGAACATTTTCTGACTGTTATATTGAGTAAGATAAATGGAAATTATATGTTGGAGTTTAAAATTATCAGTACTTGTATATCCTGAAAGGAACTCTCCAGAGATTAGAGTAGCACTGATCATAGTATTAATATTTTAGATATTGTTTACTTTCAAGAGAAATCTTATTGGCAATGTATTTGAGCTAAATAATTGATGGTCCTGGTTATATCAGTTTCCCTGGAATATTACAGCTTTGTTTGTATTCTTTCATTTGTATTTATTTGTATTTCCAAGCAGACAGCATGTTCCTTTTATACTGAACTATTCACAATTCACTGAAAATGTCTAATTTTCTCAATTCTGTGAAATTTCTCCTATTATTACATCTGCTTGGAATGATCCAACCTACTTGCTACTGTTGAATACCAATGGACCATTCAAGGTTTCACTCAAGTATCACTCCTGCTATGGAGTGTTCCAGTTTCTGAGGCAGAGTTCGCCAGTTCTTACTTTTTGCCACCAAAGCAATTGTGACATGTTCATACTTATAAAATATATTTCTGTTCTCTGTAAAGACATAAGTTTTGAGAGGTCTGGGGAAAAGTATCTGTGTAAAATAACTTAGATGCTGGAGTCTGTGTAGGTATTCAGTAATCTAGCCATGACCTTGTTAACTTACTATATCTCAGCAGGCTTGTTTTCTCAAATGAAATGAAAGCTAACTCCTATGACCTCTTATAGAGTTGTTGTTAAGATTATATAGCCTAATGAATATAAAGCATCCAAAACAGTAGGAACATAATAAGCTCATGGTAAACGTTATTGCATGTTTCAGAAACACTAGGTGTCTCCACTTTCGAACACAGGTGTTTTTCAAAGTGCAATTAAGCAGACTTTACCATGTATCTCAATGATAATTGATAAGTGAAAAAAAAAACTTAAAAATTATTTAAATGACATTTGATTATATTTTGCAATGACCAAAATGAAACGTTCAGTTTTTCAATTATTGCTGGACTGTCAAGTATAAATTATTTCAAACAAACAGGGCTCAAATTAGAACTCATAATCACCAATCATTTTGTCATGATTTCTGAATATATCCAACAATTGATTAAAGACACAAGGTGAAATATTGCTAATGCATACACATAAATAAGGTTGGGAAAACAATCATTATGGAAATGTTATTGCATTTTCACATTTATTTGTAAAATATTTCAAAACCTGTTGTGTGAAATATTCTTTTTAAGTAATTCTGTTCCATGAACACTCCCATTATTATAAAGAAACAACTGAAGAAACTGGATTTAATTTAGTAATTTATGTGAAGTTAAGGGAAAAATACTGTATTTGTTGAATGGTGAGCAAAAAAAAAAAAGAGAGAAAATAGCCCTACTCTGTAGTCAAAACTCCTAAATAAAATTTTACTTAAACATAGATATAAATATCACTTTTATTTATAAGGTTGTTTAATGCTTCTTTGAAAGTAATGGGAGTAATGTTTCTAGAAAGCAAAGGTTCTACTAAGCACTAGTGTTTTTATGTGAGGGTTTGGACTGAGTGATATTTACTTCATTTAATCAATTAAATCAATATTAATTTTTTACTAATGCAAAAACATAATATATATTTTTTTACTTAAAAAACAGTTATCATTTAATTGTTTTGTGGTTTGATATCAGATCCACAATGATAGCAGCTATGCACAGGGTAAAGCTCAATCACAAGGAGAGTTTTCCTTAAATAGAGACTTTCATTGGCAAATATTCCTTTGGAGTAAAATGGTAGCCAGTATCTTCTGAGTTCTACAGCACAGTTCAGAGAATTATTGCAACAATTCTCTGCTTGGATAGATTACTTTAGATTGCTTCTTTCATCTCAAGTAAACGTGATTAACAAGATGAAAGACAACACTAAAAATTGTTCAAAGGGCTTTAAAAGTCAATAGTGAAAACAAATTAACTGATTATATAAAGAAGCTGATTTCTGTCATCATAAGAATCACTCCTCTTAAGTGGAATCTATTCATTTATCAGGCACATATTTAAGGATTATCTTCAAAGTAGATTAGAAAAAATAATTTATAGAATTTAAGCTTTCTATGTGGAAAATAAATTATTAAGAATCTTCTTATTGATTTATTTTCAGGCTTACTTTCCTTATAGTTTAATGAATAGAAGGATATGTAATTTAGGGGAATGTTTTTTAGTCAAAATATGTTTTCTAATTCCTCAAGTCATGTTTTCTCAAGTGGATTTTCTGAAGTCAGTAAAACATAAATAAAATCAAAGACACTGTAAAGATTTGGACATATTTAAAAATAATCAATTCACATTCTTAAGTCCAAACATTGATCCTACTTGTTAACCAGAACAAGAAGACCTTTCTTTTCTTTTCTTTTTAAAGATTTTATTTATTTGACAGCGAGAAACACAGCGAGAGAGGGAACACAAGCAGAGGGAGTGGTAGCGGGAGAAGCAGGCTTCCCGCCGAGCAGGGAGCCAGATGCGGGGCTCGATCCCAGGACCCTGGGATCTGACCTGGGCTGAAGGCAGACGCTTAATGACTGAGCCACCCAGGCGCCCCTTTTTTTTTTTTTTTTAAATTCTTCTCATATAATCTTATTTCAGAGCCCTGGATAGAATGACACTTCTCAAAATGATTATGCTTATTTATGTATTTTTTTCACAGTCCACTTTGTGTATTTAACACGACTGACAGGATACAAATATAAATGAATCGAATCAAAATCTACCTAATGAACGCGATCCTCAGAAATTTTTTTTACCACGTATGACTTATTAATATATTTACCCTTAATTACATTGTTATCGCTAGTACAGTTACTTTTACTACTACTTAGCCTTTTATGTTTGCAAATTTTGACTCCCTGTAGCAAAACGTAGGTTAGCTCACTCAGCACCTGTAGCTGATGATGTCAGTGCTCGGCCAGGATCCCGGTGGTTGTCTGTACCAATTCCATGGTCACAGACTCCTCGTGTGCTCTCATTTCCCGTGGCAGGTACTTGTTTCTCAGAGGGCTTCTACACTGTCAGAGCTCGGTTATGGAGCATGGGAATTGCTTGAACAATTACTCTCTCTAGGATGCTGCCCTGAACCAATGACATCATTGGGGTGCGGGAATATAAATATTTCTGCCTTCCTGCCCCAAACAGAACAATGATGTGATCCTGCCACGGACTCTAAAGCTCCATTGTGGGACTGAGTTAAAGTTACGCACTGGGGCACCGGACTTGATGTTGTACTTTGGCTTGGCGTTCTTCCCTTCTTTGTCTCACCCTGCGGTCTCTATTAGCTTGTCCTGTAAACAGATCACTTCCAAACACAACTTCCAAATCTGATTCTGTGGAACACAATTTAGGACAAGACCCAATTCCAACTTCCTTCTCCTTTTCTTGATTCTACTAACTATTTGTAAAAGCTAAAAATTCAATTTCCCTACCTTCTTTATAGAGCAGCTAACCTAGAGACTTTCAGAATCCTGGATTTGACTTTTTTGAGACTCTGAAATAAAGGAAGCAGCAACCTAACTATGGTTCTTGTAATGAGAGACAAATAAACTTACATTCATGTTAGAAATTAGTTAGAAATTCAGATAATTCTGAATAGATTGTTTTTGGAAGAAAGACACTGTATTTTCTACCTCTTTATGTCCTTTTATTGTTCTCTGTAGCATAAAAAATATTATTATGCATGCCTAGAGAGACTATTCTGTGTCTATATTATTATATAGACATAATTATTATATATTGCATGTTGATAAGTAAAAAGTACTTCAATTATTTTAAAATATTATTTATTGATTTTATACATACATAATTTCCTTCTTTTCTCTTCAGAATAAAAACTAAATGAGGGCAGGAAATAGATTTTTATCACTTTGTCCCTAATGCATAGAAAATGTCTAATGCATATTAAAAATTCAACAAAAACTTGCTTAATTGAATTAATTGAAGAATAAAATATACACATAAAACAATGCAAATGGTATGGTACTTTTGAAGCTTTCAGGGTAGCATTGCATATATTGTTTAACCCTGAAAGGAAACTTAGAAAACATGTTGATAGATTATTATGTCTAAGATGCTGCGTAAATATTTTTATGAATAACAGAATATCTGTTTTATATTTAGGTAAGTAAATAGGTGAAAGGGTGAATGTAAGAAGGAATAAAAAACCAATAATTCTGACCACAGTTTTTACAAAGGATTGATTCTGAGTTCATGAAAAGCATGTATATTATATTTTATTTCAAAGTGCGAGTTTTCTTTTTTCTTCTTTTTTTTTTAACTTGCAGTTATCAGTGGGATAACAAGCAGCAGAGGAGAAGAATGTGACATATAATGGTAAACACTCTGGACTCGAATCAGGGAATCTTAGTTTATTATTCATTAATTACATACTTTGAATTACTTTAATCTTCATCTAAATTGGGTAAGTATGACCTTAGAAAGATGCACTGTCATCCAACAGTGGCTATTGCATGCTTCTCATGTTGTATTACTACCAGTTACACTAGCGATGGATGTTTTTAAGACATCAGCTGTGAACTACATAAATTTATTATTTTTATGTTAGATACTGATAGTTCACAGTTAAATCTAATTTAATAAAAGACATTTTAGAGAGTATAAAAATTAACAAGATTCTGCCCTACTGTCAATATTCCATTAAAGGATTTGGTGAACAAATGAGATTTTATGTAAAATGACCTAAGTGGTAAATTAAATCATATAGTTGACTCAAGCCCTATTTAGAATCACTTATTACTGTTGAAGCTGGCTTACAGTAAACATTTGTTAAATGCCACTGTGGTAGACTTGGTTGGTCATATTTTTATTATTTAGGATTATTAGTGCCTTTCTTCCAGTTTGGTGATTTTAGATTAGTGTTCGTATGTTCATATGCATATGTTAAAGTGCCTACCTATAACATAAACTATGTTGGCTACTTTGTTTTTATAATAATCTTATGAGTATAGCTGTCAATTGAGTATTCAGCCTTATGTCTTAGGCTACCAACAGGTGACCAACAGGTCCTTTAATGAACTGGAGACTCTAGGTCACACCTTTACCCCATTACCAACATAATTTGACATATTGTCTTTCTTTAATTACATGGAAATTGCTTTGAGGCATTTCTAGTCATAACCTCAACTAACTTCATGTTTTCAATATATTACTGTTTAATTGCTTTAGGATACATTATCAAACAAATTAATTCAGCAGGAAACACATCCTTAAGGGAACTCTCTGTGCATGATTTGCTGAATATTCTCTGACCTAACACAAATTATCAGTGATTTTTTTGCTCAAAAAAATCCTTACAAAAAAAAATCCTTACATTTGTATGTTAGTTATATCAAATATCAAAAAATGATCCATATGTTCCATACATGACTAATTCATAAGAACTAAACGAAAAAGAAAATGAAAATTCCCATTTAGGTTCTCTTGAGGAGAGAGCAGTTGTCGGTTTAATTACCTTTTTTTTTAATATTCATAAAAGTAGATCCATGAAATTAGACACTATTTATTGCAATGTTTCAAGTGAGCTTTCTATTTATGTCAGCTTCTAGAATGAGGCAAAATTAGTTTTGGGAGAGAACTTAAAGGTCATGTACTCCAAACTGATCAGAACACAGTTCTGTGAGGTTTGATGATTAATCAAAGACTGTATGGTTAAAGATAGACACACTATTTGAACACAAGGGAATGAGTAAGAGGGAATAGTCAAAGAAGAGTTGTCAGGCTACAAATTACAGAAAGAGAAATGAGGAGGCAGAGAAGATTTTTCAGAAGAGTGAAGAGAAAGCTGTTAGATGTGTCAAATTTGAAATGGAAGTGCCCAGCAGACAATTAAAAGGTCCAGGCTTGAAATTTAAAGTAGAGAGATTAGAGCTGGAGATGTGGGTTTTAGGATCAGCCTCAGAGTGGTGATTGTTAAGCACTGGGCTCAGAGAATTCTCTGGGGAAGTTTGGACCGAGACTAAAAATTTCAATAAGCATATGTTAGGTGTAAAAGAATGGAAAGATATAAAGTGACTTCAGGAGATTTTCTCTCATTTGTTTCACGCTGCCCATGTATTCAATTGCCCCTTCTATTCTTGTTCTTTTCCAATACTATTATAAAGAGTACTAAGAATCTACCATCTTTAATACAAAAAGAGACAATGCCCCATTTCTCTGCATAAGCCTCTCTCTACCCAGTGTTTCATAGCCACCTTTCTTAAAAGATTATGAACTCACTGTCTTTGTTCCCTTCTTTCTATGTTTGTTTTTTTTTTTTTTTTTTTCTTCCAACTCTTACACTCTAGCTTTATCTCCCCCTTCTCTACTCAGCCTTATAAGGTCACCAATCAATGTTTCCTCATAGTAACTACAAAGAACAAACATCAGGGCTTATTCTGCTTGACTTCTTGGAATGAAGTGATTATGTTAACCACTTTCTCCCATAATGTTCTTTTTCCTAAGCACTATGCCAGTCTCTTTTGCTTATCTTTTTTAGTCACCACTTTACTGACCCTTTTTCTTTTTCCTTAAGTGTTAGTGTTCCCTGAATTCTGCAAGAGATATACCTCATTTCTTACCTAAGAACCACACCTAGATAACTTTACTCACAATCTTTTGTTTAAATGAATTAACATCTATAAGAACTAATACAGAGTAAGTGCTACACATAAAAAAGGCATTATTACCACCTGCATGTTATTTAATCATAGGTTATGTCTGCTTTTCCAGGGATTTTGCACTTAAGCAAACTCATGCTTTTTAATACGCAAAAGTCCTAGAATTTGCATTGAGCAAAGATGGAAGTATACCCATATTGAACCCCACAGGCAAACAATTGGTACCATAAACTAAATATGCTTAAAACTGATCTGCTCACTCAGCCCCTTCCCTCAGTCTTTTCTTTCTGTGGAATGCTGATCTATTTGTGTAGACACATGTGCTATGTGGAATTATCTGCCCTTCCGCATCATGAAGTGCTTAGAATTTCCAAGCTTACAAAAAAAATAAACTCCCTATTACTTTGTAAATAAGGCTCACATAAAAAAGGCAATGTCATTTTCCAAAACCAAGTCATTAACATCTTTTTTTTAATAAAAGATTCTATTTATTTATTTTACAGAGAGATAGAGAAAGCACATGAATTGGGGGGAAGGCAGAGGGGGAAGCAGTCTCCACACTGAGCAGAGAGGCTGACATGGGGCTCCATCTCAGGATCCTGGGATCATGATCTGAGTCGAAGGCAGATGCTTAACCAACTAAGGCACCCAAGTACCCTAAGTCATTAACATCTTGCTATAAAAACAATAATTTATAAAGTGTAGAAGAGAACAAATCTAAATTTAGAGTGCAGTCTTTTTCATTTGCTTATGTGGGTTGAGGGGAGAAACACACATGTAAATTTATCAGGTTTGTTATCATCATATTCAAGTCAATGTTGATTTTTTTTCTTTCACAGCAATATAACCAAAAAGAGATAATATTTCAAATTGAAAACCAATTGTATCTTCATACATGTTTATTCTTCTCACTTTATGGTAAAATCCCAAAGAGGCTTTAAAGAGTTTGAGACACTCAATAAATTTCCAATGTGTCAGGAAGAACTAAGAATTACAACATTACAGATAAAAAAAGAAACAATTTCTTGAAGGGTAATCAATGATTCAAAGAACAGAGAAGACAATTAGGAAGTAATAAATGGCCTTTGATAGGGAAGTTTAAATTGAATGATGGGATATGGAATTAGAAGAGAATAAATGAAAAAATTAAGAGTTATGAAATTATACTCAGAGAAAGTATGATTAATATAAGTGTGATATTACTCAGGGTAGGCTAGATAATACAAAAAATAATAATAACTCGTTGGGAATTCTTAACATCAAAGATTGCATTCCTTTTTATGGTTGGCAGGGTTCTGCTGCACATAGTAACTTAGGGATCCAGCTGACATAGGATTATCCATTTTGTAGCTGTTAAAACACCTTACATTTTCATATTGGAACACTGTAACATACAGCCTCCTTAATATTTGTAGCTGGAGAAAGGAGCTGAGGAACCACCACTTTTCCTGAATCACTTTGGACAGTTTTAGACTCCAGATCACTAATCAGAACATGGCTTGGCAGTGTGGGAAATCAAGAGCAGACAATGGAATATTTGGTAAACGCTACTGTGATTTCCATAACTGCAGAGCAACTTACTTGACAGAATTAAATTCAGTTTTACCCCCTCACAATATATGGCAAATCTAAAATAGAAATGATTTAGAAAAACATGCTACAATGGCTAAAAAGAGAGATTATGTTCAATATTCAGATATGACTAACATAGCCAAGGTACAACTTACTGTTTATTCTTTTCTTTTTAATTTCTTTTTTCTGTTCCTTTCCTTCACTTTTGTTTCTTGATTTGTCTTTTCAGTTTCTGGTTGCTCCAATCATTCTGGGTTATCGTCAAAATGTCCTGATTTCCTGCTTTATTCTTCACATTTTTATCCCTATTCCATAATATACCACCACATAATATATTCCTGGGACCAGGCTAGCTGTCAATTACCCTTCTGATAAAAGACTTTTAAAAATTTCTCAGTTTTTTTTTTTTCTTTATAAACCACCTCAGTAAGCAGCCCTAAGTGGCCCATATATAAAAGCAAGAAATAAGAAATCAATATCTTGTTGGAAACAGCAGGATCAGACCATGCAGAAGCACCCTTTATTAGATGTTTTAATCACATGTGTTAATTTGACCTACATCTACTTTCAGTCATACCAGTTATATGATATACTCTTTCTAATCTCTGGGAAATAGATATGTAATAGTAAGTTTGCTTCAAAAATCTCACTTTTATGTTATTACATTTTCTGAAGACAATAAAATTGGTTGTTATTCATTTAGAAAACAGTTCTGGGAGGGTTTCTTGTTGTTTTGTTTTGTTTTGTTTTGTTTCCCAGATCAGGAAAAACAAACAAAAAGTATTGCACAGTATTATTTATACTTAAAAAACACAGAAAAATTGAATTCAAAGAAAAATTATGTTGGTTTTAAAAAAAACCAACATAAATCCTTCATAAAATGATTGTCTCTGTGTAAGATAGGAGGAAAATATGACTATTAGGATTTAATTCTGTTTTGTATTTTTTATAATAAAGAAGTGGGCTATGATTTTGACAAAGTTTTATTTTTTATTTCTAAATGATATGTAGATATGTCTTTATTATATTTTCATTTGTGCTTTTATAATGTAGTTTAAAAAATAGCAAATGTGAATTTTAAAAGACCATTCAGTACTTTTTGTCAAGTAATGTGCTGTACAACTTTGAAAAGATAATCTATTTAATATAATTTATCAAATTAATAAAAGCAAGAATCTTAATTCAGACTACTAATGGTTGAAAAGGAAGTCTGAAAAAATTAAGTTTGAAAAGTGAGACACAATGCAAATTATGCACATTTGGTTTATTACATTTCCCTCTTAACACAAAATAATTTAATTTTATGGCAAAATATATGTACAGAAATAATATGACTTAACATGGGCTTCTTTATTCTCTAGGGAATGTACTCACATTTAACCACTTTATAAAAATATTTCTTACATTAACTATACTGAAATGAAAATAAAATAAAATAATAAAGGCTGGAAAAAACAAAAAATAAAATAAAAAATATTTCTTATGCTGTATTTGCAATATTTGTCCTATTTGAGATGTGTTAAAATGTTATAACCAAGTTAAAAAGATCATGTAGAATGGTCAATAAACCACTGATTTTTCAACTTTAAAATATTTACCCAAACAAGTAAGAGAAATGAACTATTTACTGGCTTTTTAAGTCAAATTTCATATGCTATCCTGAGAATTAATGCCTCTAGTTGTTAAATTCTCATTCTATCATAGAACACAATAATATTTACTTTTAAGATGTTTGTCCAGTCATGTTTTGACAAAGTCACAAGCATATCCAGTTGGTTTCACACATATTAGAGAAAAGGAAAAAAACTTTTTTGCTATTTATTTGATTGATTGGCTTTTGTAATTGGAAAGGAATGATACCATGAGAATGAAGTTACAATTAAATTAACATCATAGAAAGTAGGAATAATGGGAACCCCAGATGTCACTATGTCATTCTCATATTCAGTAGACTATTTTTCACAACACTCTTTTTTTTTTTTTTTTAAGATTTTATTTATTTGACAGAGAGAAACACAGCGAGAGAGGGAACACAAGCAGAGGGAATGGTAGCGGGAGAAGCAGGCTTCTTGCTGAGCAGGGAGCCGGATGTGGGGCTTGATCCCAGGATCCTGGGATCATGAACTGAGCTGAAGGCAAACACTCAACGACTGAGCCACCCAGGCGCCCCTATTTTTCACAACACTCTTAACAATTGATAATTCATTTCTCTTTCAACCTTTCATAGGAGAGAAAGAAGAAAAAAAAGAAAGAAAGAGAAGGGGAGGAAGGGAGGAAGGAAGGAAGGAAGGAAAAGATAAAAGCAAGCAAGCTTAATATTCCTATAAAACAGAGAATGTGGTCAATGAATCTATATGTCACAAATCACTTTTAGTGAACAAAATATGCCTCTCTTAATTTCCATTTATTGATTCAATCCCTGAAATTAGGTGTGTGAGAAATAACCCTTAATTTTGTAAGGAGCAACTTCATAGCTAGCTCCGAGAACCACCTGGCCAAATACATGAAATACTTAAATTGTTCTTTTTTTTTTTAATATTTTATTTATTTACTTATTTGACAGAGAGATCACAAGGAGGCAGAGAGAAAGAGAGAGGGAAGCAGGCTCCCTGCTGAGTAGAGAGCCTGATGCAGGGCTGGACCCCAGGTCTCTGAGATCTTGACCTGAGCCGAAGTCAGAGGCTTTAACCCATTGAACCACCCAGGTGCCCCTAAGCTACATTGTTCTTAAGTTGACTCGTTTCCTCTGACATTGTGTCAGACTCTGGAATCTTATGCCAAGCCAAGGTATATGTTTGCACAAAGGAGGGTGAAAGAATGAGACCATAATTAATTAATCAGAAATCCCTTCTCTTGCAAAACGGGAACTATGGAGGTGGGTAGGTCCTTCTCTGTCAAGTGTCTTACACACTAGACACCTTCCCTAGAATCTCTCTTAATTGCCTTAGTACTCATGAACTTCTCTCTCTCTGACCTATATTTCCTCCAAACCACTGAATAAGGAAGGGTTTTTAGACCTTATGATTTTTCAAGACATTTTTTTTTTTTTTTTGAACTCTCTAATGTAACCCAAGGATTTAGGATTTTTTCAATAAAAAGCCAGAAAAATAGTGAGATCTGCTTGGGCTTTCTGCCCTGCCACAAACTTTCTTTAAGGCAATGAAAGACATTGAATGTGTGGAAATATGAGAAAAGAGTCATGGTGGAATAAAACAAAAACCAGAAATAAAAAATCCCAAGTTAGTATCAAGTATATGAACAACCCAGGTACTGGATATTATCTGTTCCTGCACATAAAGGTATCATTCATACCTACTCCACAGTCCTCTTCTTTTACCTTCTCAGATATATTAGCATATGATGTAACTTTCTGTCTTCCTATTTCCCAGTTAATATTCTAATACATTTCCATGAATCGATATCCAATTTTAAATGAAGATCCCTCCCTTAACATAACCCTCCTGAAAAGATATGACAATTGAACATATCATGTTAGATGTCACATTCATACATGACTTTTCTTTCATGATGATACAAAATTTTATTTTGTTTATCATCGCTGAAAAGATAATCTATTTTCATATTAACAAATGCTAAGATCTATATTCAATAACTTATGTTGTGTATTTAAATTTAGTATGAAAATTTCCACTTATCTCTATTAAATTCATTGACATTTAGTTATTAATTTTAACACTTTTGAAAGTGGTAGAAGAAATTTCTCCTAGGCTACGCACCATGTGAATGCAACAAAAATTCACAAATTTGGATTGTACTATTCTCTGAAGTATTTTCCCATTAATAAATCAGAAAAGATACTGTTAAAAATAGTTTTGAAAATTCACGAGTTTGACTTGGTGTATTAGTTGAGTAGACACATATTTTAAATATACAGTATTACTTGTGTTCTTTTTCTAGTGAATTTATGCTAATCTTTATTTTCTTTTCTAAGGACCTATAGAAATAATAATCATATTCTAGATTATTGTGGGATAAATTATAAGGGTTATTGGTCTATAATTTTGAAAATTTATTTTTATAAACTAGGTGCTATTTGCCAGTTTCAAGATTTAATGACCTCTTGTGTTATACATTAATGACTACTTTTATATACATAGTACATAGTATAATTTCTAATATATAACAGTTGCTAAATATTTTGCAGAAGGAAGGAGAGAAGAAGAAAGAAATTATATTCAAGTAAGGGAATTGGAAGGAGTCTTTCAAATAATGTATTTTCTCTTCTCTCTGGAGTTAAAAAATATTGCCAATAGATATTTAAAAGTAGTCACAGAGCCTCTGCTTAAGACGAAATAATGAAAAACTACCTATCTCATTTCAAAAGAATTTAGAATATTTCCAAATAAGAAAACGGTGTAATATTTTACTCCTGACTGATTTTGTTATATAAATGTCACTTTTCTATCACTGCCACTTACATAATATTTATTTAAATAAAAATTTTAAAAGATTTTATTTATTTATTTGACAGAAAGAGAGAGCACAGGTAGGCAGAGTGGTAGGCAGAGGGAGATGGAAAAGCAGGCTCCCTGCTGAGCAGAGAGCCCGATGTGGGGCTTGATCTCAGGAACCTGGGATCACGACCTTAGCTGAAAGCAGACACTTAACTGACTGAGCCACCAAGGTGTGCCTATCTAAATAAATTTAACACAGTTCAAAACTGTTTCACTTTTCAATGAATGGTCCTATTTTTATACGTATTAGAGTATGCAACTACATAAGCACTTATACATACAACCTGGAACTTATTAAACAATTAATACATATTTGTAAAATAAATGAGTACAGGTCTACAAATGACTTTTCCAGAAAAATCAAAACTGTCAACTCAAGCAAGTAGCCTAATGTTTTAATGACTCTGCTTCTTGGCTGTAAAGGGAATATAAAAACACCTACTTCATATAATTTTTGTGAAGCTCTAACAAAATAAGTATATGAAAGAGCTAAAGTTTAAAAGCTTATTTCTTTAGGCTTTTTGTTATATTATTACTCTAAACCTTTTCTATTTCATAGCCAAAGTTCTTGAATGAATGGTCTAAATTTATCATTCTTTACACCTCCACTCATTGAAATCTATTCTTTCCTTCTAAATTATTTTGTTCAATTTATTTTTTTTAATAATTTTTTTAAAGATTTTATTTATTTATTTGACAGAGAGAGATCACAAGTAGGCAGAGAGGCAGGCAGAGAGAGGGGGAAACAGGCTCCCTGCCGAGCAGACAGTCCAATGTGGGGCTCGATCCCAGGGCCCTGAGATCATGACCTGAGCCGAAGGCAGAGGCTTTAACTCACTGAGCCACCCAGGCAGACCTGTTCAATTTCTTTGTAAGAAACTTTTGTACTTATTATTGGCCTATCCTTTAAATGATGATACTTTTAGTCTGATTTTAGCCCCATTCTTGTTCATATTAAAAAAAAAAACTCTAAAATTAAAATATATCCCCTGACAGTCTTACCTATTTTTATGTTATTATTATTATTATTATTTTTTGTGGTGAGATAATTACCATGTACACAACTACAGTCCAGGCATTCCTGAAGGCAAGGATCATAATCTTACCATCTACTGAAACACTCTAAATAGATGCTGTATGGTATCATCAAACAGAATATGTAAACACTGAATTCATTCTTTAAAACCAGGAACTAGAGGGACTCCTAGGGTGGCTCAGAAAATTAAGCTGCTGCCTTTGACTCAGGTCATGATCCCAGGGTCCTGGAACTGAGTCCCACATCAGGCTCCTGGTTCAGGGGAGAGCCTGCTTCTTCCTCTGCCTGCAGCTTCCCCTGCTTGTGTGCACAGGCTGTCTGACAAATAAATAAATAAAATCTTTTAAAAAATGTTTAAATATAAAACCAGGAAGTAGAGAGAGTTTAGCTATTTGAAATGTGTGGGCATAGTTTTAAATGTTCCAAAACAAGAGAGGAAGATCAGAATATTAAGGTGAGAAAAAAGAATTATGAACTCTGATCAATTGTTAAATGAAAATTATAGAAATGGAAGATATAGTTATTGAAATATGAAAAGAAAACAGAAACCTACCTTTAATAAGTGGATTAAGTGGTAGATTCCATACAGATGAAGATTGAATCAAAGATTTGAAAATGGCAGATGGGCTGGGTCACTCAGTTGGTAAGGCCTCTAACTCTTGATTTTAGCTCAGGTCATGATCTCAGCGTCATGAGATAGAGTTCCGTGTTGGGCTCTGTGCTCAGTGCAGAGTCTGCTTGTCCCTCTCTGCCCCCTCAACTCTCTCTTCTCTCTCTCTCAAATAAAAAAATAGATAATAAATAAATAAATAATTTTTAAAAAGTATAATAGCTAAAATGAAATTAAAAAGAATGATGCTTCAATGTTAACAAAATTTAGAAACAGCTAAAATATTCATACCCTACAGATAAGTTAATTGGTGCACCACTTTGGAAATAGGAATTAATTGATATACACAACAGCTTATATCATTCTGAGAATCATTATTTTGAGCAAAAGAAATCAGACGGGAAAGAATGCATGATTTCATTTGTACAAAAACCCAGAAAATGCAAACTAATTTATAATGATATAAAGCATATCAGAGGTTTTATGGGGTGAGAGTCGGAAGAAAGATGGATTACAAAATGACATAAATAGGGCCCTTAGGTGGCTCAGTTGGTTAAACGTCTGCCTTTCATTCAGGTCATGATCCCAGGGTCCATAGGGTGGAGTCTGGCATTGGGCTCTCTGCTCAGTGGGGAGTCTGCTTTTCCCTCTGCCTCTTCCCCCACTTGTGCTTGCTTGCTTGTTCATTCTCTCACAAAAATAAATAATAAAAATATCTTTTAAGAATGACATGAATAAACTTTGGGGGAAGATGAAAATGTTTATCTTGACTGTGGTGATGATTATGCAATTTTATATTTATGTAAATGCTCATTATTATTTTAACATAAGCACAATTTATTATGCATCAGTTATAATTTAACCAAACTGTAGAGCAGAAACAAACAAAAAGCCTTGCATTGATTTTCTTAAGAGTAAATAAGATATGTGAGAAAAAATGCTCAATGATTTAGATAGGTAATCAAAATGTATCCTGGCTGATGAACAAAGAGGAGGGAAAGAGGAAGATATAAAGGGAACCTCAGTGACTCAGTGACTATGGAACAATGGTAAGTAGTCTGGAAATCATGAAATTGCATATCCACAGGAAGAGAGAAAGATAATAGGGAGGAAAAGTATGTAAAGAAATAATGGGTGATAATTTTCCAAAGTTATAATAAACATCAACCTACAGATATCTAGCAAATCCCTAGCAAGAGAAATACAAAGTACTTTCATAATCAAACACTACAAAAAAAAAAAAAAACAAATAGAAAATCTTACATCGGTCAAAGAAAAATGAGCCATTGCTCATTTTTGAGCCTTGCTCAAAAACAAGGAGGTGTTTTTATGAACAATGGACTGCAATTTTGAAGTAATACACCAATTTATAAAGCTTATTTTAGAAGAACATATTACACAAAAGTAAGATTCAATATTTTCTACAAATTTGATTCAAAAGCATCCTGGTCAAAATACTAAAAGATTTTTCACAGAGATTCAAAAATTGATTTTAAATTTTATGTAGCTGTGCAAATGACCTAGAAGAAACCAAATACTCTTGTTTAAAAAGGGACAAAAATGGAAATTCACACCAAATGGCTTCAAAATTCATTATAAAATTGGCACAAAAGAGACAGAGTGATGAGTGACACTGAGTAGAGAATCTAGTAATAGTTCTAAGCATAAATAGTGAAATGATTTTTGACAAGGGTCCCTTACGCAACTTTTTTATACAGTAAGGGAAAATTCTTGACTTTTTTTTGTTTCTGGACCAAGTAATTAAATGTATGAAAAAAGTAACCTTGAGTCTTAATAGAATATACTGAAAAATTAATTTAAGATGCATTATAGACCTAACTAAAAATAAAACAAAAAAATCTTTTAGAAAATAAATAAATAAATGTCTCATTAATGAAATGCTCTGAATATAGGAAACCCACTGTCATATAAATTTTTATAATAAGTTCTAAAATAAGTCACTGATGTTAAACATATGGTATGCCATACTGAGTTTACTGACTAAAAATGTATTCAGTTAAGGGTTTATTTTATCTTATAGTTTAACTTTTATTAGTTAATATAGTCAATATCAAAATGCAATTTTCTCTTTTCTCCTTTACATAATTTATTAAAACTTAAATAAAGAAATATGTATTCTTTAGTGTTAGTTAAAGTACTTTAACATAACATGTCTGTTACCCAGTCAGTAACTTCTTTGACAGTGGCCAAAGTAACTCCTTTCTAGATATGTCACCTGAGGCAAGGGAAACAAAAACAAATATAAACAATTGGGACAACATCAAAATAAAAGTTTTGCTCAGCCAAGGAAACCATCAACAAAACTAAAAAGCAACCTACAGGATTGGAGTAGATAATTGCAAATGACATATAAAGGATTAGCATGCAAAATACATAAAGAATTATTGGGCACCTGGGTGGCCCAGCGGGTTAAAGCCTCTGCCTTCGGCTCAGGTCATGATCTCAGGGTCCTGGGATTGAGGGTCCATGGAACCCTCTGCTCAGCAGGGAGCCTGCTTCCCCCTCTCTCTCTGCCTGTCTCTCTGCCTACTTGTGATCTTTCTCTCTGTCAAATAAATAAATAAAATCTTAAAAAAAAAAGAATTATCAAACTTAACACCCCAAAAATGAATAATTCATTTAAAAAATGAGCAGAAGACATGAATGGATATTTTTCCAAAGAAGACATCAGACGGCCAATAGACACATGAAAAGATACTCAACATAATTGACCATCAAGGAAATGCAAATTAAAACTACAATGAGATATTACTTCATATCTGTCAGAATGGCTGAAGTCAACAACCTAAGAAACAACAGATGTCGGTGAAAATGTGGAGAGAGGGCAACCCTCTTGCACTGTTGGTGGGAATGCAAAATGGTGCAGCCCTCTGGAACACAGTATGGAGGTTCCTCAAAAAGTTATAAATAGAACTTCCCTGTAATCCAGCAATCACATTACTAGATATTTATCCAAATAATACAAAAATACTAATTCAAAGGGACATGTGCACACCGATGTTTACAGCAGCATTATCTACAATAGCCAAATTATTGAAACAGCCCAGGTATCGATTAACTGATGAATGGATGAAGAAATATATATATATATTTTTATATATATACATACATACACACACCCTCACACAATGGACTATTACTCAGCCATAAAAATGAATGAAAATTTGCCATTTGCAAAGACTCTTGCTTCCTGAAATTTAGCTCAACCAGAACACTAGAACTGCAGGGTAATGGAAGGGCAAGGAGTCAAATGGCCTCTTAGGTAAAACAAATACAGTAAGTCCATTCACAGCTGCAGAATGCTAACAATGGAGCAGAAATTCTACCTATCCCTTGTACTTACCTGTAAGTATGTATGACCTAAAGCATTGGTCAACAGCATTTCATATTAAATATGTAGTGCTTAATATATTTCAGCCTAAATGAAGTTTCCAAAAAAACCTTGGGAGCTTTTCCAAAAAGGAATCAAAATAAGCTATGTATTTCAGTTCTCAGTTTACTAACTTTGTGCTCTTGGTTCACAAATTAGATCTGACAGTAATTTCCCTTGCTCCTGCGCTCTCCCCTCTCAGGTTTGTATCACTGATGTGTCTTACTCTGTTTGTTATAACAAAATATCATAGACTGGGTATATAAACAACTGAAATTTATTTTTCACAGTTGAAAAATAAATTTTTTCAACTTATTGAAAGTTGAAATAATTTAAGATTATTTCAACTTAATAATCTTATTAAGTTGAAATTTAATTCAATTTATAATTAATAATCAAAAAATTTAATTCCACAGTTCGGAAAGCTAGAAGTCCAAGAGCAAGGTGCTAGCATGGTCAGGCAAGGGTCCTCTTCTGGGTAGTGGAAGAGACAAGGAATCCCTGGAGTGTCTCTTCTATAAGAACACTATTAACATTCTTCAGGGCTCCATCTTCATGACCTAATCATTTTCCAATGGTCCCAGCTCCTAACACCTTTAGGATTTTAATATATGAATTTGAAAGGGAGGTATTCAGACCATTGTGTTGTGCTAGCTTTAAAAAATGAAAAAAAAAATCTTATTTTCTAGAAGACTTTAATACTGGAATTACTTCTTTCTTGCAGTTTGGTACAAGTTACTAATTAAAAATGTCTAACCATGTAAGACTATTTTGTGGAAATACTGTGATTATTCAATTTCTGTGATGATTACAGAACAATCCAGGTTTTCCATTTCTTTTTGGGCAAGATTTTAAAAATTGTTTTTTCCTATGAATTTTTCATTTATTCATGATATTTTTAATTTTCTATATGATGGTTCTTTTAAAAATTTTATTTATTTATTTGACAGAGGGAGAGAGATGACAAGCAGGCAGAGAGAGAAGGGGAAGCAGGCTCCTTGCCGAGCAAAGAGCCTGATGTGGGGCTTGATCCCAGGACCCTGAGATCATGACCTGATCATGAAGGCAGATGCTTTCACCTACTGAACCACCCAGGCGCCCCATATGACGGTTTTTGTACTTAGTTCCTTTAATGATTATAGGACAATTCAAACTTTTTCTATGTGTGAATTTTAGTTTGTTTTTTTTTCTATGATTTTTGTCCTTTAGCTCATTATATCCTCTGCATTTCTCCTTTATCTGGCATTATGTTATATTCTGCAATTTTGAATAGGTTATATTGTGCTTTGTTGAAATGGATGTTTAATTGATAATTTTTACTCTTTTTTTTATGACTGTATATGAGCTATAACTTTTAGTTTAAATGCTGATTTTTCAAGTTTGTCTGAATATCTCTGTACATTATAATAAGTCCAAAATGCTATCTACTCCTGTAAAGATGTTCAATATGGAATATTTAGAAGTGTGTTATCTATTTCTAAATATATGAGAATTTTACAGTTATTTATTATTGATTCGTAACTTATTTACATTGGAGTAAGAGTGTGTTCTCAATGTGATTAATATTTTAAAATGTGTTAAGACTTTAGTTATAACTCAATATGCCAATCACTTTTTGTAAATGTTTTAAGAGAGCTAGAAATAATTTGTATTATGCAAAGTTTTTATATCTTTACTGACTTTTTGCTCAACATTTCTATAAATTTCTTTTTTTTCTTTTATTATTTTTTAATTTAATTTAATTTTTTCAATGTTCCAAGGTTCATTAAATTATTAAGGAGTGCATGTTAAGATTTCTTTTGATAATCATCTATTTGCCAGGAGAAAACAGACAAATATAAGTAGCAACTTCAGCTTTCTCTAAGTGTCTGTTAGTATATAAATTTTGTCCAGTTAATTTTAAACATCTTTCATTTTATATTTAAGATATGTGCCTTAAAAATAGCAGAGATGGGATTTGGTATTTTTAATGGAGTTCCATAGTTTTTTTCTTTTGTTTTGTCACTTTAGAGTCAATAAAACTATTGATTTATAGTTAGATTTAAATACATTTTAATCTACTTGTTTGCCCCAACCATTCTTTCTTTTCTTTTCTGTTGTTTTAAATTGAGTATTTTATAATTACATTTTTCTACAAAATGATAAGTTATATACTTTTAATTTTTAGTGCTTAACCCAGAAATTATAATATATACCATATTAATTCATCTAAGGTCAAAATTTATCTTTGATCTTTCTTCTAGACAATGCAAGAACTCTTAAAATATGATTTACCTTCATTTCCCAATTACATTCTTCGTATTTTAAGTCTCTCTTGCTTAGATTTACTTATATTATTATAAACATGTAGTCAGATTATGTTTCATAAACATTTGTAAATAAATTTTTAAATTTACTTATTTACTTACAAATTGGTTTGCTCTTCTGCACTTCAGATTACCCATCCATATGGGGTGATTTTTACTTATCTTAAAGTTTTTTAATATAATTTTGTTCATGATAAGCAATCTCTGTTTTTGAGTTTTTGTTTTCCTGTGGGAAAAAATAGTGAAGTAACTTCTTATTATCTATTTATTAATTTCTGGATCAGAGTTATGCTATTGATTTTATAATGCTTTTTGTTTCCTCTAAAAATGTTTCTGAGTTCTTATACTGATATTTAATATTTGTTTTCTTTATAATACAAATTATCATATATGAAAAATAATTACAAATTTTTTTCTGCATGTGGTAGGCAAAAAAATGACCTCCCTAACGATATCTATACACTATATGTAAATACCTGTAAATATGTTACCTTACATGGTAAAAACGACATAGCAGATGTAATTAAGTTAGGGATCTTAAAATGAGATGTCCTGCATTATCGTGATAAGCACAATGTCGTCTCAAAGATCCTTATAAATGAATGAGGGAAGCAAGACAATCAGAAGTAGAGTGATATAGTGTGAAAAAGAGTCATTTGGCCCTTGCTGGCTTTGGCAACAGGAGGGGGTAATATCCAGGTAATAAGGGTAGCTTCTAGTAATTGGAAAAGGCAAGAAAATAGGTTCTCCATCAGAGCCTCCCAAAGAGCAACACAACCTTATTTTAGCCCCACAAGACCCATTTGAGACTTCTGATCTCCAGAGGTATGACAAATTTGTATTAATTTTTAAAGAGATTTCATTCATTCATTCATTCATTCGTTCATTTATTTAAGAGAGGAAGAGCAAGCAGGGGGAGGAGCAGAGGGAGAGGAACAAGCAGACTCCATGCTGAGCATAGAGTCTAATGTGGGGCTCCATCTCATGACCCTAAGCTCATGACCTGAGGCAAAATCAAGAGTCAGCTGTTTAACCTACTGAGCCACCAAGGCCCCTCAAGTTTGTGTTGTTTTAAGCCACTATATTTGTGGCTATTTTTTATGCTAATTGTGAAGCAGCAGTAGCAAACTTATATACTACAGTTTTAATTGTTATTCTCCTTATATAATCAACATTTCTTATAAGGGCACTCTCTTCCTAGATACAGTGTTGTTCTTTCTACACTGTAGTCATATCAACTTGCTGAACTCCCTCTGGATAAGAGATACACATTTGTTGTACAATCAGAATTCCCAACTTTTCATTATTCTTTCCACTTTAGAGCTTAGTCTGCAGTGGACACGGCACTAGCTCTTTTCTAAAATTATCCGTGAATTTCACTTGAACTCTTGTAAAACTTATCCCTACTTCAACACACCAATGACCATATTGTTTAATTGGGGGGTTAGGATAGGTAGCAGGGCTCCTGGGTGGCTCAGCTGATTGAGAGTCTAACTCTAGGTTTTATTCAGGTCATGATATCAGGGTCAGGAGGTAGAGCTCTGAGGTGGGTGGGTGGGTGGGGGGTCTGTCTCTCAGCTTGAGCTTCTCTCCCTCTGTCCCTCCCCCACTTGCACCCTGGTGGACTCTCTCTCTCAAATAAATAAGTAAATAAGTAAGTAAATAAATAAATAAAATCTTTACAAAAATACAGGCAACAAAGGAAGCATTGTTTTTACTCATTAGGAATGTTTATATCAACTGCTGATGCTCAGAATATGCTCCAATCATAATTTCAAAAGTAGCCACTCGAAAGTTGAAAGAACCTCTTATTTTTCTTTTACTTCTGTCACAACCTTCTCCTAAGGAATTACTGGAGAATGTCAGTGTTTGAATGTAAAAAAAGACATAGGCTGAAAAGACATAATTAGCAATTAATATTAACAATATATTGTGTATATAATTTTGTTAAAAATTAGTTACATTTTTCTGAGAATTTGTCAACGTGTGTATGTACACATAAGTCTTTTTTTGTACACATAATTCTTACATTTGATATTTACAGTTATATTTTTTACCGTCTCCTCTCCTTTTAACACTATTATTTTTTTCCTTTTCTTCTCTTTGATCTTTGAATGATGCAGAACAATACATTCACAAGTGTTAACTCCTCTCACTTGGAAAAATATAATGAGGGCTACATGCAGTAATCAATAGGTGAATAGTGTTAGCTTCTAATTCATTTATTTCCATAGTTCTAGAATTATAATTACTAATCAGATCTAGCTTTAGAATAACATAATTTATGTCTTCCCTTTAGTTCTTCTATTAAAATTATTCTTTAAATATTAGCATATTCAGCAGCTGAAACAAATAATCTAAATGTTAATAAATGTGTTTTTGGTAATCACCATTTACAAACAAATTAACTGAATTAAAAGCCCTCCATCAACCAAATTATAAAATTCATTTTTGAAAATCAGAAGTTTCATATTTTTCCAAATTACTAGTTTTCTAACACAATATTCACATCATTTGCCAATGATTTTTAATCCAACTTTTATAAACTCGTATCCCTGATGCTTATTTTGGGTGACTAATATACATTGTTTCTCTCTGTCTTTCCTACTTTTGTGTGGAAGTACTTTTTAACACATCAAAGAAGATGTTAATGTGGTGAGTATCCATAATCCAATTTTCATTATCAAGACTTATTTCCAGTGACAAGTTCATGTAGGGGAAGCAAAATTGACCGTAACACGAAAAATATTCACGGATTAAACTGACAATAAGAGCTAGTTTCTATTTAAACACAGGTCTTGTTTAATACTAGGACCCTTTTTTAGTCTTTCTAGGGAAGGTTTTAAAAATCAGTATCCTGTCAACTGACAAAAATGCAAATCAATTACTAACTTAGTTTATTTTTAAGCAGATGAAACATTTCATAAAATTAATTACAGTGTTTTTAAAATGTTCTCATAAGCAAATCCAGGGCTGATAATCAGCTGATATGCACTGGGTTCCATATCTGCTCGGATGCTATTTCTTCATGTCATGCCAGCTGTAAATATTTTGCATAAAACTACTTAAAAGACTTTGGCACCTAGAGATGTGGCAGAGATAGACTAGTGATCAACTGACAAAGAGCAAATGCACAAAGATGATGACAGTAGATATGCTTCAAAAAATGATTATTATATGAATAGACTAAGAGTGGTCTTTGGAAAAAGTGATAAAGCTTCAGATAGCTTGACATAGATGACCCTTTTATGATCATGTTCTGAAAGCCTCTTGTAAAGATGATTTATTTTGTAATTAAATGATTTTGTCTAAAAATTATTCACAAAAGTAAACTTAATTCATTTTTATTCACTCATTTGTTTATTCATTCATTTATTCAGTGTGTAATCACAATTTGAAGAAATATATTAAGCATATACATTCCCTGAAATGATTTTAATCTCATTTAATTTAATTCTGTTTGCTTTATATTTACAATATAATTTTGACCTCATGCTAAAGGATTTACATTACGTAGACTTTTCATGTAATAATTTCCCATGATTGGTAAGAACCCCTTCAAATTACAAACTGTGACAAATAAAGATAATATATATTAAGAATTCATGGAGAGGATTTTTAGGGCAGTGAAACTACTCTGTATGGTACTATAATGGTAGGTATATGTCCTAAATTTGTCCAAACCCACAGAATGTATAACACCAAAAGTGAACCTTCATGTAAACTATGGACTTTGGGTGATAATGATGTGTCAATGTAGTTTCATCACCTGTAATAAATGTACCACTCTGGAAGGAGATGCTGAGAATAGGACAAACTAT
>CM053605.1:40830833-40875423 GCA_028646535.1 Procyon lotor
CGGCCATAGCATGTAAAACAAGAAGCACGACAGAAAGAATCTAGAAATACAAAGAAACCAGGTTTGAAGTTAGCGTATTAGTTACTGTAGAGAAAACAAAACCAATTATAGACCTAGATATATTGATAAATAAAGACATAAATAAAGATTTTAGGGAATTGGTCCAACAGAATTGTGGGGGCTGACAAGTCTGAATTCTGCAGGTCAAGCTGGTAGCCTGGATCCAGGAAAGAATTAAAGTTTCAGTCTTGAGTCTCAGGCAGTCTGGAGGTAGAATCTCATTCTTTTTTCTAAGGCCTTCAATCAATTAGATGAGACTCACTCTCATTATAGAGAGTAATCTCATTCTCTCTTTCTCTCTCTTTCTCTCTCTCTCTTTCTTTTTAATGGCGACTCCACTTCCAACATTGAGGCTTGAATTCATGGTCCCAAAATCAAGAGTCACCTGTTCCACCAACTGAGCCAGCCAGGCACCCTATAGAAGGTAATCTCTTTATTCAGTCTACTGATTTAAATATCTTTTTTTAGTAACATATAATGAATTATTTGCCCCAGGGGTACATGTCTGTGAATCGTCAGGCTTACACATTTCACAGCACTTACCATAGCACATACCCTCCCCAATGTCCATAACCCAGCCACCCTATCCTTACCCCCCCAGCCACCCTCAGTTTGTTTCGTGACTTTAGGAGTCTCTTATGGTTTGTCTCCTTCCTGATCTCATCTTGTTTCATTTTTTCCCTCCCTACCTTCCATGACTCCCCGCTCTGCCTCTCAAATTCCTCATATCAGAGAGATCATATGATACTTGTGATTTAAATATTAATCACATTTACAAAATATCTCTACAGCTATATCTAGACTGGTGTTTAACCAAACATTGAGACACCACAGCTTTGCCAAGTTGACACATAAAATTTAATATCATAACTAGTAAAGGAGAGCAGGAACAATAATATAGTAATATTGGTCTACAGTCCCAAATCTGAGTCTTGGGACCATATATGTTTAGGAATTCAAACTGAGGGTGGTCGTGATTTAAAGAGGTAATAAGTTATATATATTGCATATTTTACTACATTGCAAACACAGTCCAGACATGGAAACTCATGGATGTTCAAATTAAATGGGATAAGTAAATAACATCATGTCAGTTAAGATAAAATTTCTTTACTAATCAATTTTGGCAATAAACTTATAAAAGATGCGACAGATCAAGATTTAAAACAGAAACGCACAGTATTAGGCCACCTTTTATTTTTCTCTCTCTTTTCCCTTCAAATGTATGTTTCTTCTCTACTCTGTCCCATATTATGACCATAAATATTGAATTCTACTTAGCCACCTCTCTATTCCTTTGAACTCTTGACACAATTAACATTTGGCATTTGTTTGAATTTGAAATTCAACATTTGAAACTCAGTTTCTTCTAACTACCTCCAACATATGTCTCACATTGCTGAGTGGAGTTCTGGTTTGAAATTGTGTCCTCTTTCACCTTCAATACATTATATAGTGACGCCATTACTAAGTCAAGCATTTAACCAAAGTATTTTTTCTAAGTAATGGTATTTCTAGGTAATGGTATTTTTTTCCTATGTGAAGTATATGTGAAGTAATGGTATTTTTTTCCTATGTGAATTTCTGACTCTATTGATATATTAATTCAGTTTTCTCCTATTAAAGTGGCTGGAGTAGCTGGTAGTGGAGATAGAAATTTGAAGTGTATTTGTAATGCGAAACGGGAAGGACACGAGGTTTGCAGTTAAAAGGGAAGGAAACCCTTTTCCTTTTCAAAGTATCATTGGGATCAACCTGGGGATTTGCCCAGCTGAAAGCCCCAAATCTCTGTTGTCCCTGTCAGTACAACTCCCAACAGATCCTTTCATAATCTTGGTGAATTCAACTTGGTCTGCTGTCCTGCTTCTATTGAATGAAAAATAGATAACGTTGCTTTAGATACAAGAGAATATATGCTCCAACAGTTTAACAGTAAAGGGATACAGGAGTTGCTGGTCTCTTCATCAAGGTAGCAATAAAAAAAGATGTGTTCTTGGTATATCAAATTGAAATTTTGATTGCACTTTTCCAGTTATTTATTCAGCAAATATTTTGAAATATCTATTTATATATTAGATCCTATTCTAGGACATGGCATACTGCCCCGCTCATGTACCACTTACATTGTAGTAGGGAGAACAGACAATAAATGCTATACATGGTAAATGTGTAAACTGTATAGTACATAAGAAGGTAGTAAGTGCAATAAAAGTTAAAAAGTAGGGCAGAATATATTACTCAAGGTGCCAACCGGAAAAAGAAAACATTCAGAAATGTGACTAAAAAGAAATTAATAAGTAGACTATATCAAAAGAGCGGGCATGGTTATGGAATCATGTAAGGACTCACAATACTGGAAAACCTTTACCACATCCAGACCTGAAGTGACAAGGGAAAGGAGCCATAAAACACTATGAGGCAACAGATTTAGTACATGGGCGCCGTCCCGTGGGAATATGGTTGACCCACAGAAACTATAGTCTTAAATTAAGGAATGCACCACTGCAAAACTAGGGGATAGCAAGAAAGGAACCATGGGGTTAAATATTCTGGCTTCTCTTATTTTCTAATCTCCTGGGGGTGCCATATAATAGCCAGCCTCAGCATGGAGCAAGGGAGCCTGAAATGCCAGAGCACAAGGAAGGCCAAAGATGCATAAAGAGAGACAAGGAAGTCCCACAAGACTAGAATTACTGAGAGAGTGAGTCATTGTGGTATTATGGGTACTTTGCAAGGTTAATAAATTAGCCCACGTTCACCTCACTATTGAATATATTAGTCATGTTTTAGAGCACTGTTAGCAAAATATTATAAATTAAGCATATATATGTATTGCATTGTTTACCATAAAACTTGGTAAACATGAAAAAAATGTTTTTGCTGGATAATAACTTCTGTTTATCAACAACCTGTTTGTACATACATTTTTATACCATTTGTGTGTACATTCTAAGCCATTAGTAAGTTGGGTATTTACTATATTTAAGTACTAGAAATCAGACCATAAATTGTTATTTTGGTAAGCTATCAAATGAACAGTGTTTTTGTTTTCTTTTTTAGTTCACTCTTAACATAATCATGCAGTTCTGTGAAAGCTCTGTTAGTTTCAAGAGTTATTATATAAAACAAGAAATTAAAAAGTTGACCTAAATTAGATGTGACTGAATAGCCCATCATAGACAATGTGATAAAAAAGAAAAGAAAAAGATATCTTTCCTTTTCATTTTCAGACTTTCCTACCCTAATTTCAAAATAATTATTTTGTTTTGGTTTTCAATCTACTAACTTAACTATAATTATAGCCAATTAAATCAGTATAACTTTGTGATCCAATGGAGCATGTCTAAAGTTAAACTAAACAATTGTTCACATAGCATGTTCTACATTTATTCAGTAAATACTGGAAACCTGAGGCAACAGATTTAGTACAAAAATCTCAAGGACATAGATTGGGATGATATCATTGGTGGTGATTTGAATTATTCTCTTAAACCAACTTTAAAATCTCCAACTTCTAGAAATAGCACAAGAGACAAATATCTTCCTTCATTCAGGCATTTTAGTTGGGTATTTTGCTGTTTTTAGTTGAGGACAATGTGAATGGATACAACAAACTTCATCTGATAGGATAGAGGTACATAAAACAGATAAAGATAAAACACTTGCAATGATTTAACACGTAAATGTATGGTAATATGAATTCTCTGAAGATGATACTAAAGCCTAATTTTGAGAAGAAGAAAATTTTGTATTAAAGTTACCTCAGAGCTGAGTTAGATAAACTAGAAAACAACAATATTTTTGGGAAAGGAAACCATTTGAGCAACACCAGAAAGGTGAAAAACCCAACTGTCATAAACCCACTATTGGGTGGGGAACCCAATAAATGGTTTAAATGCTACACATTAAGTGAATAAAAAGATAAGCCTAGAATGCTAAGGAAACGTAAGATCACAGGGGGCATTTTATGCTCTCCTAAATCTCATAAATTTTATCCTACAGAGTTTGAGAAACACTGCTTTTTTTTTTTTTTTTTGCTTTGATCAATTATTTATATTTATAAGATGGACTAAAAACATCTCAGAAAAAAAGAGGAAAGATTTCAAGGAATACGAGAAGAATTAGGAGAGTTTAGTTACATAGCAGCCATTTGGCAGGGAGCTTCAATGATAATACAGGGGCGCCTGGGTGGCTCAGTCGTTAAGCGGCTGCCTTCGGCTCAGGTCATGATCCCACTGTCCTGGGATCGAGCCCCGCATCGGGCTCCTCCCGCTACCATTCCCTCTGCTTGTGTTACCTCTCCCGCTGTATTTCTCTCTGTCAAATAAATAAAATCTTAAAAAAAAAAATAATTAATACAAATAACCATTCTTAAAATTTGTGTATCTCTTTTTAGTTTTATTTTTCTCATGTACCTGCATTTTCTAATAAGTACTTTGGAATGTACACTGAGTACATATTTAAAGTTAGATTGCTATTATAAAAAGTTTTTTAAAAGATCTTTGCAAATAAATAATAATCATCTAAGTGTAATGTTTTCTTCTTAGCCCATTTTTAAATGCTTGGAATATGAAGATGACCTGGCATTCCCAAGTGACAGACTTATCTGTCTCTTGATAAATATGAGGAGTGTTGTGTTTTCTAAACATTACACAAATGTATTCTAGTTCGTATGTCTTTGGTAAACAATGATTTGGTAGGACAGCAGTGTGTACGGAGTTTATTGAATATATAACTTAAATATAATCTCAATTACATTGGACAAAACTATATGGATTCATTGGGGCTCCTGGGTGGCTCAGTCGTTAAGCGTCTGCCTTCGGCTCAGGTCATGATCCCAGGGTTCTGGGATCGAACCCCGCATGGGCCGCGCATCGGGCTCCCTGCTCGGCAGGAAGCCTGCTTCTCCTGCTACCATTCCCTCTGCTTGTGTTCCCTCTCTCGCTGTGTTTCTCTGTCAAATAAATAAAATCTTTAAAAACAACAACAGCAACAACAAAAACTATATGGATTCACGGATCATTTCCAAAAGAAAAAAAGAAAACGTTCCATCTTGGAAAAACATAAGATATAGGTTTATAAATACTAGTTTTTAAACCTTATATCAAGTATTAGCAGTTCACCTTTTGTCATGAATACATATTAAAAAATGAATTTTGACTATTTAAATATTCTTAAAGAGAAAGTACATCTTAGTTGTATTTTGATACTTCAAGCCATTCTGATGAAGATATCCCTAATTGTAGACATATATTCAGAGAATTTCTTCCAATACATTTCAAGGTCTTTTCCTGATTGCTTCAAGGGAATGTCATTGTGGTATATATGATTGCATCATGATGATTGCATCATTATTGACTGATGGCTTTAAATATTTGATTTACATAAATGAATTGCATCTGTTCTCATCTGATACCAAGGAATTGTCTTTATAGTTCAAAAGTAGCTTATTTAGGAGTGCCTGGATGACTCAGCAGGTTAAGTGGCAGACTCCTGATTTCATCTCAGGCCATGATCTCAGGGTCCTAGGATCTAGCCCTGTATTGAGTCTGCTTTGGGATTCTCTCTCTCCCTCTGCCCCTCCCCCCCCAACTTTCTCCCTCTCCCTCTAGCTAATAAACAAACAAATAAATAAATAAATACTTTTGTTTAGATATTTTGTTTAAAAAATAGCTTATTTAAACTCACTAAATATACTTACTTTTGTTAAGAATAAACCGATTTTACTGATATGGAAAACAATGCTATTGCATATGAAACCATTCCCTCCAATGTCATACAAATATCATGTACTATTAATGATTTTTAAATTCACTTCTGCCTAACTTCAAATATACAATTTATGAAATTTACCATGTCCCCAGGGAGATGATCTACTGGATTTCACTAGGTAAGGAGTAAATAGCATGATTAAACATTTTTTTTGGCATTCTATTTGTCTTTATTGAATAAATCTGACATGTGACATTGACATGTGTAAGTTTAAGATGTGTGTTACTTTGATATACTTATATGTTGTAATATGAGTGCTGAGGTTATGATATTTATCACATCACATATATGGTACAATAGTACTGTCTATGTTCATTATAGCATATGTTAGATCTCTATAGCTTATTTAGTACTTGTTAAAAATTTATACCCTTAAACATCATCTCTGTAGTGCTCCCTACCCCCATCACCTGGCAACCACCATTTTACTCCTTTTTTTTTTAAAGATTTAACTTTTTTAGTTTCCACATTTAAGTGGTATCATACAGTATTTATCTTTCTTTGTCTGACTTAACTCATTCAGCATAATGTACTCAAGGTTTATCTATGTTGCTTGGATTTATCTGACCAAATGAAAGGTCATCGTTCTTTTTCACAGTTGAATAATATCCCATTGAGTATATGAACCACATCTGTTTTATTCATTTACCTGCTGATCAGCATTTGGGTTGTTTTCCATATCTTGGCTACTCTGAATAATGCTGCAATAAATGCGGGAGTGCACATATCTCATCGAAACCTTGTTTTTATTTTATTGAGTATATTCATCCTCAGAAATAAAATTGCTGGGGCATCTGATTGGTTCAGTCAGGTAAGCAACTGTCTTCTGCTCAGCTCATGATCCTAGAGTTCTGGGATCAAGTCACATTTTGGGCTCCCTGCTCCGCAGGTAAGTCTGCTTTTCCCCCTCCTCCTGATCATGTGCTCTCTCCCACTCACTCACTCTCTTTTAAGTAAATAAATAAAATCTTAAAAGAAAAAAAGAAGTAAAGTTGATGGATTATATGGTAGATCCATTTTTAATTTTTGAGGAATTCCATATTGCTTTTCACTGGTAGTTGGACCAATTTACATTCCCAATAATATTGTATAAAAGTCTCTTTTTCACCACATCTTTGGTAGCAGCTCTTGTCTATCTTCTTGATAATAGCCATTCTAACAGGTATGAGGTAATATCTCATTGTGGTTTTGATTTGTGTTTCCCTGAGATGTTGAGCATCTTTTCAGTCAGTTTTCTTACCATTTTTAAAATCAAACTTTTTTGTTATTGAGTTGACTAAGTCTTTTATATATTTTGGATATTAACTCCTTATTTGACAAATGGTTTGCAATTTTTTCCCATTCTGTAGGTTGTCTTTTCATTTTGTTAATTGTTTCTTTTACTATGCAGAACTTCTGAGTTTGATGTATTGCTGTTTCTTGATTTTTGTTGTTGTTGATGTTTGTGCTTTTGGCATCATGCCTCCCAAATCATCGCCGAGACCGATACCAAGGAGTTTCTTGCCTATGTTTTCTTCTAGGAATTTAATGGTATCAGGTCTAATTTTTATGTCTTTAATACATTCTGAGTTGATTTCTGGGAATAGTGTGAAATGGGGGTCCAATTTTATTGTTCTGCATGTGTTTCTTCAGTTTTCTCAGCACCATTATCTAGGAGACTGTTCTTTCCACATTGAGTATTCTTGGCTCCTTGTCAAGTATTATTTGATCGTACAAGCTTGGGTTTAATTCTAGACTGTATTGTTTCATTAGTCAGTGTCTATTTTTGTATTGATACCATATTGTTTTCATTACTATGGCTTTTTGTATAGTTTGAAATCCAGAAACTGACATTTCCAGATGGTGGTTATAGTACACATTTTTGGTTTCTCTTAACAGAGTTGATTCATTGCTAAGGCTGGCATTAAAAAACACTTAAAAGGAAAGATTAGCAGCAGAGTAGGGGGAGGTATATAGTTAACACTTAGAGTTTTGAGTGTGTTCACATCCAAATAGAAGGATCTTCAAGTGAGAAGATCTCATATGTCTTTAGTCAGTCTTTTTGTCACCTGAAGTAAACAGCAGGAGATGCTTTCCTTTGGTTCTCTTTGTCTTACTCTGCTTCCTTTCCCTTCCTTTCCCTTCTTCTAATCTCTACAATCCCTCTTCAGAGAAAGTTAACTGGTTCCTCTACTTGCAGCACATGCGATGGGGCCGACCCTCACTGCTTATCCCTCTACCTCTTCTACCTTTAAGAACATGCTGGTTCACTGCCACCTGCCCCCAACTCTTTCCTTCATGGTCCAATCTACCCACTTTTGGGTGCACAGATGCATGGATCTCTCGGGTGTTCTGGTATGCTGTGCAGACACATATATATATGATTACGGATGCCCAAATAATTGCAAATTAAAGAGGAGAAAAAAATAGGCACATTGTCATGATGCTGACCTAAACACCACTTTTAAAAGTTGAGATTTAAAATCTAATAATTAGATTGATTTCCTATTAAATATGGTAAATTAAGCACATGTATTTGCCCAAGTTTCCTCCTAAAAATTTACTAAATTTAAAGTAAAATATTCATATAAATAAATAGTATATTCTTAACTAAAATACAATTAAAGAGTGATTTATAGGCACACCATTTTGTAAGTTGAAAAGAACACAAATTAGTGGAAACTGGTTTAGCAAATTTGAGAAATAGTAGTAGAGTCATAGCAGAAGAAGCCCTGAAGTAACATGATTTTCACTGCAAAAGCCATAAAAATCTCAGAAATTGGTAGCTCTACACATGAGGACAGAGTTGGCTTGACAGCAAAAGGATTTGTTGACTTGTTGAGTTCTTTTTAGAAAAGGGGTAGATCTTCAGAGTCTTCTTTTACGTTAGAGTATCTGTATGGAGCACCCAGGAACATCTAACTTCAAGAGTACAGTAGTGAAAACAATAAAGGATATGTTGTCAACCCAATATTTAATTTTTTTAGAGGCAGTACATTCTGATTTAATAAAAATAGATGTAAAGTAGTCATTTGTCATTAGACAGGACTCATAACTAAAGGACAAAAGAGAGTTGGATTCACCACTGAAAGAAAGAGAAATTTTTTACTTAGGGAAGGAACTTGGTTTTTACGAGGAAGGGGTCCATTTCACCCTCACAGTGGAGTTTGATGAAATGATAAGAGAGACTCTAGGTTATAGTAGATGAACAATCAGCACCATGACAGTGGTGCCTCATCTTTGGACCTCGCTTATTGGCAGGCAGGCTTATATCCTTTTGGGAGGGAAAGAGAAGATTTTTATCTGAATATTTTAATCAGCTTGAATCATATCTTTGAAGATGCTTTCAGATTATTGATTTGAAGTTTTTACTTGATAAGCTTTGCCTAAATACACCAAGCTCCTGCTCAGCATTTTATTGCCTACTTCTTAAGCATGAGTATATAACCATGAATCCCCAAATATTCAAGGAAAATTCATAAAAATCAGATACTGAGACCCACCATCAGGAAAAATAAGCTTGGATGACCAATGACAATGTCCTCAGAGAGATGAGAAAGATATATTGCTGTGAAGAAAACTACTCAGAGTATAAAACAGGAGTTGTTTGAATTAAACATATTATAGCAGAAAGGTTTTTTCAATTAATAATTTTTTTGGAAAATAAAATTGAAAACATTCCATTAAAAAGGGAGAAAAACATAGGCAGAGTAATGGAAATAGGATAATAAATTTGAGAAGCAACTAGTACCAAATATCTGAAATTTTAGAAATAAAGACAAAATTAGATCATGGTGCACATCTGCTTAAATTGGAGGTTAATGAACATTTTTAGGGTTGCATGCATTCTACTATTACCTTGTTGTAAATTTCCCTCAATAATTTCTATTTCTATTTAAGTAATTATTAATTATAATTTTTAATTATAAATAATCTCTATTTTTCTTGGTGCCATGATTGTTTATGACCTCTATGCATGGTATCACTTCAATGGTTATGACTTAGAAACCGCACCATTACCATTTATTCCTCCCTCTTTTTATACATATTATATTATATATTATACATAGTATTTATCTAAACTTATCAAATCTTTCCTTTTTTGCTGCCAGCTACATATATCTCAACTCTATCTTCTATCACTCTGATGTTTGATTAAGATTTATTTATTTTTTGCTTTTTTGTAGAGGACTGCAGAAATATACAATCTAATGTGAAATTTTTAAAATGAAAATCTTAAGGATTTTTTAACTGTTTAAATTCTTTGATTTAACTGAATTTAGTATCAAAACTGTTTGCTTCTTTCTTCAAGAAATGGTATATGTGGGAGAGTTTCCTCTTGATAAAAGCCGGTAGAATAGATAGGATTGATATTAATATTTTAGAAATGAAGCTTCACAGAAATATACTATTCATTTTATCACACAAAATTACTTCTGCTTAGAGCTGAAGTTGGATTTTATCAATGTGTAGTAGAGGCAACAAAAATCTATATTTGGAAGTTAGAGAAAATGATTTTTCAAAAGTACATGTTGTAGGCTATTGTTCTGCGATGAAGGAAGGGTTAGCATAAATGCAGAAGAAATTTTATTCAGGATATAGCGAGTATGAGGTTTCTTGTTGACTTCTCCCAAACAAAGATTCATCTGACTTCAAGAGAGGAGCAACAGCACAGGGCTTTTGAAATCAAGTAGAGTGGGCATGTAGACGTGCCCTTTAAAGGATCAATACCCCAACTGGTAATGAGAAGTAGAGTCTATTTCAAGAAGTCCAATACAAAAACTCATAGATTAGGAGTTCTATTTTACTTAAACTTTCAAACTCAAACAGAAGAGCTAAAGAATTCATAAGAGAACAAGAGAGTCGATGGTCTTTAGTAAATCATCCTGTGACTTTCTCCACCACCAGTGAAGTTCCTATTACAAAGACTAAATTAAGATCTAGGTTTCACAGCTTATTTTGAAGATGTTTCCCTGGGAAGAGGCTGAGGCAGTCAATTTTCTTTTCAAAGGAACAACACCAGCAAAAATTCATGCCAAAAAGCTTGAATATTTTCCTGGATAGAACAGTCCTTGAGGCAAGAAAAATCAAACAAAAATCTGTCTTGAGCTTTGACGAGTCTTAATCTTTTAAAGTTTTATTTTTTAAGCTTGTGCAAGGTTTTGTGAGGTATGCACTGTATTTTTATCTAAAAGCAATATATCTTATGTTTATAACTGCCACCTTACTTTTGCATTAATTTTAATTATATAATTCTCATATTAATCTGGTGGGATATTAAGTTTTGTCATTATTTTTCTGAGTCTGGAATTCCTTTTCACACCATGGACAGTTTCCCTTGTTCAGTTTTAATTACATTTCTCCCACAAGTTTTTCTATTAGTTTCTAAATAGAATAAAACATTCTAATCAGCTAGGGATTATCATAGGATTATGGAGGATATGGGGGTTCAACATAAATGTCAGTATCCAAGCTTTCTCAAGAAAGAAATAAGATTCCCCTTTTTAATTTATATTCTGGGATTATATAACTGTATTCTTTAAAAAAAACTTTTTAAAGCAGTTTTCTATCCCATTGTCAGGAAGAATGAAAACACACACACACAAACACACACACACACACACACAACATACACGTTTTAAGTTTACAAAAAGATAATTTAAAAGTAATCATTGATAGGTACTGTATCTATGACTATTGTGCATATAACACTTGCCTAAGAATCCCTTTAATTTGAAGTAAAACTGTCAACTAGCAAGCTAATGACTATGTCTCAGTTTCATGGATTCAAGTTGAAGAGATAATCTCATTTTTAATTTTTGCATGCCAAACTGATTTGTGATGAGAAGTATATAAATTTATCAAATTTTTGAAATTTGTGGCTGTACCTAAAGTTATTGCAGTCTTGCCATGTTCATTTTCTGCACATAAGTCTCTGACTACAAATTTCATGAAAGTGCTATTTGTTCTTTAATAATTGATTTTCTTTTTTTTTTAAAGATTTTATTTATTTGACAGAGAGAAACACAGCGAGAGAGGGAACACAAGCAGAAGGAATGGTAGTGGGAGAAGCAGGCTTCCTGCTTCTCGAGCAGAGAGCCCGATGCGGGGCTCGATCCCAGGCCCCTGGGATCTGACCTGGGCCGAAGGCAGACGCCCAACGACTGAGCCACCCAGGTGCCCCTAATAATTGATTTTCAATAGTTTTGCACCTCCACCTAGTATTCTGACCTGAGTCCAAGTTCTTTATCTCTCCCTGTGGCTCAACTTCCCCTTCTATAAAATTAAGAAATAGAAGTAAATTGTTATTGACCCCCCTTCCATCTCTAGTATTCTAAATTCCATATCCAAATTATTGGTCATCTGAAAATATGTTATAGTAACATGCACAAAAGCTCTTATTTCTAAATATGTGTCACGGACACTGAGATAAGCTCTTGTATTATCCTATTTAAGCTTGATAACAACCATACAAGCTATGACACAAATTAGATAGTTCAGAGGAAAAAAAAAAGACTAAGAAACAGGTCCAATGACATATATAATACAAGTTATGGAAGATCTCTGTTTGATGCCAAGACCAAGCTCTTTAACACCATCTTGTATTGAAATTATTGCTTTTGTTGTATGGACAAATTGTGCCTCAAAATTTAAAGTTAAATATTGGAAATCTGTCTTCATTATCCTGGGGTGAAAATATAAGCCAATTGTTTCTTTCTTTCTTTTTGTTTTTCATTTTCTATGTCCACCATTGCAAGATTCCCAGCCCAAGTACCTGGCCCCTATCAAAACTGAGGACAATGGTGACTAGCTATCTAAAGACATCCAGGAAATTTTCTGATTCCAGACCCAATACTCCCTTCCTCGTTATGTGGCAGGCTGAAAGCCAATTTCCCACTTGGTGCTTGGAAACAGTCACCACAGCCATCACGCCAACCCCCTTTTCTATTCTGTTTCTTTGGCATGAGATGCCACCAATATCTAAGTAGTAAAATTCCCCTTCCAGTTCAACATGAATATTATATCCTCCAGTGAAAACATTCTTTTTCATCCAGACCCAAAGTGTCAGAGGAACAAAAAATTATTTCTATGGCACTTTAAGTTTATTTGTGATAACCACTCCCACACCTTGATTCCCAGACCAATGTATTCTGACTACAGGAAAATGAGGCTCCTATACTGTAGTCAAAGCTTCAAAGTTCAGGGCATATTTTGTAAAACAGCACACCAGGTTTTCAGGGTATTGTCTCCCTGATGCTAACATAAATACGTGTTAGCAAGTATTTTTCAAAATGGTAATGATTGATTTGACAGTACTTCTAGACTGGTTCAGAGAATACCCAAGTTACTTCTGGCCTGGTAGAGTGACTGCTATTCAAGCTACTTTTTATTTTTATGCCATTTGGCATTCATGGCACAGAGAAGGCGTAGGTATGCAATAGGAGCCAAAATATTGTGTGCTCCATGAAACCATCAGTTAGTCATGTTCCACAGCAAAGCTCAGACTGGGTGTGCTATAAGACTTCTGACAAGTGTTCTCTCTGAAGTGTCAAAAGACAGTCTTTGTGGAATGAGGCAACCATATCATCGCTGTGTCCACTGCCCTCAAGCTCTCCAGATTCTCTTGCCACGTTCTGTAAATACCTTCCATCCCATTTATGTTCAGTGTAGATGAAAGAGAAAATCAAATGATATTTCAGGTATGTGGTAGCAATCTTCTACCCATCACACACAGACAGCTGTCTTAGCAATGTGTCATCTTGATT
Source organism: Procyon lotor (assembly GCA_028646535.1). NCBI lineage: Eukaryota > Metazoa > Chordata > Mammalia > Carnivora > Procyonidae > Procyon > Procyon lotor. The sequence goes on from CM053605.1 coordinate 40,844,411, forward strand.
CATAGCCACACAAGCTATAGGTGACTGGATGTTCAGCAATTTCCACCTGGTGTCAATCAAAGGTAATTTCTCTCTCAGGTTATCAGAAAAAGAAGGAAATTAGTAAATATAGCCAAAAAATTGTGAACCAAATAGTAGGTCTAACTTGCTACCTATCAGTTGAGTGATCAGGCGATTCTGTGTCAAATCTTTTCTCCAAATTATCCAGATTCAGTCTTTAGACAGAGCCCATAAATCTTCAGGAGTCCTCTTTCCCTTCTACCAGCACCAGCTGTCTATCAGCAATAGATTGAAAGAAATAGCTTAGAGTATTATTTTCTTGCTCTGGGACACTCTCATTGGAAAAAAAAGGTGCTGAATCCTTTCATTACCCAGCTGGTTATAACCTACTTTTTGCGTCCTCTTTCCATCACTATAGTCTCTTTCCTTGTTCATTTATTACCTTCGTCCCTGGTAGCATTTGCTGGCTTAGAAAATAGGTACTGTTTCATCAGGGCTTAAGAAGATGCTGGAGGATGTGACAGGAAAATAATTAGAGATCTGATTCTACCACTTGGTAACCTGGCCATATTCAAATTTAACTACACAGAGAAGTTGTAATGTACTCTGATAATCCCCTAGAAATGCATGCTTACAATCAAATTCAGTAGTATGGACAGGATATCCTGTGCGTTGATACCTCTCTTTCTCTAATGGTAATGGATCAAGTGAGATGAAAATGTTATAAAGTTGTGTGGTTGTAGCATTCCTCACCTTCTCATTCCTAAATGCTAAAAATATTTCTGGTGGAATCTTTCCTATACTGCCTCTTATTTGTGAAAACATTCATTTTGTCAGTTTAGGTAGCCATTCAAGCCTTTTATACTACTTATTTTAAATAACAAATGTTTAGTTATCCATTTCATTTTCAGTGAGACCAATGAGACCAATGATCTGAGGCTGATAAAGACTGTGATGTTTTTACATAATATTATGTTTCTTGCCTATACACACTACTTGCCTTTGTACAATAGTAATAATAAAGTGCATACCTTGATCTCAGGAAATGCAAGCATGTAAGCAAATCGATAGACTATTTGCAGCTACAATCTACAATCCTTTAACAATGCTCACTGTGGTTAGCTCTGTTACAGAATAAGGAAAACCTAGAATAGAGCAGAAGATAATCCACAGATAAGAGAAAACATTTGAAATTTATATATCTGATAAAGGTCTTTTATCTAGAATATGTAAAAGATTATCAAACTTGGTAATAATTTTTTAAACTAGTAAAGGTTTTAAACACATATTTTACCAAAGAAGATGCAAAAATGGCAAACACATGAAAATGACATTAGAGAAATAGAAATTAATTTATATGACTTGATTCCTAAGAAAAAAAATTGGAGACAGTTTTTATGCACAAGTATATGGTCTATCTTGGGAAATATGTTGTATGCATTTGAAATGAGTGTGTATTCTGCTACTATTTGTTGCCTTATCCTAACATCTCAGTGAAGTAATTTAGTTGTGTGGCTTTCAGATATTCTATACCATTACTAATCTTATCTACTTATCCTATCAATTATTGAGAGAGGCACCTTAACATCTCTGAATGCAATTGTTTTGTTTATTTTCATGTTTGGTCTTGATCAATTTTTGCTCCATTTATTTTGAAGTTATGTTATTAGATGGAAACACAGGATTATTATATTTTCTTGAGGAATTGATTTCTTTGCTATTACAAAATGTCATTCTTTATCACTGGTAAAACCTTTGCTCTGAAACTTGCTTTTGATTTTCTGAATTGTTTTTTATGCTCTCAATATTGTTGATTTTTGCTCTAACCTTTATTAGTTTTTCGCTTCTGCTGTCTTTGGGTTTAATTTGCTCTGGTTTCTTAAGGGAAAGCACAGGTTACCTACTGTTAGTTTTTTCTTTTTCTAGTATAAGTCTTTCTTGCTATAAATTTCCCTCTAAGCATTGCTTTAGCTGTACTTCACTATATAGTATTATATATATTTCAATTAGTTCAAAATATGTTATTTCTTTAGAAACTTCCTCCATGACCCAGGGTTTACTTAGAAACATGCCATTAAATCAATTATTAGTGGTTTGTTTCAACCTATCTTCCTGTTACCGATCTCTCGTTTGTTTTATTTTGTATGGTTTTATTTTCAGTTGTTTTAAATGTATTAATGTTTGTTTCATATCTCAGTACCTGCTCCATCTGGTACTTCGAACGGTTGCTCCATGTGCACACAAGACTCTATTTTGTTGTTGAGTGGAATGTTTTCGAATATCAGTTAGGTCTACCTGGTCGACAGTTCATGTTATTTATATCTTTATCATCTTTATATCTTTACAGTTTTTCTGCTTTTTTTATTCTATCAGTTACTGAGAAAAGACTGTTGCATTTCCTAGTTGTAGATTTGTCAATTTCTACTTTTAGAGTTGTCTGTTTTTGTCTCATGTATATTGTAGCTCTGTTTTTAGGCACATAAATATTTATGGTTGTTATGCTTATTTTCCTTGGAGAATTGACCTTTTAATCACTATGCAATGCTTCTCTTTATCCATATTAATTTTTTTGTTTGTTCTGAGACCTATTTTGTCAGAAATTATTATAGAGTCTTCACCTCTCTTCTGGTAAAAGTTTGCACACTACATCTTGCTTCTTTTTTTACTTTTAATTTGTCTATGTCACTATAGACATATAGTGTCTATATATGTCTATATATGTCACTATGTTTAGAAAAGGTTCTTGTAGATGGCAAGTTCGGAGTTTTTCTTTCTTACTGAATTTGACAAACTTTTTCTCTTGTACTTTTAGACCATTCATATTTTAGATGATTATTAATATATATGAATTGAAATCTCTCACCTTGCTGGCTGTTCTATTTTATTTATTTATTTATTATTTATTATTTTTTTTTCTGTCTGTTTTAAATTATTTCCATAGATTAATTCCTTTTTTGTTCTTTACCTTGCCTTCTTTGGCTATAGTTGGACATTAAAAGATGATATTTTATCTTTTCTATCAACTAAAAAAAAATAGTGGTTGCCCTAATGATTAAAATATAAATATATTTTAAAATATTTGAGTGCACATTCATATAATATTATACAGTTTCAAATACAGCATAAGGACTATGAAACAGCAAATTACCAGTTCCTTACTCCCTCTCCTTGAGCCATGTATTTTGTTTTTACATATGCTATAAACACATTATAAATTTGCTTTAAACACTCAGTTCTCATTAGAGCAATTAAAACAAGAAAAATGGCTTATTTTATCATATTTACTTCATCTTAACACTTACTCTGTTAGAATATTTTATTTTGTCTAGACCCTGATTTCTGACCAATAGCATATTCCTCTGCTTGCAGAATATCTTTTAATTATTCTTATAGCCTAGCTTTGCTGGAATTATATCTCCTTGCTGTTTTTTTGAGAAACTCTTAATTTCTTTCTCTCTTTGAAAACATTCTTAGTTGGTAGAATTCTGGTTGGAAAGTTTTGGTTTTTTTTTTTTCCTCTTTTCGGCCCTTTAAAGATTCTTTCTGCTTGCATGTTTTCTGAGGAGACATGTGCTATAATTATTATCTCTGTTCCTCTGTAAATGAACTTTGCTCTCTGGTTGTCTTCAAGATATTTCCTTTTCCTTTCTTTTCAGAAATTTTAGTATTTTATGCCTAGATATTTTTGTGGAAGGGAAGGGAGTAGTGGAAGCATTTATCCTGCTTGGCGTGTATCTGAGATTTAGTATCTATCACTAATGTTTGAAAATTCTCAACAAGTATTTCTTAAATTATTTTTCTGTTCCATTTTATCTTTCTTCTTCTGACATTCCAGTTACATCTATGTCTGTGTTAAGCCCATAGATGCAGTACCTCAGCTCTTGAATGGCTCTGTTTTGTTTTCTTATTATTTTTCTTTTTGGGTTGCAGTTTGGGTAATTTCTTTTAACTTATATTCAAATCCACTGATTCTTTCCATAAGTCTACAAATGAGCCCTTCAAAACAGTCTTGATCCTTGTTACTGTATTTTTTACTTATATAATTTTTATTTTATTCATTCTTACAATTTTCATCTCTCAGCTAGAATTACCTTTGTGATCATTCGTATTGTTTACCTTTACTACTAAAGCCTTTAGCATATTCATTAGAGTTATTTTAAATTCTAAGTCTGATAGTTACATCATCTTTTTCATATATGGGAGCAGTGAGATCTCGTTCTGATAGGTGCTTTACCTGTTCGAAGTGTGTTTTCTCTTACCTCATACATTATTTTTACATTATACATTATCTTATACATTATATTTACATACATTACCATATACATTATTTTTTGTTGTCTGAAAGCCAAATATGTTGTTTGGTGCAGTGACTATTAATTTAAGTCCTTTTATGTTTTGGGACAAGTACACTTTCCCTTCTCCTAAGCCTTCAGTGTGGGCTTTGACGTGAATCTTGTTAGGTTTGGGCTGAGTTTGAAGTTTGTTGTTATTATGGTTTTCTTCTTCACACCCAAGGCTTCTAATTCCCCCAGGGGCAGCTTGTGTTTCTGGTGTGGGCTAATTAACCAGAGAGCTCTTCTCAGTGTGTCCTCCTCACTTGCCTTCAGGTCTTCCCCCTTGTCTTTGCATCTATTCTTTGCACTGTTTCCAGAAACAATCTGTCTTCCAGCATTCTCCCGGTGCATCTTTCCCACCTAGTTTTACCTGAAGCCTGTCAGCATTGTGATGTGGGTGGGGGAAAGCAGCTTTCCCTGATACTCTGATTAAAGCTCAGTGTCAGGCTGGCACTGGGTCTCTGGGGTCTGGATTCCACACATTTTTCTGGTGTCTTTCTGGTGTGGCTCTGGGCCCAATGGTACTCTTGGCATGTCTTCCACCAATAAATTTCTTTCTTTCTTTTTTTTTTAAGATTTTATTTATTTATTTGAACAGAGAGAGATCACAAGTAGTCAGAGAGAGAGGGAGAAGCAGGCTCCCTGTTGGGCAGAGAGCCCAATGCGGGGCTCGATCCCAGGACCCTGAGATCATGACCTGAGCCAAAGGCAGAGGCAGAGGACTTAACCCACTTCCTTCTTTGTTTGCTTTGTTTTTCCTTGCTTTGCTTTTTCTGTTTCTTGTCTCTAACTGTGGCTTTCCACTAATTCTCTTAGGATATAGCTTTTATTGTTCCTCCTCCATCTGCAGATTGAGAAGGCTCTTTTGTGGGAAAGATAAGGTAGATGGGTTCGAATAGATTTTCTACAGTGACTGCCATTCCCTTCTCTCAGCTGCAATAATTTTCCATCAGTTCATTCAATTTATAGTTACCATTTCTCAGAAATCAAACCTTTTGTTCCATTGAAGAGATGAAAGAAATAGTTCTTGATGGCATTCAGAAGTGGCTGCCATTCTTACCCACCAACCCTCAGGAGGGCAACTTTCCTCTCTGTGGATGTCCAGTGAGGTTCCTGGAGAAAAATTCAGCATCAGACTGTGAATCTCTTTATGTCTGCAGTCTAGGGGCTTGACATTCTCATGCTTGACCCACACTTTGTTGAAAATGCCTGGTGAATAGTCTTATTAGGTTATATAGGTGAGTTATCCTCCCGTCTCCTTCCATCTTTCCATCCACCTCCCACCATGTTAACCAAATGTTAGGTCACACGTTTTTCCCTTTAAGCATCTTTCTTTCCCTATTTTCAGGTTAGTTGTTTGACCTGACACCTTACTTCTCTAACAGATTTAAAACAATCAATAATTAATTTATAGTTTGCTCAGATTTTTTCTAGTTTTAATTGTACAAACATTCTTTCAGTTTTCTAAGGCTCCAATCTAAAACCGTAAGTCTCTTTCTGAAAAAAAAATATATGTATCATTATATATATATATCTATATATATATCTATATATATCTGTTTCTAATGCTTTATAATATATTTAATATCACATAGAAAAGTGATAAAAAGTAACTATCTTCATCTAGGTAGGACTCATTTAAAATGCTTGGATCTAGGTAGTTAAAGGAAAATAATCATTTCAATGCTATCCTATTTCTGTTAGTAAATATTTCTTAATGTGCATGTATTCCATAACTACTAATGCTCGACAACTTGAAAATCCTTATTGAGAACCTATAGTGAAATATGGTTATCTTGAGTTGTAATATATTTATCCACATTTTATTTACATAAAATGTAAACTTTTGGGATATAATCTTGCTTATTTCAGGCTGCTTCAGATTAAAACTTGGCTCATGGCTCTAAGTTTTTACAAATTATTTAAAATCGTATGTCTGACTTTGATTCAGAGATCAGTAAAATGAAACCTCATGGCTTCGATTGATTTTTAGTATTCTCTAGATAGGTCCTGGTTTGGGAAAAACATAATTTTGTGAGTATCTAGATTTTAATGTTGGTATATTGAAGTAAAAGTGCCTCTAAAATCTGTTCATACTTTTAAGTATCAAAATTTATTGCTCAGCATATGCGGTGGATAGTTTTATTTTTTCTCTCAAATCACCATTGGCAGCAAATTAGAATCTTGTAAAGGCATAATTAACCAGATTATTTTCTCAGTTTCACATTTTGAGTATTTCTAAATACACTAACTTCAAATAAAATATTTAAATATGTGGACACTGGGATATATTAAGTGAGTTTAAAAAAAAACTTTTAACAGTCTAACAGCAGAAATTCTATCTGTTAAAAATAAAACACATTGCCATATCATATATAATACGATTTTTTAAATGGAATATATTATGTTAATATGTAGATGCACTTTCCTCTACAGTGTTATAGAAGCCATATATATGTGATTATTTATATCCATATTTTCTGAGAAACTTTTATATTGGCAGAAAAAACCCTCATTTTTGCCTTTCCTTATAATTTGAAATGACTCTACTATAAATGTTTTCTCCACTGTATCATATTCTTGGCCATTTTTAATGCCTCTATGCCTGCTTCAGGTGGGTCTCTGGCTTCAGGAGGAAAAGAGAGCACAGCAATCATCATCAGTCAACCCAGTAGTGGGCGGGAGAAAACTTCACAAACTGTTCACTGTAGCTGGTTTGCTACATCAAGGTTTGCCCCAAGGATGAGGTAGCATAAATATAACTTGTAAAGAAAGTGACAATAATATGACCTTTTATTTCTATTTTAAACCATTTATTTTCAGATCTAATAGAAAATCTTATTGATTTCATTTAAGTGTTAGGCTCATTTACTTTGTGCATACAAAAATAAAATGACATTTCCTTATATTGAGTTTGCTGTAATAAAACATGGAAATATACTGATGTAATGAAACATGAGATGATCATGGGGATATATGAGGCATAGGGAATCGTATTATATTACTGAGATAGCCAATCGTCAAATCCTCCTGAGTTCTTGATAGCAATCAATCTATAACTGGCCCCCATTTTTTAAAATTCCCCCTAAAAACCATCTGTAGAAACCTACTCTTTTAGGAAGATTCCTCTTTTTTGAAATTTTTTATTTTCATTCCAGTTAACATAGAACATTATATTAATTTCAGGTGTATAATATAATGATTCAACACTTCCATGCATCACCTGGTGCTCATCAGGACAGGTGCACTCCTTAATCCCCATCACCTATTTCACCCATCCCTTCGCCCCTCTCTGGTGAACATTAGTTTGTTCTCTATAATTAGAGCCTGTTACTTGGTTTATCTCTCTCTCCCTCTCTTTCTTTCTTTTGCTCGTTTGTTTCTTTCTTAAATTCCACAGATGAGTAAAATTTCTCTGACTGGCTTATTTTGCTTAGTGATATACTCTCTAGCTCTACTCATGTCTTTGCAAATGGCAAGATTTCACTCTTTTTTATGGCTAAATAATACCCATTGTCTATATATACCACTTCTTTATCCATTCAGCAATCGAAAAACACTTGAGTTGTTCTCATATCTTGGCTATTGTAAATAATATGCAATAAACATGAGAGTGCATGTATCCCTTCAATTTAGTAACTTTGTATTCTTGGGATAAATGCCCAAAAGTACGATTGATCATAGGGTAGTTTCTATTTTAAACTTTTTGAGGAACCACCATACTATTTTCCATAGTGCTGCACTAGTTTGCATTCCCTCCAACTGTGCACAAGGGTTCCTTTTTTTCCACATTCTTCCCAACACTTGTTGTGTCTTGTGTTGTTAAGTTTAGCCATTCTGACAGGTGTGAAGTGATATCACATTGTAGAGTTGATTTATATTTCCCTGATGATGGTGATGTTGAGCATCTTCTCATGTGTCCGTTGACCATCTGGATGTCTTCTTTGGAGAAATGTCTGTTCATGTCTTCTGTGCATTTTTAAATTAAATTATTTGTTTTTTTTGGGGGGTGTTGAGTTTGATAAGTTCTTTATAGATATTGGATACTAATCCTTTATCATTAATGTCATTTGCAAATTAAGAAGATCCATCTTGTTCCTTTAAATGGCACCTGGGTGGCTCAGTGGGTTAAAGCCTCTGCCTTCAGCTCAGGTCATGATCTTAGTGTTCTGGGATCGAACCCTGCATGAACTCCCTAGTCAGTGGGAAGCATACTTCTCCCCTCCTTCTGCCTGCTACTCCCCCAGCTTGTGCTCTCTCTCCCTCTGTCAAATAAATAAATAAAATCTAAAAAAAAAAAAAGTTTTTTCTCCTTTACTTCAGCAAGCTAAATAAATCTAGTTTTTTACTTCATCTAGGTAAAAGGTGTTCTTTTTTTTTTTTTTTTTTTTTTTTTTTTTTTTTTTAGGTAAAAGGTGTTCTTGATGGTCCTTATTGGTGAGCTCTGATAATCCTGGAGCTTCCACTGAGATTTTGTTAAAATCCCTTTTTGACACAGATTCATACCTATAATTTAGAAGTAGTGTGATCCCCTTATGTCTAAAACTACTAAAGGCAAACTTGCCCATAATAGTAAGGGAGGTTAATGCTGAACCTTTGGTCCAAACATTTCATTGACCCATTCAAGATTCTTTTTGTTTCCTCCTCAAGGTTTAAGGACCCAGAAATCTTTGCTTATCTGATCTGTTTCTACCCATTTTCCTTGATAAAAGGCTGAAAAATCATTGACTGGTCATTAACCATTCTTTTGGTTTGTTTGCTTTGGTACTACTATATTTATTAAAGGAAGTTCAAGGCAACTATAAGTCTACAAAGTGTCTTTCCAACTGAATTTGAAAGGTAAAAGCTCTCTTTAGACATTAACTTCTTTTTTTTTTTTTTTTAAGATTTTATTTATTTATTTGAGAGACAGAGACAGAGAGAGCACAAGCAGGGGAAGCAGCAGGCAGAGGGAGAGGGGGAAGCAAGCTCCCTGCTGAGCAAGGAACCCGATGTGGGACTCGATCCCAGGACCCTGGGATCATGACCTGAGCCGAGGGCAGCTGCTCAACCAACTGAGCCACCCAGGTGTCCCAGACAATAACTTCTTTAATACAAATTTTCCTCGTGTTATAAACACAAAGTATCAACACTTTTCTGGGTCTTGTTTATGTATACAAAGTTGAAGATACTTTCTCTCTTGGGGTGCTTGGGTGACCAGTCAGTTAAGTGGCCAACTGTGGATTTCTGTTCAAGTCATGATCCCAGGGTCATGGAATTGAGCGGCACTGGGCTCACATTCAGCCCAGATTCTGCTTGTCCCTCTCTTTTTGCTTCTCCTCCAGCACACGTTCTCTTTTTCTTCCTCAAATAAATAAATAAAAATCTTTAAAAATTAAATAAAGATATTTTCTCTCTGCAAATTCCACTTTCCAAGAGATTTTTGATTTCTAAGTTCAGCAGGCAGAAGCAGCCTCACCTAAAATTTGAGCATAAAAGATATGCACAAGAGATACTTTTACTTTTTACTGATCGCCAACCATCCTGCAATGGATGGTCTGCTGGTAAATTGTTCCTTCCTGGCACTTGTTTCTGTATTATCCTCTTATTTATTTTTCCAAAAGGCAGGACTATGCCACGGAAACTTTAAAATGGTGGTAGTCACTTTGGAGATCTTTAAATATAATCAAAATTGTATATTTGAAATGCACTCACTTGAAGAAAAATAAAGAACCTTTAGGGGAAAAAAAATGAACCATAACCCTGAGCAACAATGTACTTCCACTGGAATCATTACATTGTTGTCACTGGAACAAGCTCATCAGGGATTAAACAGACCTGTTTCCTTCTGTGTGTTTGCAAGAATGATTCAATTCACAGAGGGAAGCTTTCTACCTCAAGAGACCAAGAATCAGTAGGAATCAGTATGGAAATTCAGAAACAGTTTGTTCTAATTTGGCAAAAAGAAGAGGATACTTTTTCTTTCTTGCCCAGAGCTATGTGAACTCTTCTGTACTTTGTCTTAATATTGTCTCCAGAGACGTTTGTCATCTTGAAATACTACAAATATATAATGTTGTATTATATTACAATATATTATACATATATAATATAATATAATACAATATATTAATATATAATACAATATAATATAATACAATATATCTATTGTATTATTGACATTATACTCATACTACTGAGCATAAAGTAGAAGTACCCTATGTTCCTTGATAAGACATATATGCCAGAGAATGCAAAATAAATCTTGTGAATGTTGGTGGACCTGGTTTGGGGCATGCAGAGGTATACTCTTTGAAGGGAGAGATGAAATAATGCACATTTTACTCCTCATTGTGAATGTGGAATAAAAAATACATTGTGACCTCTTTGGGTTTCAGAGGTAACATATATCATATGTGCTTTAACCTCTTTATTGGTAACTCTTAGGGCTGACAGTTTCAAGTGGTATCTAGAGCAAAATATGGCTTTGCATCACTGGCTCGGATGCTATCCTTCCTGTGATTTTGACTTTACCGCCTAGCAGACCAATGGAATCAGAAGTGGATCTTGCAGACAGAGATGATGCACAGAATCTTAGGGAAGGCCCACAAAGCTGGGAAATATCAACTAAGACTATTAAGATTTTGGAGAAATCTATGCCACTGTCTGCTGAAAATCTTTGGAAAGCAGTTCTGGGATTGCTGATAGACCCCGGTAGAGACTGAAACCTTGACCAGTGACCACTGAAATATAATACTGGACTTGCACAGAATCATTCCATCATAAAAGGGAAGTAGTATATTCCAGGCTAGGTCAAGTTGCTAAAAATCTCTATAAAATATGGTTTTACACTTCTATTGTTCCTCCCTCAGTCCCTAACTAGTGCTTTTCTGTGAAATTACTGTCATTATTTAATAAAGGAAAAAAGTGCAGGTTGTATCATATTTGCATCTGTAGGATATGTTACAGCCAGTCAAGATGATGTTTATACTATAACCTCAACTGAGAGTGACTTTCAAGACACTCATAAAATGAAGTCCATTCTGTGCGTTGTCTTTAGGCAATGTATCTCATTGTCTACTTCAGATGGCCTGAGGTATGGTTCTAAAATGACTTATGGGTAGCATCTAAGGGATTAGCTTGCTACTCAAGCTAATCTTGGAAAGAACAAAATTGGAATAAATGGCGACAAAATTATGTGGCTGGGTCTTTCAGAATGTAAAGACTGTGAAGATTTTTCTATCCTCCTTAAATGTCCACCAAACAGCATCTGTGAAGAAAAGCATGCTTAATATATAGATAGAAATAGTGATTAGGTTTTTCTTAGTTATCCTAGTGTTTACTCAGAAAACATGTGTGAAGTACCCATGTGAAAGTAATAGCATGGTTTCAACCACCTTTTTCCCCAAATCATGGCTAATCTGGCTATTCTCACCAATAAATACTAATATCATACTACTTCTTGGTCAATCTATTCCTAGATATTAGTCCTCTCTACTTCCTAGGTAATGACCTGGTGGGAGATAACTTGTATTATACTGCTTGTATAATGAAGTAGGCAAACTTCTATTCTCATAGAGTTGGCCATATATTTCATATATGGATTTTCATTCCCTGACCAGAATATTCTGCCAGCTCCATTATTAATAAATTTATAGAATGCCTCATTCAGCATTGTGGCATTGTGTATACATTGCCTCTGTCCAAGGAACTAAGTTGATTCTACTAGGCATACAATCTGTCACTGGGCCATCTTGTGTGCCTCATGTCATTGAACCAATAGACTTGTGGGGAAGGTAGTCACTAAATTGTTTTGAAAAATAAATCTCAATTACAAGTGGTAAATTGGGTTGTTGCCCTATAATAATAATGAGTACTATATTTGGAATGAAGAGGCTTAATTAGTATGCTTTTATTTTTAATATCTTTCTCAAATGTACTGGGGAATAGCAAATTAATAGCCAGACTGAGTTGAAAGACTCAGATTCTGAACTACTTAAGACTTGGACAAAAAGCCCTGTGCAGCTGAGAGGTTGACAGAAGGTGAAGGAAATATAGGATGGGCAGTGAAGAAGACAGCCAGGGTAAGTCTCTTAAACCTCAAGACCAGTACTTTAACTTTCTTTGTCTTTCAAATCAGTTTTTCCCCTCTTCTTTCCCACTTAGAATTATATGAAGAACATCAATGGTGGTAAATATCTTAGGTTTAGGAAGGTATATAAGTGACTGTCTTTATGTCCTTATATGCCTTATAAGTCATTTTATATGATGGATGATGGAATGTGTGTGTGTTGGGACAACAGGATGAAGGCAATATTTTTCTTTTTTTTTTTTTTTTAAAGATTTTTATTTATTTATTTGACAGAGAGAGAGAGGGATCACAAGTAGGCAAAGAGGCAGGCAGAGAGAGGGAGGGGGAAGCAGGCTCCCTGCTGAGCAGAGAGCCCGATGCGGGGCTCGATCCCAGGACCCTGAGATCACGACCTGAGCTGAAGGCAGAGGCTTTAGCCCACTGAGCCACCCAGGTGCCCCAATATTTTTCTTTTTTAAAAGATTTTATTTATTTATTTGAGAGAGAGAGAGCATGGGCTGGAGAAAGGAGCAGGGTGGGGTCAGAGGGAAAGGGAGAAGCAGATATCCTGCTGAGCAGCAAGTCCCATGTGGGGATCAATCCCAGGACCTGGAGATCATGACCTGAGCCAAAGTGAGATACTTAACCACTGACCCACCCAGGTGTCTCTGGGTGAAGGTAATATCAATGGACTGTAATGGGTACATTTTATTTCTTCTTCTTACCTCTGCTCTCTAGTTTAAGAGGCTGGCTTGTATGGCTTACAAAAATATCTCCTGTATCTTCTGGCTTCCAGTTAATTTAGGCCAATAGGAAACGTGGATAAGAAATAAAAGTGGGGAGAGTAAGATCAGAAATCTATTCCCCTGGTTCTTTTCCTATGAGATTAGCAGGAACTCACCATTCCTTTCTATATAATTTCACTGATTCTCTCAAGGGAGTTTATTTTATACAAGCCGCTCTGATTCTAATAATCATTTTCTCCACATACACCTTTAGACCTTGGATGAAAAAACTCTGCTTCTCTTAGCCTTGGGTTGCTGTCTTAAGCCATTTGGTTACCTTCCACATCTCTGAAAGATCCTTTGTACAGAAACCCTCTTCTCAGTTTCTAATTTGAATGTTTCATATAATTCTAGATGGGAGCTCGGGGTTGAAAGAGTGGCCTATTTTGTAATGCAATAGTAATTTATTGCATTGATAACAAGTCTTAAAATTACATTCATGCAATTGGAGATAATGATTTAAATAAACTGTAGAGACCTACTATCGTAAAAAGTTCCCCAAAGGCCAAAACGTCCAACAAAAATAGAACATATTACTTTGGGGGTATGCTATAGAAATAACAGAGGAAAGTCTAACAAAGGGGATTTGCTAAGAAAGAGAAGGAAGAATGATAGTAAACATCGGGACAGAAAATTTACAAAGACCACGATGAAGGGAATATCTTATTTTTATAGAACAGACAAGGCAGAATGTGGTACTCATGGCATATCACAACTACAAGAGCGAGAAATAAATTGCACACATGTAAAATAAGAATAATATAAGCTATTAATTCACATGTAATATATATGATAGGTGAAATTGATTTCTTATGTAATGATAAAAGCAAAAAGGCTACATATGAGTTGTTAGAATTAGATAAATTTATGCTTCAATGTATATCCATAAAATAAAGATTAAGAACAGATTAAAAAGCTCATGGTTCACTATCTCAACTCCTCATCTCTGGGTAGAAATATATAAATAATTAGGGTAATAATAAAATTTAAGCAAAAATGACGCAAATATAACTGGAGGTAAATGGTTATTTTTTTTATTATTTTTTTTTAAAGAATATGTGTAGTTAAATCTGTGAGAGAGGGGATGGGTCTATCTTTTTTTTTTTTTTTTTTGACAGAGAGAAACATAGTGAGAGAGGGAACACAAGCAGAGGGAATGGTAGCGGGAGAAGCAGGCTTCCTGCCAAGCAGGGAGCCCGATGCGGGGCTCGATCCCAGGACGCTGGGATCATGACCCCAGCAGAAGGCAGACGCTTAACACCTGAGCCACTCAGGTGCCCCGGGTAAATGGTTACTTTTTGAGTAACAGTCAATGAACAGTAGCAAAAAGACCAAAACTCCTCACATGACTACAAAAAGCAGAAGTTGCTTGTGAGGGAGATTAGGATTGTGACCAAAATGCAGGTACTTTTGGGATAGTTCATGATCAGACAATCTTAGAGAATTGTTAAGGGATGATATTTGCTAAGACCTAAATTTATTTTAGCAAGGAGTCCTCGGTCATAATGAGGTAGAGAAAAGCAACATTTATATTTATCATAATATTATGGAATATTTTTCACTTAAATGATTTTATTTAAACCTTGCACAGTCTGTGATTTAAGTATTAAGTTTAAATTATTTTATTATTCTTTTTTTTTTATAAATATGGGAACCAAAGATAAAAAGGTTAAATTCATTGCCAAAGAGATATGGCAAATAGGTTATTGAACTAAAGCCAGAATTCAGTTCCTTTTATATTGTTTTTCACAATATCATGTTTTTCAATGTAAAGTTTTTATGTTTTTTTGGAAGCACCATAGAAACTGAATGGATGATAAATCTGGCTTTGGATTTTTTTAAGATACCCTCTAATTACATGAGAACTATTCCTAAACATCATCAAGTTCACTCAAACTATATCAGCATATCATGAGAACATGCTGTTTTCTTGTGTCAATAAATAATTGTTTGTTGACTTAAATGTGGACTGGGTATAATGCAATTTAGGTTAATGTCAGTGATTTTATACAGCCTAAATTATGGGATCCCTCTAAATTGAAGGAAAAAACTCCTATATTTCTTAGTGGCAGATGCATTTTTAGTTGCTTTTCAATTAAACAGAGAGGGTTGAATTTGAAGGTCTGACTCTACCTAAATAATCAAAGTTATTAGTTCATTACTAGAGGCATAGTTGTGAATTTAGAACACAATCAGGGGCATCACTCAAGCATAACAGGAACAGTTCTGTTCACATATGTTCTGTTTTAAAATGGAACATCCATAACAGTTCAGTGGAGCTCAAAATTACAGCTGAGAAGTGATCAGTTAACCACCCCAAAAAACTGCATATGGGAAATAGACTGAAAAATTAGTTTCTTAACATTGACATGTTGCTGCAACATTTTATTCATGGAAAGATCTAAAGAACATTCTCCTCAAAATAAACCATCTATATATTGAAAATATATTAAAACTTTAAAGGAAAAATAAGAAAATATTTTTGGAATAAGCATATATTTTTAAGATCACATTTTTAAAAACTAATTCTAAAATCAACGATAGGAAGATAAACTAAGAAAATGTATGGCATCTTGCTTATCATTTTCATAGGTATTGGGGGCAAGAAAGATAATTTAGAAAGTGGTTTCATGTTTACAAGAAAAATATTTCATATATGTTTACATTCTGGAGTTTCTTATTTATTGATTTTCAAAAAAATGATTAGATGTTCATAGTAGTATAGAAACAGAGCTACGTGCCAAGAAAAGAAACTGTGCTATGTAATCTCACACTTTAAAAAAATCGTTCCTCATGGCAAGCATCACAACAGCGACTCTAACCTGTGCCATTGCTGGTTGGGCGTTCCAGTTAATTGGAAAGTACACAATCTGTAGAGAAAAAGCAGATAAAAGTAGAAATGAAGACCATGATCTAGCAACCTCTTTTTGTCATTGCCAATCAACAGCAACAAAAATAACTGTGAAGTAAATTCACATCGCAGAGAAACAGTACAGTAAATTGGTCAGGAATATAGAGTAATCCTAGACCAAAGATTTACTGCATGGCTATGGACAAGCTCATTGTCTGTGCTCCAGATTCCCATTTATAAGTTGAAGATAATAAAAAATACACAAACTGAGGATAATACTAGCCCCTGATGGGCTTGTT
This sequence comes from Procyon lotor, assembly GCA_028646535.1. Classification (NCBI taxonomy): domain Eukaryota; kingdom Metazoa; phylum Chordata; class Mammalia; order Carnivora; family Procyonidae; genus Procyon; species Procyon lotor. Next base: position 40,860,730 of record CM053605.1, read on the forward strand.
GTAAAAATCAAATATTGGTTAACATACAGTGTGCTGAGAATCGTGGTTGGCGTGTTGTAAGTATTATATAGATATCCATATGTTATTTTTATTCCATTAAAATACACATCTCCAAATCACTAACACTTTTCTTTAAACAGGCATTACTAAAATGGCCCACTCACAACATAATGGGCTCTGACCGAGACACAAGGTATATTCTGAATTAGGAATTGGTTCCCACCCTTTTCTTCTAGCTCAGTAGAGCTGGATCCCATAGCAGAGGTCTTCATATTTATAGGGAGAAAGTGTCCAAGAAAAAAGTTCCCTGAATGCCCGTGCCTGTGGCCTTGACAAATGTTATTCTTATTGGATACTTAGGTCATTGATTCCTCTCACCTTTAACTTCTCAGATTAATTTTATTTGAGGTCTACTTTTAACTGAATTCTACTTTGATACCCAATTTAATTTTCTCCCTTACTCAGCTCTGAAATCAGTCTCTCCATCAAAGCACCCTGATTCATTTAGTGGAGAATGATATTTCAATAAACTCACTACCAATAGTTGGTCATTGCTTCTACTCCAATTTTGATCCAATGCCATATGCTGACGTCTGGACTTTTTGCTTTCTGTATTTGTAACTGCCGTCTACAACAGTGAGAAATCTGAGGTGTACTGTCTTCGATATACTTACTTGTTTAAATCTAGAATTTATAGACATTAGTTTAATAATTGTTACCCTATATCCCTACAAAAAGCAAACCTTTATGAGAACTCAGTATTGATTTTTAAGGTAAAATTTGCATACGGTGAAATGCGCTGATCTTAAGAATACAATTTGATTTGTTTTGACAGATGCAGATGCTCACTTAACTATACCCCCATTGATGTAGATGTTCACATCTGCAGAAAGTCAATTCCCTCAAGAGGCAATCACTTTAAATACACACACACACACACACACATATGTATGTATGTATGTATAAGCTCTTTTCTGTTCTAGAATCACAAATAAATGGAATCACACAGTATGAGCTCTTCAGAGTCTGCATTCTGTCACTCAGCATTAAGTTCAACAGACATATCATTTAACATGCTATTTCAAAGGTTGCACTATTCACAAAATGTGTGCAAAAAGAAATCAGTGGAAAGTCATGGATTGTATCCATCTTTGAAGAATTACATTCTGATCGTATCCCCCGAGGCAGACAGTGTTTCTATTGGCTCACCTGCCCTTTGTCCCCTTTGAACCAACTTTTCCACACAGATAGACAGCTTAACTTCATTCCTATCTCTTTCGTTTTTAGCACATATATTTGTAAACCTGATCCCAGATTATTTGTCTTGCTAATGACAAGTCTTTTGTACTCTAAGGTCATTTTATAGCTAGAGGATTAAAATATTTTTTTAAGGACTAATAACACAGATCCAGTGAAGTAGCATGTGGTGATACAATGAAATTTACCTACTCTTTCCAAATATATATTTGGAATATGTATTTATTCCAAATATATACATAATATATTATATATACTAAATTATATATAATATTCATAATATTATATATTATGAAATATATATTTCAGGCAATGTTTTGCTTTGAAGGATATAATAGTAGGAGTCATACTATTAAAAAGGCAAAAATGAGGAAATGAATTAATTTTGTTTTTCCTTTTTTAATTTATTTTTTGTTTAGTTAACCACTATCTAGTACATCATTAGTTTCTGATGTAGTGTTCAGTGATTCATTGGTTTTCATCTATAGGAGGAAGAGGGTAGGGAAAAAACAATGAAAGTGCTCTTAAAAATTTGAAAGGGAAAAATGATTTCATTTGAGAACTTTAGAAAAATTAAAAATGTGAAAGGGAAAAATAATTTCATTTGAGATCTTACAACAATTAATGAAGATATTTTTTAAGAAAATAATATTTGAGAACCTGAAAAAAGTATATTAAAATTAGCATTTTTAAGTAGCTGTCTTTGGGGTTTATAATCAGAGGTCCCTAAAGACAGTAATGGTAGTTTTTGAAGCAATGGCTTTTCAGTCTCATTAAATCATTTTCACCAATAAATCCAGGTAAGATCAAAATTTTTTTGACTCTATTTTCTCTGTCACTAAATAAGAAGATAATAAAAGTACTATTAAGAAATGAAAGAGAGATTGTTTTCATAATATTAATGCTGCTGTAAATTTTGAGGCTTTAAGATTCAAAATATTAAAGGTTGGATGTCATAATTCAAGCTGAGCCAATCTTTGAGTTTCAAAAATTCATAAAGATGATTTAAAAGGACATGTTAGACCAAGCTGAAGTTGGTGATAACCGTTAAATCTCTGAAGGCACTGGTTACACAAAGCCCTAAATATGACTTTTGAAGTCTGTAGTGTTTGCTTTTTCACTCTTCAAACAACTTATCTTTGAAATGAACTAATATTTTGACTGATACCCTGTAGGACACGACATTCAGACAGATTAGTGATATTGCTTATTATATTACTAAATTTTCCTCCTTTTGGGGCCTGCTTCTTATGAACTTTCAACATTGACATATGGTGAAGTTTCTGATATTCTGCCGTTCATTCCTACCTTTTAAACACAATCAAATCATTTACATGTAAACTCAAATAGTAGAATTATAATTATTCTTCAGATAATGTGAAGATGGACAATGTCTTCTATCTGGAATGCAGGTCTACTGCTCTTATAGCTAACAAGTTTTAAAACAGTGGTATCCCAAATGTCTGTGGACCACTAAGAGGTCCTCAAACCATTAGCTCTCCACCCAGGACATGATAAGAAGTTTGAGCCAGAAAGCTCATCTGCCACGGGACTAAACACGTGGTTCAGTTGGCCCTCCCCCTTCTTTATTTTATAGGAAGACTTTCTCTAAATAGAAAGTAGTGCAACAACTCACATACTGATGCAAGCTCCTGAACTTGTCGCAGTCAGGCACTTTGAGCAGTATTTATTTAAACCAGAGTTCAGCTAATTTTTCTGTAAAGGCCCAGCTAGTAAACACTTTGGACCCAGGGGCCATACAGTTTCTCGGGCAAACACTCCACTCTGTCATGTAGCATAAAAGCAGCCACAGACAATATGTAAGTGAATATGCCTGGCTGTATTCTAATAAAGCTTTTTTATGGATGATGACATTCGAATATCATAAATTTTTACATGTTACAAAATACTCTGAAAAATTTTTTTTCTCAACCATTTTAACATGTGAAAATCTTGCCTACCTCATGCACCCTAGGAAGATAAATAGCCTGACTTCTGTGCTCAGCCATCTTTCAACTATCAGATTATCACTCGTAATACAAAACCTTCCATAATTTACTCGGTCAGATTTCTTTTTTCTTCTACAGTTTCTCTAGAATTCATGTGCATCTGTAAAGATTTATTGAGTTTCATTCGTGGGACCTTTTTTATCCCCCCTCTGGAAGACTGAAGTAACTTTTATTAGTTTCTTAAAGTGTGACTGAAATTTGAACCCCAGAGTCTTGCAGCAGAGTGTGTTATAAGTCACAATAGGAAACGTCAATTCATATACTATCTCCTTACTGTTTAGTACAAAGTAGTGGCTGAGGAAAGACACTGAAAAGGTGGAGAAAGAAGCATATTTTGGGGATTCCGTGAGTAATATTTAGTATATCCATATGTTCAGTGGTTTTGTTGGACTCTGGATAAGTTACTTAGTTTTTGAGTTTCTGCTACTTCATCTGGAAATGTAAAGGCTATGATATGTTCTTTAAATTTCTCTCATTTTCTTGCCATTTTTGTTATACCAAGTTATCAGGACACCAGAGAATCAGGGAAGGGTTTATACAGGGAGTATCCAAAATACATTTGCATATTGAAAGGACAAGAGAAGGAGAATGTTAAAGAGGTTACACCAGCAAAATAATATTTTTTAATGGCTCATTAATCAATGTGAGTACTGGAAATAATTCTGTAAACACATTAGTATATGTTACACTGATTTTACCATCAAATTAATGAAGCTGGAGTCTGGAACAGTGCAGTACTGCAGCATTTACAGGTACAGCTTCTGCAAGCTTGGGAATTATCCATGCACTAACATCCGCATTTTCAGACAAAGCCTGCAATTGTGTGATGCTCTGCTTAAGCTAATTGATAGCATCAAGAGACCAGAATAACAACAACAAAAATCTAGTTTTGCCAGATCTCTGACAGTAATTCTTCAGATTTCGGTTTATATTATTATCCATGATGCAATGCAAGCACAACTCTGTTTGCAGTTTGAAGTCTTTTTATCACATCATGCCTAATATTCCTGACATGACAAGTCACAATCCACAGTAAAACCCCCCTTGACTTCTATTCTTATGTGCATGCTACTTGGAGATTGCCTATTTACCTAATTCAAGTTCCCCACTAGCTTCCTCCAAAATTTTTCCACTGAAGACTCTGCAATCTTTGGTTTAATAGTCACCTAGGATAGCAAACCATTCAAAGAAAACTTAGTAATAAATGAACCCCAAATTTCCTCCATAGGAAGTATAGATGCTGCTAAAATTTCTAGCTGCTGTGTTCTTTGAGACAGGAGATAAAGTTAGCTTCCTTTTTGTTCTCAGAAAACGCACTCCAAGATTGTTTCACCTGACGCCATTTTTAAAAACTGTTTTATTTATTTATTTGACAGAGAGAGAGACAGAGATCACAAGTAGGCAGAGAGGCAGGCAGAGAGAGAGGGGGAAGCAGGCTCCCTGCTGAGCAGACAGCCCGATGCGGGGCTCGATCCCAGGACCCCGAGATCATGACCTGAGCTGAAGGCAGAGGCTTTAGCCCACTGAGCCACCCAGGCGCCCCCTGACGCCATTTTTAAAAAAAAATTCTATTTTTGCTTTATTGCACTACTCATATGCCATCTATTGCTTTCCTGAGCATGAAGACATTCCCTACTGATTTTAATATTTGATTAAATCTTTACTACTCTATTTGCTAGAGATAAATCATTGGAATAATACTATAATGATACCATCTCCCTAGTAGGTAGAATACATGGGTTACCAGAATTATAAAATAAAATATAGAATACCCAATTAAAGTTGGGTTTCAGATAAAAAGCAATTTTAAAAGGATAAGTATCCCTATGAAATACTTGGGGATATACTCATACTAAAATAATTATTTGCTGTTTATCTGAAATTCAAATTTAACTGAGTATTTTTGCATTCTATATGGCAACCCCCCAATAGATGGGACTTAAGGCATATTATAAACTGAAATATATAGGCATATTTAATAAGGAAAATTAATTATGTGGATGTGTGTGTGTGTGTGTGTGTGTGTGTGTGTGTGTGTTGAGAGCAAGGTGGATGCCACTTTTATTTTCCATTCCTAAATGGTGTGGATCCCATAGTTATTCACCCGTTGCCATACTTTTTTTATTATAAAATGAGTTCCTTAGTCTGAGGCAATATGATGTGGAATATCACATTAATAAATCAAACATACTGTGAGCTCTCAAATAGTGATGCTGATGGAAGCTCTGTCAGCAGGAAAGACAACTCCATACTCAGAATACATGTTAATTCTGATAAAGAATTATTGTCCTTACCAGGGTGAAATGGGTTTTAAAGAATCAACATCAAGTGGTTGGTTGGCCTTTGTGCCAGATCACGGTATTCAGGGGCTTCAGAGCTTAGAGTGTCCACTGCTGACAGATTAGCACCTCTAGTGACTAGACCAGCTTTAGGGAGAAAGACCCTGTATTTCGGTCTATGCACAGTTTCTGTATCTGCCACCATGGCTATTCCATTTATGTGTGACCCCAGAAATGTTGAAAGGAAGAGGCTCATTGATACCTACAGCACATCATCTTTTTCACCTGCTTATTGAGTACTACTCATTTGGCAGATCCTCCTTGAGTGCATTAATGGGTGCTAGAAAGACCCTCACATTTTGTGCCTACTCTGTAGATACATTCACATATCTTTTGTTCCTTGTAGACAGATCCTTGTCTATGCACTTCTAATCTCTCTCATTATGAGTCCCTGACCAAAGGGCCTACAGTATGTTCTTCATTCAGGACTCATTCTTATGCAGGTGGATGGCCAGATGCATAAGACAAACCTTTGTCCCAAAAGTAGTTCTTTTACCACTGTTTTTTCCAAAATAGCTTGAGAGAGGATGTCATGAAACAGCCAGAGATATTTGGCTCAAAAAATATACCGAATTAACCAATTAATCCAATAAACATATACCCCCCATTCTCTGTTGATTATCTGTAAGGTACCACATAAAAGGTCATAAATGTAAGCTGAGGGAGAAGCATTAGAATAAAAGAAACAAGAGGGCAGTGGGGGAGGGTGAGGTGCAGAATTAAGCTTCCAGGGAGCTCTGGTTCTGCATAAGTATGGAACATATGGCTCTAGTAGTCTGATGACTGCCCTCCAAATTAATCATAGTACTGGCTATTGAAAGCAATAGCACACAGAAGTCAGAGGAGGGATGCGTAGAAATGGTAAAATGGATCTGAGAAGGATCAGAGTGGAGCACTGCCAGTGTCTGAACATTTTATAACCCTGTTCTTCTTTAAAATCTGTTCAGCAAACATCCACACAAATTTTAGTAAGTTCTTTAATTCATGGAGCTAAGCAAGCTGGAGAAAAATCACTGAACTATCTAGAGAGAAGTTATTACAACTTTACTGGTTTCAGAACTCACCTGGGTCTTCACTGTGACTGTTCTTGGTTAACAGTAGTCACATGATAAACATTCCGAATCCACAATCATTACCTTAAATCCTGCCTCCACTATTCTTAATAGACAACTTTACAAACTAAGGTTATCATGGGTGTTCTTCTCACCCTGTTGTGCCCAGATTCAAATATTTCCTCACTACCCAGTTCCTCTGGTCATAGGTGGTGAGGTATTCTTACTCAGAATTAATCTCTCGAATATCAGCACCATTAGTTATACAGTGTCTACCTCGCTTTTCTTACCTTTTTTAGCCTAAATTTATGAAAATATCTTTTTATTAAGAAGAAAAATCCTTGGCCCTACAAGCATTCTAGTGATTATCTAATGCTTTTATTTATGTTCACATTAAAACTCACTTAAGAAAAACCATCAAAGAGAATCTTAAATAGTCATTTAATATCTACTTTGATGCACTTCGGTCTCCTATCTGTTAGAGTCTGAGTTATTTCTCTTTCAGGTCCCAAAGCTACCATGGCTAAGGTCCCAGTGATTTCTGATTAACCAAAAGCAAAGCCTATGGTTCAGTGACTATCTGCCTGGATATTACCCAATCATTACCACAGTTATACATCTCATCTTTAACATAGATACTTCCTCTTCAAATATGACACTGTTTTCTTTGACTCTTCTATGACTCTCTAGACAATGTATCTTTCATGACTTCTCTTCCCCTGCCTAAGAGACCACAAATTCTCTCCTGACAATCCCATTTACTCTGAAAGTCTTGAATGCCACTAATACCTGCATTTTAGACTAGTGGGTTTCAGGCTCACATACACAACTTTTTCTTGTAAACAGCTACTCTATACTCATGCTAACACAAAATTATTCAAAACTGAAATCACAATTTCTGTATTTAGTTATCTATCCTAGTGACCAAGAAGTCATCTTTGACTCCTGTTTCTAATTCCCCTACACACATTCAGTTTCTATAGCTACCTTCAATTAATTGTCAAGTCCTGCTGTGTTTCTTTCTTATGCATTTCTCAAACTTATCCTAACTTTTCCATTCCTACTGCAATTATTCTCATTCAAACCTTCACCATTTCTTACTTAAATTACTACAATAGCTCTTTCTTAAGTTTTTAGCTCCATCATGCTAATGTGCTTTTTCTGTGACTCTGCTTAAAAGATTTGTTTAAAACATAAACCTAATTATCTTTGTCTTTCACCAGATGCAGACCGGGAACAAGGCTTTGAGTGCAAGTAGTTTAAATGGGGGCGATCCCAGGAAATATCATTATGAAGTGAAGTGAGAAAGGAAATGGAAGAAAGTCAATAAATGATGTATTAAAAAACAAGTTATCGGGGCGCCTGGGTGGCTCAGTGGGTTAAAGCCTCTGCCTTCGGCTCAGGTCATGATCTCAGGGTCCTGGGATCGAGCCCCGCATCTGGCTTTCTGCTTGGGAGGGAGCCTGCTTCCCTCTCTCTCTCTTCCTGCCTCTCTGCCTACTTGTGATCTCTGTCTCTCTGTCAAATGAAAAACAAAACAAAACAAAACAAAAAACAAGTTATCTTATTACCTTGGGAAATGGGCTCAACCCTGTTGAGGACCCTGTGAAAGAACTGCATATCTTACCTCAGATTCACTCTACTGAGGGCTAAGAAAACTGGACAGTTCATTCACAAGTTCCCATATCTCACTGGTTGAGGATCACTCCTATGAAGAGTTATCTTCCTGGCAGCCTTCCTTCCATCTGCCCCTTGGGAAGGCTAAATAGAGTCCCATAATCAGGGAAAGTGTCCAAGAAAGAGAAGCAGATGCTTGGTATAGGAAGCCATTAGTAGTAATGGGAACTGTAACTGAAGCTACAGCTGACCTCCACTTTGGGCTAAGGGCATGGGGATGAGGCATTGGCAGAATCTGCTGCAATTCCCATGTTGCTTTTTTATTTCAAACTCTCTTGCGTCTTACTTTCACATACAAGATGAATTCTGAACCTCGTGCTGGGTTACAGGAGGACTTGAACAGATTTCTCTAAGAATGCAACAAATCAGTTCTTATCACTCTCCACCTCATGCATTTTATTGTAGCACAATCAATTTGCTTGTAGATATTAAACACATACCTCTGCTGCTTGAAGATGTTAAACACACACTTTTGTGTTGTCCCAAACTCATTCCCAACTTTTACCTGGCTAACAATCATTGTTCATGAAACAGGTAAAGAACTGCCTCTTCCAGGATGCCGAACTACATACTCTCATCTTTAGTACTTCTTTGTTTTCCTCCAATACCATTCCCACAGTCATGTAACATGTTTTCCCCCAACATATATTTAATTTATCTGTGCTTGTTTCTTTTATCTCTACTTAAAGTTGAGCTCTTTGAGGGAAAAAAGTCTATATCTATCTTATTTATTAACTTTTTTTTCAGTCCTAGTATATGGCTTACTGTCTGACATAGCAAATTGTTCATACTTACTGAATAAAACATTAACTTCTTGGTGTCTCATATTTAGAGGAGTAATTCAATCTGAGCAAGTCACTTTTAGAGCACAATGGGCCATAACTCAAAGGTATATTAATTTTCTATGTGAAAATTTTTTATGGTTTTAGTTCCATTTATGTCAAAACATCTCTTCTATATTCAATCTTAAAATAAAGTATGCATTGTATACACATTTCAAGTGTTCATCTAAGATATAGGAATAAATCAATGCTACTTTAGCTGTCAGTAAAAAAAAAAAGTATTAAAGGCAGAAGATTTCTATACTACTTATTGGCCCACTTGTTAGATGAGATGACACTAGAAGATAAAATGTGGAATCTGAATGCCTGTGGCACATTATCATTAATTTTCTTGGAATTGAAGAAAATTCTTTCAGCTTAATTTCCCAGATATCTATTTTGCTGAATTCCTTCTAATGGCACTTTCAGAGTGAATAGCTTTATTTTTCATGTATGATGGATATGCAAATATTAAATTTAATTCATATCTTAAAAGCCTATTCTTCTTTTACCTGAAGCACTATGAGAGACCAATACAGCACTTCCCTATATCTTTACCAAATAATAATTTTATTTTAATGACCAAAAGCAATTTTACTGAAGATTCATAGATATTAAATCAACAAAAATGCACATTGCCATATGTATTTGAAGTATACATTAGATACTGAGAAGAAGTTTAGAGGAACAAGATAACTTAAGAAAATAACAGTGAAATGGGTAAAGCACTTTGTATAAAATGTGATACGGCCAGTTAGAACACGTATCAATAATATATAACAGGAAGAAAGTGGCTCCACCTAATTTGATTTCTCTTGCCAGCTAGTAAAAGGATGTTTCTTGAATTACCAGAATCTCTGGTCTTTGTTCTTTCTGTTCAGAGCTGACAGATGGGAGCTCAGCAGCAGTCACACAGAATGTTGCTGAATGTGACATGTGTACAGATCAGATAATACCTTCTTTGCTGGGAGGCCCACTTAGTCTCCCTGAGCACCTCTGACCCACTTCATCCAATAGTCCTCACAACAACAAGATTATCAGGCATTTCTGGAATTTTCTGTGAATGAAAATAAGCCTAGGCCATGCATTGTTGTTTTTTCCCCTATATTAAATATGAATAAAACCCACATTTTCTCACATAAACATTAGTCATTTATTTCATTAAGTACTGATCATTTTTCCTTTACAAGTTATCTTTAAATAAAAATCTGTTTCTATAAGGCATTTGGGGCTACGTATTTGACGACAGATACGCAAACCCACTTAAATTTAGAATATATTCAAAATAGGCTGACTGATTCATCTTTAGGTAGTGTTTTGCCTTTAGCTAGAGTTTTAAATTTTAATAATCATTAATATTGGCTTATTTTAAACTCATTAATGAAGAAATAGTGACTTTAAAAAGCATTCAAATGGTTTGTACAGAAATAGAATTTGGATAGAAATCCCTAGTGTTTCTTCTTGTAACTTCTTACTGAATGAAAACACAGGAAAACAAAATGAAACACAAACAAAAGACTCTGAACACCCAAAATCAAAACTGACAGAAAGCATTATGCTGGAATTGACAGTAATTTTAAAGCAATCAAAGCTGGATTTGGAAAAGCTTAACCAGGGTTAACAAATTATGGTTTCACATCATAAAAAAGAAAGCCTGAAAAAAAATAGTTAATTTCTTTGTGCCTCCCCAGAATGCCCTTTGACTCAAAGGATCAGGACTAGCCATAAAAAGACACTGAGCAACTGTCCCACCCTTCCTTTCACTTGCTGCTTTGTTCCACAGTAGCAGTGATGAGCTGTGTCACCATTCGTCTTATAAATCCGGGTCGGTTAGAGATTGAAACTACCAGAACACTCTGGCAAATGATAAAGGCATATAGTTCTCTGCATTTAAAGAGATGGGTGCAAAAACAGTTTACTTCATTGAAGAAAGAAACTATAATCAAGGAACAATAAAATGTATTCTGTGAAATAATACTATTACTGATTAATAATACTATTATTGTGCTAGATTCTTTGTTTTTTTTTTTTTAAAGATTTTATTTATTTGACAGAGAGAAACACAGCAAGAGAGGGAACACAAGCAGAGGGAATGGTAGTGGGAGAAGCAGGCTTCCTGCTGAGCAGAGAGCCTGATGCGGGGCTCGATTCCAGGACCCTGGGATCATGACCTGGGCCGAAGGCAGACGCTTAACGACTGAGCCACCCAGGCGCCCCGATTCTTTGTTTTTGTAACAGTTTCATTGACATCTAATTTATATGCCATACGATTCACCTATTTAAAATGTACAATTTAATGGTTTTTTTTTTTGTATAGTCATGGAGTTGTGCAACTATCAGCATAATTTTAGAACAAATACATTACTTCAAAAAGAAACACTGTACCCTTTAGTGATTACTCCCAAACCCTATTATTTCCTCCAGGTTTAGGCTACCACTAATCTACTTTACTTTTAATTTTTTTAATAAAAATTGTGTACATTTAAGGTGTACAATATGATGATTTGATATACAGAATGAAATTGTTAGTACAGTCAAACTAATTATCATACCATGTCCTCACATAGTTACCATTTCTTGCATATGTGCTGACAACACCTAAAATCTATGTTTTTTTCTTAGCAAAGTCTAAGAATTTAACATAGTATTATTAAACCTAGTCAAGATGCAATGCATTAGATCTCTAGATTTATTCATCCTATATAACTGCAACTTTTTACCTTTTGACCAACATCTGATTTCTTCTAACTCTCTGCTTCGAAAAACCACCATTTTATTCTCTGCTTCTATGTATTTGACCTTTTTTTCTTAGATTGCACATGTAAGTGACATCATGATTTTTTTTTCTCTCTGTCCCTGGTTTATTTCATTTAGCACATTGCCCTTTAGGTCTGTCCATGTTGTTGTAAATGACAGGGTTTCCTTCTGTCTCATTACTGAATAATATTATGTACACCATATATATCACATCTTCTTTATCCATTCATCTGTTGAAGGACACATAGGTTGTGTCCATATCTTGGCGATTGTGAATAATGCTGCAATACACATAGGATTTCAGAGATCTTTTTGGTATTGTTTTATTTCCTCTGGATATAGCCCCAGAAGTGTGATTGCTGGATGATATGGTATTTCTATTTCTAATTATTTGAGGAATTGCCTCACCGCTTTCCATAGTGGCTGAACCACTTTATGTTCCCACCAATAGCGCACAAGTGTTTGCTGTTCTGTACATTCTCACCAACACTTTTTATTTCTTGTGGGGTTTTTTTGATGATAACCATTCTAGCAGGTGTGTGGTGATATCTCATTGTAGCCTTTGATTTGCATTTCCCTAATGATTAGTGACAACAAGCATCTTTTCATGTACTTGTTGGCCATTTGTATGGCTTCTTTGGAACAAATGACTACTTTGGTAATCTGTTAGATTCTTTATAAACATCATCTTATGAGATTTATTGTCTTCTGAACAATTGTATGAGGAATGATTATGATTCCCATTTTGTCAGTCAGAAAGAAGAATGGCAAGTGTGAATGACTTGCCCAATTTCATACCTCTGCCCCTGATTCTGTGACAGAATTGATTCAAATCCTTGTGGAAACTTTGTTTAGTCTGTGCCAATCTGATTTTCTATCTTTGGAATTCTGAACTTAGTAATAGAGCCACTTAATTTCTATATGTTAATGGATTATAAGATAGTTGAGTCACCATATGTTGCTATATAGGAATAAGGATAATAAGAAGAGCAAGAGAGAAGAGTAATAGCAATAAGATGAAAGGAGAGAAAAGGTATGGGAAAATGAGTCCAGATCTATTTCCAATCTCCTTACTGCACCTACCTGACACCAAGATGCATTCTAGCCCCTACTTTGTGTCTACCAGCTCTGTGATCATGTTTTATTTTAGCTAAATTTAGATGGAGTTGTTTTATATAATAGTTGTATATGTTAATAAAAAACAAATTAAAGATAATATTGGTTAGTATTTTGAGATGGGATTTGTTAATCCATGATTTCTTATGTATTTGCCAAATATTTATTGCTTTAATGAAGTAAATTAAGCATTAGATTAAACGAAGAGAAATTTAACTACTATAGCTGGCAAATACACATTCAATTATATGTCAAAATTAAGGATTTACAAAACCTGCTTGACAGCAATAGAGAAATACTGAGCTAAAATGAGAAGTCTTTATGACACAAGCTTTGCAGAAATATTCAGCTAAGTATTTGTACTAATCTTTTCAGTTGTGTACCTATTTTTAAGAGACTTCTTAGAGTTATTTGTGTGTGTGTGTGTGTAGATGTGTTTATACATGTGTTCACACAACTTAATTGAAAAATGTGCAATTTAATAGTTTTTTTCTTAAAGGAAAAGTAAAACAATTCATAGCAAGCAAAGCAAAAGGATGATATTCTAATATTATTGGATAATCAGAAAATAAAAAGGGTAGTTTTATGTCTAGACATAGCTAAATGTAAATAGAATGATAATCCAGTAAAGGTGAAGCCATAAAGTTGTAGACTTATAGGAACCTGTCTTTTTTAAATATTCTTAACTTTGAACTATTAAAAATTAAGCATAAGGGGATACCTGCATAGCTCAGTTGTTAAGCATCTGTCTTTGGCTCAGGTCATTATCTGAGGGTCCTGGGATCCAGTCCTACATCAGGCTCCCTGCTCTGTGGTAAGCCTGCTTTCCCTCTCCCACTCCCCCTGCTTGTGTTTCTGCTTTTGCTGTCTCTCTGTCAAACAAATAAATAAAATCTTGAAAAAAATTGAACATAATTCTTCAAATATTATTTCACAGTTTCTACTCTAATACAATGACCAGCCTAAGTCTTGTCATTAAAGTATAATATCTGATTATAAGGTTCAGTTTTCTCAATTAGTAAGGGTACATATATACTATCATAGTGAGGAAAATGTAATGCTTAGATTTAATATAACATGTATTTTCAAGATAGAACAATTATCTATTCCAATTTCCAAGCTTCCATCATTTAATGTCTCCAGATAAAGACATCATTTTTATTTCACATCTAAAGACAATATCTTAATGAATTGGTTGCAGTAGTTTTCAGAAAGAGTACTGATATATAATTTTTAGAAGGCAAACTGTATGTTATAGCTTATTTTTAATCTCAGTAAAAATGAATAAAATTATTTTCTACTTTTAACTATCTCAAAGTGTCTGTTTCAATTATATTAATATTTCCTACATGAACTCCTAAATATGATCCTTTAAAAAATATTATCTTGGGGCAACTGGGTGGCTCAGTGGGTTAAAGCCTCTGCCTTTGGCTCAGGTCATGATCCCAGTGTCCTGGGATCAAGCCCTGTATCACCATCGGGCTCTCTGCTCAGCAGTAAGCCTGCTTCCCCTTTTCTCTCTGCCTGCCTCTCTGCCTACTTGTGATCTCTCTCTCTAACAAATAAAGAAAATCTTTAAAAAAATATTATCTTGAATCTTGTTTCAGAATGGGTAGCAATGGCAAGTTTAAAATCTACCGCATGTAAGATTTCTTTCTTAAGAAAG
>CM053605.1:40875923-40898470 GCA_028646535.1 Procyon lotor
AAATCTTAAAGAAAAACAGTGAATCTCTGAAACATTATGAATGAAGCAACTCACCTGGAAAGACCGTGTACTGAAGGATTCCATTTAAATGCACTGAAAGGGGAGTCTGGGTGGCTCAGTGGGTTAAAGCCTCTGCCTTCGGCTCAGGTCGTGATCTCAGGGTCCTGGGATGGCCTCGTATTGGGCTCTCTGCTCAGCAAGGAGCCTGCTTCCCCCTCTCTCTCTGCCTGCCTTTCTGCCTACTTGTGATCTCTCTCTCTCTCTGTCAAATAAATAAATAAAATCTTTAAAAAAAATTAAAAAAAAAGATAAATTACAGTGAAAAAAATGAAAAAAATGACACTGAAACAATAATTGTAGAAAATACAGGGACAGATATCAGGCCAACAGTTTCTCAAAGCTGTGGGTGATATAAGGGAATGGCTGCAAAGTTATGAGGGAATTTTTAGGGAAGATGGAACTATTCTGTCTTAATCATGCTGATGGTGAAACTCACTTTCAATCTGTCATAATTTATAAAGTAGTACTCCTAGAAAGGGGAGTTTTACTTTGCATAAATTGTACCTCAACAAACCAACATCCAAATAATAATATCAACAAAGAAATAGAGCCTGGGACATTAGAGGGGAAAAACATCAGTGTATGGACCCTTTTTTCTTTCATGTAAGTACTCAGCTAAACAAACTGCTCACTGCCCCTCATCTGTCCCAAATTTTACTCCATCTCTACCTGATTTCTCAAGTTCAGAAGCCCTTCCCTCCAGATGCGTTCTTTCTTTTGAAATCATTTTGTTAACCAATGAGATGCTTAGAATTTATGCTTCTCTGATACATTCATAAATACCAACTGCTAATTTGGTTGAACACGGATTTTCTGTTTTATTTACCAACTTGTTGCCTAGTTGACCATACTTTCCAGGTATACTATACCTATTTGGCTGGCTGGACAACTTTGCATTCCCCGAGGCCTAGCTATCTATCCTATATTAGCAGTCGCGTTTAGGATCCATGTCATTTTAAATTCTGATTTATTAGCTTGCCAAATGAGTCCTGAGTGTTTTATTTCCAGATTATTATTAATTCTAAAAGCAAGTTCTTATTTTCCTTCTACAGCATGCTCTGTTTTAGTGATTCTTATTCAGCAATGCACAATAATATAATCTTATTAATCAAGATTCAGGGCTCTACTCCAAACTCACAAAATTAGAATCTATGAGTAAGACCTCAGGAAAGCATATATTTTCATAGCCATAAGTAATTTTAATATTTATTGCTATTTGTGGTATTGCAGGTGACCAGGCTTGTTCCAAACAGTATAACTGATACTAATAGTTATTGTATATTAATAAGCCTGGAATTTAGATTCTTTTAGTTCTAGCTTACTGCATCACTGAGACTACAAAAAAGGAGATTAGATTATAACTAGACATATATTTACATCTAGGCAGAAATATGTGTAACGTATGAAAAATGTCAAATCAGTTCCTTTACATTTATAAATTAACATGAATAATATCCCTGTGCTACTGAAACCGATGTTTTATAAATAAAATTCTACTTCCTGTCTGATTTAAAATTTAAGCCTAGGGGTGCCTGGGTGGCTCAGTGGATTAAAGCCCCTGCCTTCGGCTCAGGTCATGATCTCAGGGTCTTGGGATGGAGCCCTGCATTGGGCTCTCTGCTCAGCAGGGAGCCTGCTTCCTCCTCTCTCTCTGCCTGCCTCTCTGCCTACTTGTGATCTCTCTCTCTGTCAAATAAATAAATAAAATCTTTAAAAAAATGAAAAAAAATAAAACGTAAGCCTAGACAAAATATGTACACAGTATATATATGTGTATGCATCGTTGATTCTATGTGTCAATGTAGTTAGGCCATATGATCCAGATATTTAATCAAACTTGACTGGATGTAGCCATTAAGGTTATTGTTTAGATGGCATTTACATTCTTTGAGCAATATATTTAAAGAAAAGAATAATTTCCATATGGGAGTGGGTCTCATTTAATCAGCTGAAGGCCTTGAGAAAAATACTTTCTAGGGGAAGAGGAAGTTCTACCAGCTGATTGCCTTTAGACTCATGCTTCAGTATCAACTCTTCTACATCTCCAGCCAGCTCGCATATCGTGCAGATTTTGGACATGTCAGCCTCTACAGGCACATGAGCCAATTCCTTAAAATAAACCCATTTCTCTATAGATAGATAGGCCCAATAAGATGTGTGTATTTATATACTTGTTAGTACATACATCATACATACATATTCACTAATACGTACATACATTCTATCAGTTCTGTTTCTCTGGAGAACCCTAACTAATGTATACATATGTGTTTGCAGAGAATCAATTCTATTTCAAAAAACAGCAGTATAAATTAGGGCAGAAGAGGTAAGTTATTTAAGATGTAACTTTCTATATTGACTAATAATTATTTGGTGGCATTCAAATATTATTTTAAAAATATTTGTTATTTATTTCTATTTTATTATTACTATTAATTGTTAATATTATTAATATCCTATTTAAAATAATGTAGGGGCGCCTGGATGGCTCAGTGGGTTAAAGCCTCTGCCTTCGGCTCAGGTCATGATCTCAGGGTCTTGGGATCAAGCCCCGCATCAGGCTCTCTGCTCAGCAAGGAGCCTGCTTCCCCCTCTCTCTCTGACTGCCTCTCTGCCTACTTGTAATCTCCCTCTCTCTGTCAAATAAATAAAAATAAAATCTTTAAAAATAAATAAAATAAAATAACCTATAGTTTCGAGGCATTTTAAAAAATATTTTCCTTTTTTTCTACCTTTATAAGCTTGTAAAATAGATATAGAAGGCATTATTGATAAGGATTTCAAGTATATATTGGAAATAAATATAAAATTATAAGGTAGAAACTTTCAGGCTAGAATCAATCCGCTATGTAGAATAATCCAGTTAAGTAAATCTTAAATCAGACACTTAAAACAGAGTACAAGAGGTTGATACTGAATCTAAGGACACACTTCAAAAATCCAGAAAAAAAAAAATAGAGTAACCATAGCAACATTGGTAAATTCAGGACACATTAAATTGAATTCTTAATAAAACAGTTGAACTATATCTCTATGTTTTCAGCAAATCTAAACAGAGTTCTTAATATAAGCTGAGGGTGGACAGAGGCCTGAATTTTAGCCCATTCCCAAATGACTCAGAAATTAGAATGTTAAAAAATCTCAAAAAATAGCTCAATATATATTTCCCTTCTCACTGAGAAGTATCCATACCTAGTTTCAAATGCATAAAAATGTTTGTAGTAGAAATTCACTGTGTATTGGAGAATTTTTTTTCACTTGAATTTCTGTCAAAATTATCTGGGGGGCCTCCAATCAGATTACAGATGTTCCCAAACTGTTGTTGAAGTTGAGCATTCCCTCTAGATATTATTATCCTATTTCTATCTCTCTTAAGCTTAGTATTGACAAAAAGAAACAAGCACCATGTTAAGCTAGGAAAAGCTAAATTAAGCAGTCAGAATTCTAAGCCAAGTTAAATATTGAAAACAGAGCGGGCTAAGACCTCAAAACAGACATAGCTTGCGAAAGTGTGATGAATCAATTCCAATGTTAGGCATGCAAAAAGAATGTATCAAGAAACAAGGAAACCTGAGAGCTATATTTTTTTTCTGTTAGAGAAGAATATAATTATTGACTCCCTGAAACATAAATAACAGCAAATCTACCTCACTGCTAGGATTAATACAGAGTTTTGAATTGGGTTATCTCAGAAATAAATTGTGAAACAGAGTTTAGTGTGTGTGATGTTTGCTGGGGAGTGCTCTTGGGATCAACAAATATAAAAGGGAGGGTGAAAAAGCAAGATGGCACAGTAGGAGAAGCTGCTGACCAGAAAAAGTTCTGGAGCTAAATATGACCTAAAGTTTTCTTGTTTGGCTAAAATGGCAAGACTTTTATAGACCCCCACATTCCTTAGTCACTGGATTTGAGCTCCTCTAGGATAAATGCGTCCTCCAGTGAGGCCACTCTGCAGCTATGGCAATCCTAGGGACCTTCCTGCTGACAGTATGCTCAGCTGAGGAGATGATTTCTTCCTCGGGAGGGGATCTGGGTGTCAGAGCTCCACGTCCATCAATGCCAGCCCCTGTGACTCTTGGATTTCCACTTGTTTATATACATTTGTATAGAGACTCTTTTGCACTCTCCCAGGATTCTGGTGACCTCTGTTTCTGGGAGAAACTTAGAAGAGGATTACTGGGAAGTGCTGGAGCTTCCACCACTACAGTTGTTCTCGGGGACATAACTGACACTCATTATCTCTCTCCTACTATTTGTTCTAGTTTCCCTTCACCCTCAGCCACCACCTCTACTAGCCTCATTTAGACCCTTATCCCTGAGTGATCTGAGTCCCTAGTCAACATGCTCTTCTATGGTCAGGGATGCTCTGTCTGTTTATTTATACTCACAACTGCTCAAGGGAGTAAGTTCCAAGAGACAATGGAGCAGATCACCTGGCTTCAAAACATACTGCTCTTTGCTTCCATTGTGGAGGCAGCCCTTGCACTTTCTGATACGTTCAATTACTCCTTCCAAGATAGTGCTTATGATTATTTTTTTAATCTTTCGGTCCCCAGATATAAGGAGGGCAAGGTGCCCCAACAATACACATAGGTGGTAGCTCACTAGGGTTCTTACTGTGTCTGCTGGAAGGAGTGCTCTGGTTTTGATGACTAAGGCCTCTGATGCTACAGAACACAGAGATATAGTGATGGGAAGCACAAATTCCCCAAGAAGGTCACTGGGAGTGATAATAAGTAAAGTTAAGATTTGTGAGGATATAGTTCCTTGTAAAAATCTTTGATTTGAGATATACACTTTATATACAGTAGAGAGTGGCTTATCTGCATTATCCTTTTAAAGTATCTTCAAGCTGGTGCTCTAGTTATGCCTTCAGCAGACTGGAAGATTTTTCTTTCCAGCTAGCAGCTCCTAGTTCATAGAACTTGGGATAAATCAGTGAATCTAAAACTCGTGAGCACACTTTTGTACTTTTCCTCCTCTAAAAGGGATCGCATGATCTCACTTAATGTTGTGTTGGATCCTGTGACATTTTGTAAACCCTGTGGTGATGCTAGCACTTCCTTGTAGACAGGAAAAGAAAACCCAGACCCATAATACATGCCTATTCCTTATAAAAGCATATCTCTAGCTCTTTCATATGGAAAGGACTTCATATGGAAAGGACTTCATATGGAAAGTAGTAAAACTAAAATATCTGGCATGGTGGTTGCAATTAATGTTATTATTTAGCTGAGTTTTCTCAATTTAGTATTCTCAGCACCTCCTAAATTAAGAGATGAAGACCTCTTTTTTTTTTCCTTGCCAGCTTTTCCACACTGGCTTTCACACTTAATTTTCAATGGCCTGTTAATTTTTACATCTGTTGATTTTACCAATACCCACTCAATTTCACTGTTTTTGAAATTACTATTTTCTCCTATTTCTCAAATTATTACTATATTGCACCACCTAAATCTAACCTTAAGATTGGGGTGACTGATAGATTTGCAACCAGATGAGTTAGGCAAGAACCTGTATATATGAGTCTGAAATTCTGGGGAGAGATCAGCATAGGGACAATCTGGTGGTGTAGATTAAAAAAAAGACTTTTTCTTCAGGAATCTCCGCACTGTTTTCCAAAGTAACTGCACCAACTTGCATTCCCACCAACAGTGTAAGAGGGTTCCCCTTTCTCCACATCCTCTCCAACACTTGTTGTTTACCGTCTTGTTCATTTTGGCCATCTAACTGGTGTAAGGTGGTATCTCAATGTGGTTTTGATTTGAGTCTCTCTGATGGCTAATAATGATGAACATTTTAAAAATAGAGCTACCTTATGGCCCTGCAATTGCACTACTGGGTATTTACCCCAAATACGCAGATGTAGTACAAAGAAGGGCCACATGTACCCCAGTATTCATAGCAGAAATGGCCACAATGGCCAAACTGTGGAAAGAGCCAAGGTGCCTTTCAACAGATGAATGGATAAAGAAGATATGGTCCAAAAAATTAATTAAAAAAAATAAAAAGAAGATATGGTCCATATATATGATGGAATATTATTCCTCCATCAGAAAGGATGAATACCTAACTTTTGCATCAACATGGACGGGACTGGAAAAGATTATGCTGAGTAAATTAGGACAAGCAGAGACAGTCAGTTATCATATAGTTTGACTTACTAGTGGAGAATAAGGAAAAACATGGAGGACATTGGGAGAAGGAAAGGAAGGGTGAATTGGGGGAAATCAGAGGGGGAGATGAACCATGAGAGACTGTGGACTCTGAGCCACAAACTGAAGGTTTTGGAGGGGCAGGGGTGGGGATTTGGGTGAGCCTGGTGGTGGGTATTGAGGAGGGCATGTATTGCATGGAGCACTGGTTGTGGTACATGAACATTGAATCTTGGAACACTGAAAAAATAAAATAAAATTAATTTTAAAAAAAAGAAAGAAAATAAACCATTCCTGGCCAGAGTAGTTTACCTTCTTTTCCTAAGTGCTTTAATTTCTCAAACTGAAAGGTAAAGTTGAAGTTCAACATACACATATACATAGCAATTGCCAGATATATGCTAGGTTAAAAGTTATAAGGGAAATAGAAGAATGTGAAAATAAAAGATGTGAGTACACGTTAACATTCAGGAGCTGAAACAATAAAAAAAATTTATACTGATATTCAAAGAAGTATATGAAGAGCTACCTGGGCACTGAAAATACTCCTCAATTAGTTTTTACTGGTGTAGACATATACAGATCCAGTGAAAATTCATATAATTGGGAATTAAGCTCAGAATGAAAATTTGAGAGTATGTCAATAGGAAATTCATGGTAACACAAAATAGCACTTACTAGAACCATGTAAATTTGAGAGAGAAAATATTTTATTTGAGAATGGCATGGCCAAATAAATGCCTATCAAAATAATAATACAGCCATCCAGTGATGGAATATCTGATATGAAAATCTAAAATAATCTATTTCATGACCAGAGAAAAAGTAGATGGGATAGCTCAAGCATGGCTATGAAATATTGATTTTATCTGAATTTTGCATATTATAAAGATTTTTATACCCAATAGATGAAGAATAAGTACTTCAGTCTTTAAATTTATGGTCAAGTTGCTTGAATATTCAGTTTCTTTCAGATGGAGGGAAAGGAAATATTTTCAGAACCAGCAGTTTTGTGGGAAAGCAAAAATAATTTTCCCTCTACCTTTCCATGTTCTTGGCTGAAACCCCTTTGCAATAAAAATAGATTAACAGGAGAAAAACAAATAGAAATTTAATAACATGTGTACTTCCATATGTACCTTTCCTAGGTATCTTCTTGGAAGATACCCAGGAAAACCAAGTAACTCCCCAAAATGGCCCAAGTCAACACCTTAAATACTATCTCTAGATTAAAGAAGAAAGAAGATGTTGGGTATGGGAGAGCCAGTTATGGGAGGTTATCAGGCATAGAAGAGTAAACAAAGGTATGATTGTGCAGATTGAAGTCCATGCCTTCTCTATTAATAAATTTCTAGAGATTTTAGCCATCCTCGTCTTCCTGGCAAAAGAGAGAGACCCTGACAAATGGAGAGTTCTGTTATAAATGTAATTTTCTCTAACAAAAAGGTAACTTCTTCTGGTCTTCAGAATTTTTCCTGTGTCTGCAGTTTTTTAAAAAAATAACCAGCTAAGATAATTCTAATGACAAAGAAGTATATTTTGGGGTGGCAAATTCTGCTCCCTTTCAAGTTCATATGTAATTATAGTACTTCTGAAGAAGAAAGAAGTGAGCTCCCTTTAGAGTTTCCCAGTGGAAATTCTTCTTAAACCTCAATGCCTTCTGAGACTTATAAAATATTCTTGCCTGCCCCAAGAACCACCACAGGTGTTAGAGTATAATCATACCTACCCAGGTCTGGAACTGAGCACAGCTAGAAGTACAGTTTAAATGATGCCAAGTTTCCTTGGACGCAAAGTCATAAATAGCTCTGAATTTTAAAATGTTAAGATTAGATATTAAAATATGTTCCAGTTTCAGGTATTACTATCTTTTGTGACACAAATCAATGTACAGTTGACCCTTAAGCAGCATGTGTTTGAAGTGGGTTGGTCCATATGTACTTGGATTTTTTACAGTATAGTACTGTAAATGTGTTTTCCTTATGATTTTCTTTTTCTTTTTTTGTTTTTTTTACAGGCTCCCCATAGAGCGGGAAGCCTGATGGGCTCAATCCCAGGACCCTGGGATCATGACCTGAGCTGAAGGCAGGAGCCTAGCAACTGAGCCACCCGGAGGCCCCTCCTTATGATTTTCTTAATAACATTTCCTTTCCTCCAGCTTACTTTATTTTAAGAATACAGTATAAAATACATTTAACATATAAAATATGTGTCAATTGACACTTTATATTATTGGTAAGGCTTCAGTCAACACTCTTCAAACACTCTTAGTGTTTAAGTTTTGGGAGAGTCAAAAGCTATATGTGGATCTTCAACTGTGTGAGAGATTGGTTCCCTTAATCTCCATATTGTTTCTACTATGTATCAATATATTTTTATCTACACATTTCTCAATGTATGTTCCCATACTCTATTTGATAAGCCTATGATTGATTTATATAAATAGAAATGATGTTCCCAGTTCCTAGCAATACCTATGACATAGATATTTTTCTGCAAAGTTTTTTTCTGCTTTAATTGCCCTGAAATTTTAATAGTTGTGAGGCACTCTCCCATGTTCTTCAGTACATGTCACAATATTGGATTTTAGAACAAAATTCTACACAAAACCAGAGAAATCTTATATTGCCTTGCACCAGTTGCATGCTTTTAGGGAAGACGAATATCCTGTGCTTCTTGTTTATTCTGTAAATTGAAGAAACTGATCAAAGTTTTATCATAGCCTTTTCCAAATTTTATATAGTATAATAGGATCTTTAAATGATTAATTTTTCTAAAACTAGCACTTGCATGATATTTTTATGCTAAAGACTAAGTCATCCTGTGTTTGAATCATTAGTGATTTTTATTTTATATGAAATATGTTTGGCATTTGTACTTATTTATGTAGGAGAACAACCATGAAATTTAAAAATTAACTCAGAAAGTAAACATGGGTTTCTTGTGTATGAAAAAGAAAAGATAAGATGAGTTGGTCTATGCTGCATAACAATTGGTAAAATTGGTGCTGATTTTGATGTTTATTGGGGAGAAATTTTGATTAGATTTCATTTAGTGTGGAAAATTGGACCCTGCTACAAACTCTATAGTATTCCATGCTCCAGACAGGCTTATAGACCTCTCCATCTGTCAAATATCATGCTCTTTGGTTTGGAACATATTCCTTGGTTTTGAGTATTATGTTTGAACAGATGGAGTGGCCTGTTTGTAGATAAAATTAACAATGCATTTCTGTATATATTAGTCCGTTCTAGTTTTCATAATTTTTTCCCTGTGGTATTTAAAACCCAAATTACATGTGTTGTCTAAAAGAGAGAGAAAGAGGTATGAAAATGCTGAGCTTGAACAACTCAAAATAACCTCATTGCAATTATGGCCAGCATTAAAGGTTTTGAAAAATTGCATGACATATAGAAGGTATTTTTTGAATACTCCTAGAAATATTGAATAGCAAAAATTCCTGTGTTCTAAATCTCTAAAACTTTGTAAGTTAGAACTATAATATTACACTATTGATAAAATTTGATGTTTTCTAATAAAATGCCATTCTCAGATACTGTAAACTATCACAGATGTAAGTATAGAAAGAATACAGGAACTTCAGTGATCAATAGAAATAGATTACATTTAGATCTATCAAAAAAGAAAATTATTTCCTTCCATGACAAATGTATGAACATCTAAAAGGCATTATATCTGTTGTCTAATTTTGTCTTCATATTTTCTTTTTGATTTGTAAAACATATCTATAAATATCTTTATAGATATTAATATATTTCCATAAAATTCCACATGTTTTGTTATTCTAGTTTTTTAAATGACAATATTACATATGTGTATATTTTATATATAACAGCAAAATAACAAAAAATAGTCACAACTATTCTTTGTTTTGTTTGTAATTGCTTCTTCTTTTAACATTTTGAGAAAATCTATTCCAGAAGGTGATATAGTTTGGTATAATTTTTTTCCACTAGTTTTATTTATTTATTTTAATTTAGATTTACTTAGCCAACATATAGTACCTCATTAGTTTCAGATGTAGTGTTCAATAATTCAGTTGCATATAACACCCAGTACTCATCACATCACTTGCCTCCCTTAATGGCCATTATCCAATTACCCCATCTTCCCACCCACCTCCAGTCCAGCAACCTTCAGTTTGTTTCCTATGGTTAAGAGTCTCTCATGGTTTTTCTCCCTTTGATGACTTCCCATTCATCTTTCCCTCCCTTCCCCTATGATCCTCTGTGCTGCTTCTTATGTTCCACATATGAATGAAACCGTATGATAATTATCTTTCTTTGATTGACTTATCTCACTCAGCATAATACCCTCCAGTTCCATCCACCTCAGTGTAAATGGTAAGTATTCATCTGTTCTGATGGCCGAATAATATTTTACTGTATATATTTAACACATTTTTATCCATTCATCTGTCGATGGACATCTCAGCTCTTTCCACCCTTTGGCTATTGTTCCCATTAGATTTTTATTTGCAAAGTAAATGTTTCATCATGACTGTTCTATCTCACATTTACTTAATTTGCTTCCAGATAATTTTTACACTTGTACTGTCAGATTCCCAACACCCCACCTCCATGTTTTCATTGTTTTTGGGTTTTGTTTTATACATGTAAAACATTTACAAAAAGATTGTTGCCTTATCAAATGAGACTTCACAATGAGACTTCTAATCTAGAAAAAAGACATGTTTTCCACTTATTTAATGTATTTTTATTAAATTCAAAGAGTAGATTTTCTATTTTGTATCTCTTCTAAATTGGATTTTTAAAAGACTAAGTTTGCAAGAGAACTATTGCTATGTAAGTACATATTTTCAATTGATGAATTTGCTTAATTTACTTCATTTAAAAATTACTTTTATTAGTTTCTTGGTGTTTTCCTGGAGATTTCCAAATAATCTGACCCTGAATAAATGGTGATAATTTTATTGCTATTTTTTCCTCTCAGTTGCTTAAAATTTTCCTAATTTTTTTTTAAAAGTCAAATAACGACTATGATGATAAACTTTTTTTTCTTTTTTTCTTTACTGAGACTGTCTCCAGTATGAGATATTTACTAATGATTGATGTACCTCTAACTATATCAGAACAATCATCCTGTAATTCTGATGCAGTAGAAAGTAGCTATACTGTTTTTCAATGTCCACATCCTTTTTGCTTTGATGAAGTGCTGGACTACATTTCCCAGACCCTTTGTTCTAGATGGGGCTATATAACTACCTCTCACATAAGCACAGTTCTATATCTGGCCTAGAGCCTAGGTGATTATCTCTCTCCCCTTCCCTGAACGTTGTTCCCTTCCCTGAATGTCACCTGAATGCAAAAAATCCAGTAGAGGCCTGGAGAGAACCCACTGAATAAAAGACTGATTCCTCCAATGACTTTGTGGAGAGAAGCCTTGCTTGGTCCTTCTGCACCCTCAACCCTAACTCCATTGAACACATTGAAGAAGAAATAATTCTTTTTGTCTTAAGCAACTGATATTTGGGGATTATTTGTTAAAATAGGTTTTATATCCTGAATAAATACACTTAAGTTTCTGAAAAAATTAATGAAGAATTGAAGAATTGATGCGGAATGTTTTTGGGGCTCAGTTTTTAAGGTTGCCTTGTATTTTTTTTGTATTATTTAAACTATGGTTGTGATGAATTAAATTAACAGGTTTTCTGTCATTGAACAACATTTCATACTAGAATATGTCTGCTTAATCTCAGCGACTTATTTCGATTTCAGTAGAGTCAATATGTTAATAATATAAAAATATTTATATTTATTTATATTCATTATATTTATATTAATTTATATTCATTATTAATTTATATTCATTATATTTATATTCAAAATTATGACAGACACTAAACTAACTGATTGTGGTAATCATTTCACAATGTATGTGCACCAAGACATTATGCAGCACACCTGAAACTTACATGGTGATGTATGCCAATTATTTCTCAATAATGCTGGATATAAAAAAAATATGACAGATAATAAAGAAATTATACAGCCTGATTTAAAGCTATAAATCAGCTATTAAGGATAATTATTTATACATTTATTTGATTCCTTTCATCATAATGTTATATAATTGCAGACAAACTTATTTAAACATTCTTTTCCTATTTAAAGTATGATAGCCATAGGGACACCTGGGTGGCTCAGTCCATTAAGTGTCTTCCTTGGGCTCTGGTCATGGTCCTAGAGTCCTGGGAACGAGCCCCACGTTGGGCTCCCTGTTCAGTGGAGAGTCTGCTTCTCCTTCTTCCACTCCCCCTCCTTGTGTTCCCTCTCTCATGGTGTCTCTGTCAAATAAATAAATAAAACCTTAAAAAAAATAAAGTGTGATAGCCTTTAAAAAAAGTATAAAGCATAGGGGCACCTGGGTGGCTCAGTGGGCTAAAGCCTCTGCCTTCAGCTCAGGTCATGATCTCAGGGTCCTGGGATCAAGCCCGGTGTTAGGTTCTCTGCTCAGCAGGGAGCCTGCTTCCCCCTCTCACCCTGCCTGCCTCTCTGCCTACTTGTGATCTCTCTCTCTCTCTGTCAAATAAATAAAATCTTTTTTTTAAAAAAAAGAAAAAGTATAAAGCATAAACATCTGGTTATAGACATTTATTTGTTATTTAGATCTGGCATAAACAAGCTTGTTAGACTTTAACACATTAATGGGCACGCCATTCAATTAGTACTTAATAAATGAAACATTACATTAGTACATATAACAACTTCCCACACACATAATAATATTTAGTACTGCTATAATCAAACCTGTTATAGTGACAACAAATACCTCAGTGATATATTCAGAATCTGTGCAATGTTTAAAAAAATTTGAATATCTAACATGATTTAAATTATTTATCTAAGGATTATATATGTAAATTTTTGTTTGTAGCTCTTAAAAATGGTGGAGTTTAGATTTAATAGATCAGCAAAGTCATGTAAGTGGCATACACAACTTGTTAGATTAAAAGTTAACATCACATAGTAGTACCTTCTTAATTATGTAATAACAATATCATCTGGAGACTTACAATAAAATCTTTAAGTAGATAAATTAATTACTTATTAATTCAGCATACAGTAATTTACAAAGATCTTCTTTATGAAGAAAATGTTAATTTCTAAAATGTTAGCTTCACTATCTCTAGTGGAAATCAGGTATCATTAATTTTTTTAAATAATCAACATTGTAATGTATTTCTACCAAATAACATTTTATAAAAATATATGTTATGATAGTTTAGACTTATATCATCTAACCACTTTTCTCTATGGCTTTCATGTTTCAAAATTCTATCTAGAAAGTTGATTCCTTATTTCTTGAAAAAGTAAGATGACCTGATTTAAGCACACTTATTTTTTAGTTTTTTGAACGACAGGCTTTACAAATTAGATATGAGTTTGTTATTGTCATGGAACCTGAATATTGGTCAGTCACTCTATCCAGAGACCTCTAGACACATTGACAAATACCATAAAGAAACAACTGCATCTATTTTTTAAAAACTTGCTATCAAAGAAAATTTCAGTGGCAAGAACAAAAGCAAATTTAAACTGTTTGCCAAGTGTCCATCATTTCTGCTTTCACAAAAAGAATGATCCCCAATGACACTTCTCTCTACTCTAAAATACCTAATATGAGCAGCCAACTTATGAATCATCCTGAGCGAAAAGTCAGACAAGCTAATCATCTTAGTATAAAATCCATTCATCAGTGATTTCCTATAACAACCATTTCCCCTAATCTAATTCATTTTGTGAAGTATTTCAGTGCCGCAAACTCAAAAGGTATCAAGCTGCCATTTTGTTTGTTTGTTTGATTACAATTTTTTCAGGTGAGACAATTGAACATCGAAGTACTGGGACAAGCAGAAATGTCCTGTCTACCTTTCCATAGTGGTCACTTTAAAGAGTTGGTTTTGGTATTTTGTAAAGCAAATTTGGCTTTGACAATATTGAACTGTCTGTTCAGTTCAAAAACACTTTATAATCTGACTATATCACAAACAGTTATGTTTGGCTTTGTTTCAATCTCTCTCTGTCTGTCTCTGTCCTTCTATCTATAGATCTACACACATGTGTTTGTGTGTGTAATTAATGACTCGTGGTTTTTGGAATCAAGTTCAGTTCTAATTCTTACCAAATAAGTAATCTTGGGTAAACTATATAAGTTCTCTATGGCTCAGTTTCATGATCTTTAAAAAAAGATAATAATAGCAATTGAAAATTTTCTGGACTAATACATTTAAATTACTTAGAATATTGTCCAGCTTTTATTGAGTATTCAATAAATATTAGCATAACATTTTAAATGGAAGATTCTATTGTGAAAATTATATTGAGAGGAGTTAAAAATAAAAGATAAAAGAAAAGCTTTCAGAATAAATATCTTAGTACTCTAGAGTAGATACAGTTAGATATGAGCTAGTATCCACGATTTTCTGCATTAAGCTTGCTGTCACTTAATATGCCTCTGAAGATATGTTCAGCCCTTTATTTTTATTTATTTTATTTTTAAATTTATTTCATTTTTTATTTATTTTTTAAAGATTTTATTTATTTATTTGACAGAGAGAGAGAGAGAGACAGCAAAGAGGGAACGTAAGCAGGGGGAGTGGCAGAGGGAGAAGCAGGCTTCATGCTGAGCGGGGATCCCAATGTGGGGCTTGATCCCAGGATGCTGGGATCATGACCTGAACTGAAGGCAGACACTTAACGACTGAGCTACCCAGGTACCCCTATTTTATTTTTTTAAATTCCATCCGTAGATGAATGAATAAAGGAGATATGGTATGTATATACTATGGAATATTACCATAAAAAGATGAAATCTTGTCATCTGCAACAACATAGATGGATCTAGAGGGTATAATATTAGGTGAAATAAGTCAGTCAGAGAAAGACAAATACCATATGATTTCATTCATATGTGGAATTTAAGAAATAAAACAAAGAAAAAAAAGAGACAAGCAAAAACAGATTCTTAAATATAGAGAACAAATGGTGATTGCCAGAAAGTAGAAGGGTGAGGGGATGATTGAAAAAGATGAAGGAGATTAAGAGTACACTTAGAACGATGAACACTGAGTAATGTATGGAAATGTTGAATCAGTGTATTGTACAGCTATAATACAATACAGTATATTCAGCTCTTTAGATAACCACTTTTTTTCCATTAGGTATTTTGATGGCTTCTCCATGTGAAGTTTTTGTGAAAAATAGAGGCTGAAAGTGAAGTGAGCTATAACATTCCTTCCCCTTTCTTTCTAAAAGTTAAGACATGGGTATTTTTAATAGTCTTGGCCAGTTGGTACTTCAGTCTTTGAATTTAGAGCAAGTGACTTAAAGAAATCAGGAATGCCAGCTATAACTCAGAGTACCGGTGAAGTTCATTGTCCAGCAATAGCACAATGAATGTGCAGAGATGGCAGCAGGCCATCCTAACAAATTATTCCTATGGTTTATAATGGTTGTGTTTTCTGTTACCTGCTTTATAAAGGCTACTTCTCCAGGTTTCTTTTGATTCTGTACTCTGTCTAATATACTTCCAATAAATTCAGTCTTGTTGATCCTGTTTTATTATCATTAATTCAGCTATTTTTTGTTGTTGTTGTTTGTATGGATACCCCAACTAACTCGCACTTGACTAATATCGTGACAATGATGACCACCTTTAGAAGGGAGAACTTCTGTGAGAATGGATAGACTCACAGCCCAGAACAAAAGGATTCAGTGCAACACTGTAACATCTTTGATTAACACAATGGAAAGTAGTTTCTCTCAGAGAGAGAAAATAACCATGGCAGTGGTGGCAAGAAATGCAAGTCACTGGCCCTTGGTCTATAGAAAATCTCACTATAGCAAGTAAAAGCTCAACACTGACCATGGCTGAGTTGTAGATGGAGCATTCAGTATCAGGAGGTACTTGGGAAAATAAGGTTTCTCAAATCCTTGGTACCAGAGAAATGCCATTTTTTTTTGTGTTGTTACTACATTGTTGAAGATGGTTAAGATAACCTAGGGAATTATAATAATAATTCCAGCTAATATTTATTGAATGATTACTATGTACTGGGTACTCTTAAAAGTATTTTGTACATTTTATTTCCATATTGTACTAATTGTAAAAATAATTATCTTAATTATACAAACTAGAGCATGATATAACAAAATCAATTTATTAAGAGGTTCAAGTACAAGTTAAAAAAAATTTGCTTGGGGTACCTAGGTTATTTAGTTGGTTAAATGCCCAAGTCATGGTTTTGGCTTGGGTCATAGTCTTATGGATAATGGGATGGAGCCAGGTGTCAGGTTCCATGCTCAGCGGGCCATCTGCTTGGGATTTTCTCTCTCTCCTGCTCCTCCCTCCCCAATCTCTCAAATAAATAAATCTTTTAAACTCTTTGTGTCTACATGGTAACATCTAATCCATATGATAAAAATAATTGCATCACTTAACCCATAGGGTTGTTGTAAGGATTAAATGAATCAATCCACATAGAGCTCCAAAAACAATACCTAGACCAGACATAGAAAACACTCAAAATATGCTATCAAGAGGATTTTTTTCTTGGTTTCCCTGAATATCCCTATGTTGTCTTTCAAATTTAATTAGAATGAAAATAATATGTGTTAAAAAAATGAAATGATTACCACGTAATGATCTCCAGTAATTTAAAAGTGGTATATAGCAATGATGATATACATTACTCATTATAACTAATTTATGCTATGTACTCTACTTTGAGACTTAATGCATGTATATAATTATTTTAGCATAAAATACTTGATAGTTTTATATCTAAATTCTTTGCTTTACATGAATGATTTCTGAAAGCTTTCTTATAGAAATGCTGACAAAGAACCTCATATCCTAAAACTTCAGATATAAATGTTTTGAAATTTAATTAGTAAATAAAACATTTAAAATAAAGTAACTTAAAAAAGAATTTAATCTTGTTTCTGAAAACATTTACAAACATAAACAAATAACATGAAAATGAATAAGATCAGTAGGTTTGATAAGAAAATTCAATTTATAGAGATAACAACTTAATTTCTATTTTTATTCTTTTTGTTCATTTGTTCGCTTCTACATTATCATAAATAAAGTTGAGAGGAGCATTCTGGTAAAAAAAGAAAATTTGATGTAACTTTTTGGTAAGCAGTCTAATCTATATATTGTAGAAAATGTATGTAATTGTTATCTTTTAGACCCAAAATAGAGAAGCCAGAAGTTCTGATTTAGATGGGAGATAACATAGAGATGTAATTTCTTAAAAATGTGATCCATATTTTACTATAATAAAAGATCCTTTTATGTAGTTTTTATATATTTAATCAAATTGAACCATAAACATATTTTAAATAGTAATATAATAGACATTTTTAGTTGATTTCACTTTTAAACTTTTTTCATTATACATTCATAACAATAAAGTTTTATCAAATGAGTAATAGCTGCCAAAAACTACATAAAAACTACATAAAAACTAAATGATTTATGTTAAGTGATTTATAAAATACATTATGTTTGATTACCTGGAGTGGCTACCATTTTTATTCCTATTGAATAAAAGAAGATATTGATGAGAAGATTAAGATTTATACCTATTTTATAGATGGTAACTTGTCCAAAGTTACATAGAACCAGTGATCACCCTCTGACTCCAAACTCTGTGCTTTTTGTCAAAAAGTCTTCCTGTGTCAAAGGTTAAGGTTTCCATTTATTTTTATTTACTTTTTTATTATTTTATTTTATTTTATTTTATTATTTTATTTTATTTTATTTTATAAGATTTTATTTATTTATTTGACAGAAGGAGACACAGTGAGAGAGGAACACAGCAGCGGGGGTGGGAGAGGGAGAAGCAGGCTTCCTGAGGAGCACAGATCCCAATGTAGGACTCTATCCCAGGACCCTGGGACCATGACCCAAGCCAAAGGCAGACGCTTAATGACTGAGCCACCCAGGCACCCCAAGATTTCCATTTTTAAAGGTTTTATATATTTATGTGTGTGTCTGTGTGAGACAGAGAGAGAGAGCAGGGGAAGGGACAGAGGGAGAGGAAGAGAATCTTAAGCAGTCTCCTCACTGAGCTCAGTCTGATGTAAGACTTGATTTCAGGACACTGAGATCATGACCTGAGCCAAAACCAAGAGTCTGATGCTAAACCAACTGAGCCACCCAGGTGTCCTGTTTTTAACTTTTGAATATGTTTCCCATTTTTATCATATTTTCAAGTGAAATATGTATTTTCAATTTGAGAGACATATGGGAACTTTTCATAAACACTTGTCTTAAATACTTAGGAATGATTTTTAAAAATGTACCACCTGTCACTAATAGAGTCCATTTCACCAGGAAAATCTCTAAATGCTGGGTTCACAAAACAAACAATAAAAAAATTAAAAAAGGTGTTTAAAGCCATCAGGGAATAAAACGTAGTTAAATCTTATGACTCCAAGAACACAGAGAGAAGGGAACTAAACTGAGGTTAATTGGATTTCCTTAGTAGCTTTTCACTCTGGTTTCACTTGTTTCCTAAGGTGTGCCCAAATAGTCTAGAAACATTGCAAACCAGGTAGAGAATAAGCTATACAAGACCTGGAAAAATGCTGGAACCTGTTCAGTCTCTGATAGAGAAAGGGATCAATCCTTGCTCTTCCACTGCTTGGCAGAAGGAAAATAAATCCCTTAGGAGGGTTAGAACATCGTTCAGATACTCTGCAGTTTCTTTCACAATGTCCACCAATCAACAACAATAAATGATCTAAAATCAAGGAAAATGAGAATAAACAATTCTCTTAATGCTAGAAGTGACTTACAAAGACTTTAAAGTAACCTGGATATATATATGTTCAAGAAAAGACATAAAACAGAAATGTTTCATAGGAGAACTAGAAAGTATTTTCAGAAGAACCAAAAAAACCCACTTAGAACTATAAAATTATTTGTTGGTTATCTCTTACTGGATTGGAAGATACATTGGCAGAGAATATCAAGATAGAAATGAAAAGAGAGAGAAAAGGAAAAAACAACAAACTGGGTATGATCATATAAGATAAAATACTAGTAATGAGTAATGCTGCATCTATTTAAAACATAGAATCTGTAGGGCGCCTGGGTAGCTCAGTGGTTTAGACCTCTGCCTTTGGCTCAGGTCGTGATCTCAAGGTCCGGGGATCAAGCCCTGCATCGGGCTCGCTGCTCAGCGGGGAGCCTGCTTCTCCCTCTCTCTGTCTGCCTCTCTGCCTGATTGTGATCTCTCTCCTCTCTGTCAAATAAAGAAATAAAATCTTAAAAAAAAACCCAAAACATAGAATCTGTGTTTAAAATGCACCCAGAGAGTAAACCCTGGACCCAGAAATCTTCATTGATTAGTTTTTTTTTAATTTTATTTATTTGACAGAGAGACAGAGATCACAAGTAGGCAGAGAGGCAGGCAGAGAGAGGGGGAAGCAGGCTCCCTGCTGAGCAGAGAGCCCATGCGGGGCTCGATTCCAGGACCCTGAGACCATGACCTGAGCCGAAGGCAGAGGCCTTAACCCACTGAGCCACCCAGGTGCCCCCATTGATTAGTTTTTCTTAAAATAAGTTACAAACCTTACCCAAATTATCAAATAGAAAAAGAGGGGATGCTTATAAATTTATCATATATGGCTAGGATAAACCTGATAACAAACCTGAAGAGGATATTATAGGAAAGTAAAATTCTAATGCAACCTCTCTCACAAAGACAAGTGGAAATCCCAAACAAAATATAAAAAAATTAATAGAGGAATATATTAAAATTATTCCATACAATTATCAAGAGAGGTTTTTCAATAGTGCAGAATTTAACAATGCAAAACACAGTCAATCTAATTCTGTATTTTAAAAGAATATACTTTTTAAAACCATAAGTAATCATTGCAATTAATATATAAATAGTATTTGATGTAACCAACACATGTGATAGAATGAAACAAAGTAATATTATGAGCAATTTAGGAATAGAAGGATGAAGACTTTCTTACTCTGATAAGGGCATCTTAAAAAGATACACAAACATCACAATTAATTCTGAAAAAATAAAAATATCATTCCCTGATTTCCAAAACAAGGATTCCCAGTATCACCAATTACTTTAAACGTTTTCCTATAGACCCTCACCAATACAGTAAGGCAGAAAAAATAATCAATGTAAAGCAGGAAGTAAAATTGTCATTTTTAGCAGATGACAAGATTATATATGTAAAAAAAGAAAAGGTCCAAAATTAACAAATAGAATTAACAAGGTAATTCACCAAACTTATTGGATCAAATACATCATTAAATAAATTTAATTATACGTATATGCAGCAGTAATAAATATAGTAAATTTTTACTTAGCTTGAAGTAACATAAAAAACACCTAAGACTTAGAAATAAATTTGCAAATGATATATAACACTTCAATGCAGAAGATTATAAACTTTGGAGAAGAACATATTAGGAATAATCAAAATTTATTTTATGTTTTTGGAAATTTTTAAAGGGTGGTTTTCTCACAAGAATGGAAAAATAAATTTAAGGAACAAAACAGATTGGCCAATAAGAGACCACACATGCTCAGTCACTTGATTTATTACAAAATCCCACTTCAGTTCTGTGGGAAAAAGTTTCTTTTCCAAAAAATGTACTGCATTGATTGGGTATATATATATTTTTTAATTTAACTTAACTTTTTAATTAACATATAATGTATTATTTGCCCCAGGGGTACATGTCTGTGAACCATCAGGCTTACACATTTCACAGCACTTACCATAGCACATACCCTCCCCAATGTCCATAACCCAGCCATCCTATCCCTACCCACCCACCTCCCAGCCACCCTTAGTTTGTTTTGTGAGTTTAGGAATCTCATGGTTTGTCTCCTTCCCCATCCCATCTGGTTTCATTTCTTTCCCCCTCGCCCCCACATTGCCCCACCCTGCCTCTCAAATTCTTCATATCAGAGAGATCATGTGATAATTGTCTTTCCCTGACTGATTTATTTTGCTTAGCAGAATATCATCCAGTTCCATCCATGTCATTGCAAATGGCAAGATTTCGTTTCTCTTGATGGCTGCATAGTATTCCATTATGTGTGCGTGTGTTTGTGTGTGTGTGTGTGTGTATACACTTATATATATATATACACTTCTTCTTTATCCAATCATCTGTTGATGGACATCTAGCTTCTTTCCATAGTTTGACTACTGTGGACATTGCTGCTATAAACATTTGGGTGCACGTGCCCCTTCGGATCACGACATTTGTATCATTCACGTAAATACCCAGTAGAGCCATTGCTGGGTTGTAGGGTAGCTCCATTTTCAACTTTTTGAGAAACTTCCATACTATTCTCCAGAGTAGCTGTACCAGCTTGTATTCCCACCAACAGTGTAGGAGGGTTCCCCTTTCTCCGCATCCTTGCCAACATCTGTCATTTCCTGACTAGCTAATTTTAGCCATTCTGACTGGTGTGAGGTGGTAACTCACAGTGGTTTGACTTGTATTTCTCTGATGTCAGGTGATGTTGAGCACTTTTTCTTATGTCTTGGCCATTTGGTTGTCCTCTTTGCAGAAATGTCTGTTCATATCTTCTGCTCATTTTTTTTTTTTAAAGATTTTATTTATTTGACAGACAGAAGAGAGAGATCACAAGTAGCCAGAGAGGCAGACAGAGAGGAGGAAGCAGGCTCCCTGCTGAGCAGAGAGCCTGTTGCAGGACTCGATCCCAGGACCCCGAGATCATGACCTGAGCCAAAGGGAGGATTAACCCACTGAGCCACCCAGGCGCCCTGATCTTGTTTTTCCATTTCTTGGTGTCTTTGTCAATTTTCATGAGTACTTTGTGGTTTTCTGAGTACAGATTCTTTACCTCTTTGGTTAGGTTTATTCCCAGGTATCTTATGGTTTTGGGTGCAATGATAAATGGGATTGACTCCTTAATTTCTCTTCCTTCTGTTTTGCTGTTGGTCAGAAAGCTCTCTTTTAATTTTTAAAAGATTTATTTGTTTTAGAGAGAGAGAGAGAACAAGTGAGCAGGGGGAGGAGCAGAGGGAGAAGGGGATAATCTCACAGATTCCCTGCTGAGCTTGCAGCTGGATAAGGGACTCCATCCCATGACCCCAAGATCATGACCTGAGCTGAAATCAAGAGACCAACACTTAACTGACTGAGCCACCCAAGTGCCCCCATTTTTTTTTTTAACATTTTATTTATTTATTTATTTGACAGAGAGAAAGAGGTCACAAGTAGGCAGAGAGGCAGGCAGAGAGAGAGGTGGAAGCAGGC
>CM053605.1:40898570-40926942 GCA_028646535.1 Procyon lotor
GAGTCTTCCCAATGCTTTTTTCATAATTAAGTGGACAAATGGTAAGAAAAAAAACATTTCTCTCTCATTTTATTTTATCAACTTTTTCTCTTTTACAATTTAGAGCTGTCATGAAAGAAACAGAATCACCAACTTAAGCTGTCATTTACCAGCATTCCTAAATTGAGTAACATATAATTAATATTCTTACATAGTGTTAATATCTAGTCTACAGATGGGAGAAATTTGATTGCCTGTCACTAAAGACATTGAGTTGCTTTCTATGAGTTCTTACTGCTAATTTTCAAGTTTACTTTCTTTATATGTGTTTGTAAGGTCTTTCAATAGAGAGGAAGTTAGTTTTCCTGAAGCTATCTGCTCAAAATTTTTTTTTTGTTTAACAAAGATTCATTCTCAACTAGTGTCCTTGAAAACTTTAAATAAGTTTACAAATTTTATGGGAGTGATGATTAAAGACCCTCTAATTTTAGGTGAGAAGAATTGCAAACACTGCATATTAAATAGAAGAGCAGATTAGGTTTTCGCCCTCCCCCCTACTTTTTTGAGAAATATAATTGTATAAATTTAAAGGGTACAATATGATGATTTAATATCTATCTATCTATCTATCTTTCTATCTATCATCTATCATCTATCATCTATATGAAATGATTACCAAGATCAAGATAGTTAACACATCTTTCACTTCACATAGTCAACTCTTTATGTATTTATTTTTTTGTGTTGTGAGAACCTTAAGATTTATTCTCAGCAACTTCCAAGTATACAATACCATGTTATTATCTACAGTCATCATGCTGTACATTAGATCTGCAGAATTTACTCATCTTATAACTGAAAGTTTATATTCTTTGACCTACATCTCTCTATTCCCCCTTGCCCCTGGTCCTTGACAGCCACCATTGGATTCTTTGATAGGTAAGAACACAGTATCATCATTTTGTTGTTTTTTTATTGTTTTATAGTTTTCTTGTTCCTTTCTTTCCTTCTGGGTGTTTTATTTTGTGAATTGTTGATTTTTATAGTGGTATGCTTTGATTCTTTTCTCTTTATCATTTGTGTCTATATTAGAGGTTTTTATTTGTGATTACCATGAAGTTTTCATAACATGCCTTATATTTGTAAGTCAATTTTAAGTTAATAATGATGGAAAACAATTTAACTGTAACATATTTTACTCAATTCTCTTTGTAAGATTTGTTTGATATGCTTGAGCTTTTAATTGTAGATAGCTACATGGGTTGATGATGGCTCAAGAATTCTCATTCTGTGTTTTAAAGTTTTCTCTATTTAGTGACGAGACATGTAGATAATATATGTTCAGTAACAGTCATAGTTTTATGTATTCCCCTAAAGGAAGCAGAGTAATATACTCTTAAAACTGTTTGCTCTGAAATAAGATTGACAAGATGTAAATAACAATGGAACAAATGGAAAATCTTCCATTTGCTCAGCTGTGTGGATCCCGGAAAAATCACTTAATTACCCTTTGGGTCAGTTTCCTCACATGTAACATGTGTAACGTGTAACACTTAACACCAAACTTGTAGGTTGTTGAGAGGTTAAATGAATTAATAAAAATATTATGGATTAATAAATACATATTATGTTAACAGTCTTTCAAAAATAACTAAAAATGTAAGTTATATATGTGCCTGGCACAGAGCAAGGGTTTAGATGTTAGCTATTATCATGATTACTACTTCTAAAAAGATAGGTTTTTAATTGTGAAAGTGTACTTTTGCCTGGACCATTTCAATCTCCTCATCCTGATTCTCTTTATTGAGAGAACGTAAATCTTTATTTACGTTTATTCCCTCTTCAAGGCCTAGTTCAAATACTCTATCTAACCTTATGCTTAATTTGTTATCATTTGTTTGTATCTCTTATCAACTTGTTGTTTTTAATTTACTGTATTGTAAATATTTATGTAGGTTTTCTCTACCAGAAACTATATCTTGAGGACTATGCTGCATTCAGAGTGCTTAGCTCAGCATTTTGAACTTAGAAGAATATATCATTAATGTTTGTAAAAGTTTGCTTTTGATTTTTTTTATTTCAGTGATTGTAATTATGGTTTACCAAACTCTAAACCACAGTCTAAGCCTGTGTGTGTGTGTGTGTGTGTGTGTGTGTGTGTGTGTGTGTGTGTGTGTCTTCCTTCCTGTTTCTTCTGCCCTTCAGGCACTATCATTTGCTTATTAATCTTCAGGTCACTTGAAACTGACAGATGGCTATCTTATTGGAAAAAGAAAAAAATTCTAAGCTATTTTGGGGAAACCATTTGTGCATAAACTTAGTAACTATGGGGCAAATATACTATTGTAAATATTCTATATAGATCTGCTATATTGTATGGCTACAACCAAGACTGAACCCTCAGATTGCATGCCTCAATGAGAGACTTGGGAAATACCATCTTTGGAACATTTTCTTTTTTTCCTCCAGGAAGGACCGTGGTAGAATTCCAGTAGCACTGGGCATACGGTCAGAAGACTTGGATTCAAGCCCTGGCTGTTTTGTGTACCACATGACTTTGTAATCTGAATGTGGCTTTCCACCTCTATTACATATATATGGGGTGACATCAGTGCTTTAAGACTCAAGTTCAACAGAGACTTAGTCAATAGACTTGTCCGGTCCTCCTTGGTGGGAGAGGCTGGCAAAGGGAAAGCAGAATGTGGTGTCAGAAGCTCTTTTAAACTAGAGAAGTTCTATTTGTATTTATTTGTGTATGAGTATGCACATTTTTAGAAATCTAGATTGATAGGAAAGGATTACAACGATGGAACATTTAAAATACTCTCAAGGTTTCTAGCCACTAGAATTGCATAAATATTCCGATAATATTTTTGTTCAATGACCTAATAGATGGATGTTGGAGAAACACTATAAGCAAACACTTGATTTATTCATCCTATACCACACGACTGCTGGAAGGTGTTTTAAAATCAAGTTATCTGGATTCATAGTTTATTTCAAGTCAAATTCCTCTTTTATTTATTATTTTTGAGAAATATATATGCATAAATTGATTATGGCAGTGAACATGGGACAATTATAATTATTTTCAATGGACAAGGATTGAGAATTCATATTTTCAACCACTGTGTTTTCTATCCTTACATTTCAAAGAGAGTATCTATCCTTCACAATTAATAAACAAAAATGGCAAAATAGAAGTTTAATAATTTCTGTAACATCATTCGAAATACGCCTAAGCGTAGGAGGTATAATTTTTTACATTTAGATTTTGTGTGCTTTTCTTCCTTTGACTTAATCCTTTGCTTTTAAAACCACAAACTTCCTAGCATTGCTGCTGCACATTCAAAATATAATGGCATTTGACAGTAAATACATAGCCTCATCAAATCACTTATCTCCCCATGCTTCTGCAGTAATAGTGAGGGAATCTGAATAAATCACATCTCAAAGGGTACAGCTGCTCTCAAACAGCATAACTAATGAATTGCCGTGACTGGAAGAGA
Source organism: Procyon lotor (assembly GCA_028646535.1). Classification (NCBI taxonomy): domain Eukaryota; kingdom Metazoa; phylum Chordata; class Mammalia; order Carnivora; family Procyonidae; genus Procyon; species Procyon lotor. The sequence goes on from CM053605.1 coordinate 40,902,059, forward strand.
GCAAGCAATGTCTTGCATTCATGATCTAAGACAGCTGACGGCCCAGTGCTTGAGCGGAATCAGTCACCATAACTAATTACAACTTGAAAAATTATAGCCATTTTCTATGCTAATAATTAGTAAACATCTAGTAGCGATTCTCAGAAAATACATTGCCATAGAGTTTAGAGAATGGTGAAATAATACAATTCGTACTGTAATACAGCCCCATCTTTTTGTTTTATTTTTACCTTTCCCTTTTCTTTATCAAAATTACAGTTGTCTGAGTATTATTTTAAGGCATACTTGATAATATGAGTTAATAAAAGAAACTAATGATAATAATACTGTTTTGAACACAAGAAATATGCTAAGAAATGGATTTCAGGTACATTCATCACACACAAAAATGGGAACTCAGTAGATATGTTAATTAGCTTGACTGAAATCATCATTTTACTGTATATATCAAATCATCATTTTGTACACCTTAAATATAGCCAATTTTTATTTAAAAAATATATGTATAGAACACAATGATGTAATGATAGAGATATTAAAAGTTACAATAAAGAAACGGTAACTAGCCATGAAATTAGCTCTCATTTCAGTTGTGTGTTTATTTATATTTACACAAATTGCATAATATTTTGGTATCTTCCCAATGCTATAGTGTAGGATTGTGGTTAATATGTACTAAAATAAATTCCACATTTGAGAACTGTTTCAAAACAAGAAACAGAATTAAGAATTTGATATTTATTTAGTACATTTGGCTGATATTTAAATTTTATAATCATACAATTTATTCTACAGCTAAGTTATCATGTTCACAGGTAATATTTGTATCTGTGGAATATAGTCAAAAGAGTAAATAACTTCCCTATATAATCACATGAATTGAATTGAAAGTACATTGTGTTTCTAAAAAAGGAAGTAAGGAGGGAAAGAGAGAGGTTGTTCAACCTCCTTGTTAACCAAAAAATGTGAAATAAAATTACAGGGGCACCTGGGTGGCTCATTCAGTTAAGGAGTTGCCTATGGCTCAGGTCATGATCTCAGGGTCCTGGGATAGAGACCTGCATTGGGCTCCCTGCTCAGGAGAGAGCCTGCTTCTCCTTCTCCCTCTGATTGCTGCTCTGCCTACTTGTGTTCTCTATATCTCTATCAAATAAATAAATTCAATCCATAAAAATATTTAAAAAAAGAAATAAAATTACAACTAGGTAAGCTGCAACAAAATTTGTCCTCTTTTAAGTGCTGGTAAAAATATAAGTTGTCAACAGATAGTCCCTCTCTTGTACTTATTAATAAATATTTCATGGGGAATACATACTTCGATTTTATAATTAACATATGCATGCATAATATAATGACTTAATATGTTTATATACAGCCCAACTTAAACATATGGATGCCCAGATATCTGCTTATCTCATTTCAAGTACAAATACAAGCTCCATCACCTTCCTACATTATGAGTCAATCATATAATATAAAAATTTCTGGAATTACAAAATTAGTCTCATTTTATATTACATAGCTGGCAATTTCTAAAAAATGTGAATATCGTGTTATCAAAGTTTTACAGTTTGTTTTTAATATATTTTGATAAAAATGCTAAAACTTTTATCACTAAATCTAACATTAAGCATATTAGTGGAAGGCCTCATGCTTTTTATTTTTGAGTATTCTCATTTGAGAGGTTAATATTTTCTACTATGTGTAAATTACAAAGAAAGGTAACATTCCATTCTGATGTATAATATGCACACATATAAGAAAGCCTTATTTCTTTCATTTCCAGAGTTTGAGTCACCACTTTTTCCTAAGAACACCTCTGATTTCCCTCAAAGAGATTTTTCTGTTAATACGATATTTATTTTTCAGAGATATGATATTGATTTCTTTGAAAAATATAATATATGTAGACAATTTACATTATCATACATTTTCACCTCTCATGTTAAAAAAACATGCATTTTGTATTCAACATCCCTGACAGTGCCACAATAAATATTTTCAAATGATGCCCAAATCTAAGCAGTAAGATAGAATGATTACAGAATCCCTCTTCCACATGCAAATCAATCCAAATATATTGAACTAATAAATATGCTTCTTTTAAATTTAAAAGCCATAACAGAGATGAATTAATGAACAAACAGGTAAAATCCATAACACAGAGATTGGGTCCAAGTTGGATAAAGGAGAGATGGATGCTGAGGATAAGATCTCAAGGAGTCAGAATAGAAACTTCAGAAATTGGCACAGATATCGAGGCTCACAGATCAACAAAGGCTGGACATCAATCAAGATAGGTGTCAAAAACATAAAGGTAGAAAAAGCTTTAGTTGATAAATAAGTCACATATAAAATTTTAAGTACTGAAAATAATATAGATATTTATAACTATTTCTTGGGTCTAGAAAACTTCTATTGTGTTGGTAATTAATTAAAAATATGAAGAAGAAAAGAGGATTAAATATGTGCCATTAGCAGTTGTTCATGTATTTGAGTTTAATATATTTTTTTTTTTCTGTACTCTTCTCTACTTCAAATTTAAGTGTCCTGGGCATCTGAGTGACTCAGTTAGTTAAGCATTCAACTCTTGATTTTGGCTCAGGTCATGATTTCAGGATTGTAAGATCAAGTTTCAATTGTGCCCCAAGCTCAGTGGGGAGTCTGCTTGAGATTCTCTTTCTCGCTCTCCGTGTTCCTTCCCACCACTTTCTCTCTTTCTCTCAAAATAAATAAATAAACCTTTAAAAAAATAAAATTAAACCATCACTGATTCAGTTCTACAAAATTAAAACCCATATCTTAATGCACCAATCCTTCTTTCATCAAATATTTTCTTCCCATAATCAGTATGTACCTCAGCTCTTGATGCATTGTGATTGTTCAATGAACTTTCATTAAACCAACAAATATATATTAAATGAGTGCTCAGAGTGATCTGATACCATAGGGATAAAGTAACAAGGACAAAAATAATAACTTGAATATTTTTTATGAGGATTCATACTTAGAAGACGCATAAAGTAATATAGGTATAGGCACAGGAAGTAATTTTTTCATAAACTAAAAACTGCCTATTTAATTTATATTGTGGAGTTAGAGAAGAAGATCATGGCCACTGCAACTTGGCAAGTTGTAGGGCAAAGCCACATCTCCTGCCATAGATAGGACACTAGTAGTAGTTAGGTAAGGAAGAAAAGTATAAAAGTATAAAAGTTGTAGGGCAAAGCCACATCTCCTGTCATAGATAGGACACTAGTAGTAGTTAGGTAAGGAAGAAAAGTATAAAAGTATAAAAGTTGTAGGGCAAAGCCACATCTCCTGTCATAGATAGGACACTAGTAGTAGTTAGGTAAGGAAGAAAAGTATAAAAGGAAAAAAAGTATAAAAGTATAAAAAGAAAAGGTAAGGACCAGTGATTTCATTCATTGCCACCTTATATATTGAAAGATTAACTTTGAATTCCTAAGAACTGGAGCTTGAATTCAATCACTACCACTTAATTCTGAACAAAATATTTACTAGTCCTTGATGCTGAACACTTTTACATGGTGTATCAAATATACTAAGGAGTTGGGATACCTGGATGGCTCAGTCAGTTGAGTGTTCAGCTCAGGTCATAATTCCAGGGTCTTGGGATCAAGTCCCATGAAGGGCTCCTTGGTCAGCTGGCAGCCTGCTTCTCCCTCTGCTTGTCAATCCCCTGCTGTTCTCTCTCTCCCTCTCTCTCTCACACTCATGTAAATGAATAAAATCTTAAAAAATATATATACAAGGAGTTGAAAAATTTGACAATAAAATCATATAATGGTTGTCTATTGAAGACTTCTGTAAGTGCTTGATATGGATTAAATTATTAACCATTTCCACAAACCTATGAGTAGATACTATCATTATCCTCATTTGAAAGATAAACTGAGACACGGGATATTTAATAAGAAACTTGCTCAAGTTTAGGCAGCTATTGAATGCTAGCTATAATATTTTAGAGTTTAGAATCTGCACAATTAACCATTATGCCATTCTGTCAAATCTTTACATTTAAGTGTATTTTTTTTAAGGAAAGAACACTAGCATGATGACTATTAGTTTTGCTGGTAATAATTTTTTTTTCCCTAATATGGCACAGAGCTGTTTTTTTTTTTTTTTAATTCCAGTATAGTTAACATACAGTGTTATATTAGTTTCAGGTGTACAGTATCATGATTCGATAATTTCATACATCACCCAGTGCTCATCAGGACAAGTGCATTCCTTCACTTCCATCCTCTATTTTTATCCATCCCCCCAGCCATCTCTCCCATCTTTGTTCTCTATAGTTAAGAGTCTGAGGGGTGCCTGGGTGGTTCAGTTGGTTAAGTATCTCCCTTTGGCTCCGGTCATGATCCCAGGGTCCTGGGATCAAGCCCCACATCAGGATCCCTACTTAGAAGGGAGGCTGCTTCTCCCTTGTCCTCTGCTCTTTCCCCTGATCATGCTTGCCCTCTCGCACTCTTTCTCCCTCAAATAAATAAAAAAATCAATCTGCTTCTTGGTTTGTCTCTATTTTTTCCTCTGCTCATTTGTTTTCTTTCTTAAATTCCACATATAAGTGAAATCATTTGTTATTTGTCTTTCTCTGACTGACTTATTTCACTTAACCTACTCTCTTAGCTCCATCAGTATTGTTATAAATGGCAAGATTTCATCTTTTTATGGCTGCATAATATTCGTGTGTGTGTGTGTGTGTGTGTGTGTGTGTGTGTGTCTGTGCGACACATCTTCTGTATCCATTCATCTATTGATGGACAATTTGGCTAATATAATTTGTCTATTGTAAATAATACTGTTTTAAACCTAAGGATGGATGTATTCTTTTATTTTTATTTTTATTTTTTATTTTTTTTTATTTATTTGACAGAGAAGAGAGAGATCACAAGTAGGCAGAGAGACAGGCAGAGAGAGGGGGGAAGCAGGCTCCCTGCTGAGCAGAGAGCCCGATGCGGGGCTCGATCCCAGGACCCTGAGATCATGACCCGAGCTGAAGGCAGAGGCCTTAACCCACTGAGCCACCCAGGTGCCCCGTATTCTTTTATTAATGTTTCTGTATTTTGAAGTAAATAACCAGTAGTGTGGTTACTGAATCATAGAGTAGTTCTATTTTTAACTTTTTGAGGAAACTCCATACTGTATTCCAGAGTGGCTATACTAGTTTGCATTTCCATCAACAGTGCAAGGGGGTTCCTTCTCCACATCTTCACTAACCTGTATTTCTTTTGTTTTTGATTTTAGCCATTCTGACAGGTGTGAGTCAATATCTCATTGTGGTTTTGATTTCCATTTCCCTATTGATGGGTAATGCTGAACATCTTTTCATGTGTCTGTTGGCCATCTGGATGTCTTCTTTGGAGAAATATCTGTTCATTTCTCCTGCCCACATTATAATTGGATTATTTGTTTTTTTGGATATTCAGTTATTATAAGTTCTTTTTTTTTAAGATTTTATTTATTTATTTGACAGAGAGAGATTACAAGTAGTCAGAGAGGCAGACAGAGAGAGAGGGGGAAGCAGGCTCCCCACGGAGCAGAAAGCCTGATGCGGGGCTTGATCCCAGAACCCTGAGATCATGACCTGAGCCGAAGGCAGAGGCTTTAAGCCACTGAGCCACCCAGGTGCCCCAAGTTCTTCATATATTTTGGATACTAACCCTTTATATGATAATGTCGTTTGTAATTATCTCCTCCCATTCAGTAGGTTGCTTTTTAATTTTGTTGATTGAAGATTTTTATTTTGATGTAGTCCCAATAGTTTGTGTTTGCTTTTGTTTCCTTATCTCAGGAGACATATCTAGAAAGAAGTTGCTATAGCTGATATCAAAGAGGTGACTGCCTGTATTCTTCTCTAGGATTTTAATTGTTCGTGTCTTACATTTAGGTTTTTCATCCATTTTGAATTCATTTTTGTGTACAGTGTAAGAAAGTAGTCCAATTTCATTCATTTCCATGTTGCTCTCCAGTTTTCCCAACACCATTTGTTGAAGAGACTGTGGATCAGTCTAGATCCACAATCAAGTGGATCTTGGATATTCTTTCCTACTTTGTCAAAGATTAATGGACCATATTGTTGGGTTCCTTTCTGGGTTTTGTATTCTGCTCCATTGATTTCCGTGTCTAATTTTGTGCCTGTACCATACAATTTTGATCATTACAGCTTTGTAATATAACTTGAAGTCCAGAATTGTGGTGCCTCCAGCTTTGCTTTTCTTGGTCATAATTGCTTTGGCAACTGGAGTCTTTTGCAGTTCCATATAAATTCTAGGATTGCTTGATCTAGTTCTTTGAAACATACTGTTGGTATTTTGATAAGGATTGCACTAAATGTGAACATTGTTTTAGGTAGTATTGGCATTTTAACAATATTTGTTCTTCCAATCCATGAATATGGTATGTTTTTTCATTTCTTTGTGTGGTCTTCAGTTTATTTTACCAGTGTTTTATAATTTCCAGGGTACAGGTCTTTCACTTCTTTGGCTAGGTTTATTTCTAGGTATCTTATTATTTTTGGTGTAATTGTAAATGGCATTATTTTCTTAATTTCTCTTTCTATTGCTTCATAATTAATGTATAGAAGTGCAGTGGATTTCTCTAAATTAATTTTGTATCCTGTGACCTTACTGATTCTTTTATCAGTTCTAGTAGTGTTTTGGTGGAGTCTTTAGGGTTTTCTGTATATAGTATCATGCCATCTGCAAATAGTGAAAGTTTAACTTCTTTCTTACCAATTTGGATGCCTTTAATTTTTGTTGTTGTTGCAGTTGTCTGATTGCTATAGCTAGGATTTCCAATATTATGAAAGGAGTGAGAATGGACATCCTTATCTTGTACCTCACTTTAGCAGGAAAACTCTCTGTTTTTCCTAATTGAGTATGATGTTTGCTGTGGCCTTTTTATATATGACATTTATTATATTGAAGTATGTTCCCTCTAAATGTACTTTGTTGAGGGCTTTTATCATGAATGGATATTGTACTTTGTCACTTTTCCTGCATCTACTGAAATTATCATATGATTTTTATCCTTTCTCTTATTTATTTATTTATTTATTTATTTAATCCTTTCTCTTATTGATGAGATATATCATACGGATTGATTTGCCAATATGGAACCACCTTTGCATACTAGGCATAAATTCTACTTGATTGTGGTGAAAGATTTTTTTAAAATGTGTTGTTGGGTTCTCTTTGCCAGTATTTTGATGAGGATTTTTGCATCTACATCCATCAAATATATTGGCCTATAGTTCTCTTTTTTTATGGTGTCTTTGTCTGGTTTTGGTATCAGGATAATGCTGGCCTCATAGAATGAATTTGGAAGGCTTTTTTCCCTCTTCTATTTTTGGGAATTTTTTGGTAGAATTCATCTGTGAAGCCATCTAGTCCTGGACTTGTTCATTGGGAGTTTTTTGGTTTTTTTTTTTTTTAAGATTTTATTTATTTATTTGTCAGAGAGAGAGAGAGAGAGAGAGAGAGAGAGAGAGACAGCACAAGCATTCAGAGCGGGAGGCAGAGGCAGAGAGAGGAGCAGGCTCCCTGCTGAGCAAGGAACCTGATGCGGGACTTGATATCAGGACCCTGAGGTCATGACCTGAGCCAAAGGCAGTGGCTTAACCAACTGAGCCACCCAGGTATCCCAGGAGTTTTTGATTACTAATTCATCTCCTTGCCAATAACCTGTTTATTCAAATTTTCTATCTTTTCCTGCTTCAGTTTTGGTACGTTATATGATTCTAGGAATTTATCTATTTCTTCTACCTTGTCCAATCTGTTGGCTGCTAGAAATAATTATTGAACATTAAATTTAAAGCATTTTTTATCAACTCATTGATTCTAAATTCCTTTATATCTTAATGTTAAATTAAGGATAACAGGGATGCCTGGGTGGCTTAGTTTGGTTAAGGATCTCCCTTTGGCTCAGGTCATGATCCCAGAGTCCTGAGATCAAGTCCCACATAAAGCTCCTTGAGCAAGGAGCCTGTGGTCCCCCTATTTGTACATGCTCTCTCTCTATCTCTGACAAATAAATAAATAAAATCTTCAAAAAAATAAATTAAGGATAATAATTATAAATTATAAATTTATATATAAATAATAATATATTATATATAATATATTATATAATTATAAATAATTATAAATAAATGAATAAATAAATAAAATAAAATTCTCCTAAGACTGTATATGTATAAACAGAAACAATTAAGATTTTGCAACTGATTTTGAAACTCTAGTGATTTACTCTAAGTATAGGAACATATTAAATAAAATTAAACATAAATAATCCTAATTTATACCATATTTTTATATGGTATCACATTCAATCTAATAAGAGCTTCAGGTAGTTTGCCATCTCTTCATTATACTTCTAAAAATGTCCATCTGATATTTGCTACATTAATAAATTACATGGATTTCAATAAAAAACAATCTAGCAGTGGATTATGGTTAATTTGTTGACTTTTTCAGTAAGAAATGTAAATTGATTAAAAGTTTTGAGATACATCAATAAAATGGAATATATAGAAGATATAAAATCTCTGTATAAAACACACTTTTCTGACAGAATATGTGAAATAAGTAAATGCAGGTGGCTGAAATGTTTCATTATTCATTGTAATTACTAAGCCATATTATATATTTTCTGATAAATGGAGAATTGCATTTTGTTGTATACAAACCTACAGAGCTTAATAAATTGGAGATTGAGCTGAAAAGTTGTATGTGTAATATGAGTGGAAAGTAGGCAGCCCCTCTAGTGTAATTATTTATATAGATTATTGAACAATTGTTATGGCCTTTTTACCACTTCAAAACCTTTTTTTAGAAAGGTGTTATCCAGTTAGATGTGATTTCATTGGAAAATAGAACTGTTAGAATATACATACTTTGTTTTAGCTTAGAGATGTAGAGAACTAAAAAGAACATTGCTCTCACTCTTACAACTTGTGCAAACTGCCGTTTAATGACATTTCTTGACCTTACCAGTGAACTGATATCATAATTCAAACAGCTAATTTAAGATTTGGAGAGAGACAGCTTCTTGCAAGTAGAAACACTGCCCACACATGTGTTTACCTCAGATAGATGCCATTCATGCCATATTAATCAGTAGGAAAAGCCAGTCATCTTTACCAAATTTCCAAAGGTCAGATAGAAGCCAAGATGAAAGTCTGAAGATTGATGGAAGCCACAGACATAGGATGGGGACTCTGTAATATTTCACAGGCTTTTCCTACAGGTATTTCACTAGCCATTCACTCTCAGGAGGAATCAAGGAAAAGCTTCCACCACAAGCCTAGCTGCGTGAGGGGAGCAGCAACTATTGCCAAAACCACCTAGACCCATCTCAACCCTCTCCACTAATGAGTTCAATTTTTTAAAAACAGATCTATCTGTCATCTATCCATCTATCTATCATCTATCTATCTATCTATCTATCTATCTATCTATCTATCATCTATCATCTATCTATCTGTCATCTATCATCTATCTATCTATGTATCTATCTATCATCTATCTATCTATCTATCTATCTATCTATCTATCTATCTATCTATCATCTGTCATCTATCTATCATCTATCTATCTATCTATCTATCTATCTATCTATCTATCATCTATCTATCATCTATCTATCTATCTATCTATCTATCTATCTATCTATCATCTATCGAAGAGAGAAAGAGAGAGACCATGTGCCTGTGCTTATGTATGGGTGAGTGAGGGGGAGTGGCAGATAAAATCCTCAAGCAGACTCCCAGCTGAGCCAAAGCTCCACAAGGGGCTCAATCCCAGGACCTGAGATCATGACCTGAGCTGAAATCAAGAATCAGATACTTAACCCACTGAGTCACCCAGGCACCCCATCAATACAATTCTTAATCTACAGAAGAAAGGACAACAAAATTTGTGAGCTTATAACAAAGACAGAGAAGCAATATAGCTGAGGGAAGGGAAGAGGTAAATAAAACAAACCAGACAGACATACACATATAAAACAAAATAAAAAACCTGTTTTTGGATCCAGAATGGTAATACGTGATAGTCCCACCATTACCTCCAGATGAGGGGCAGAAAGTTTGTGGGCAATACCACTGATACCAGGTTTTCCAGTGCCTAATTAAAATTGGAGTTCTCATCAGAGAACACTCTGCCACCACCTCCTCCCCCCCACACAATTTTTCTCAAACAAGCAGTGAGTAAAAGTAACAGTGAAATACACCAGCAGAGGAAAAAAAGTGTAAGAGAAAAACAGAACACAGCATACAACAGACATAGGACAATATCAAATCATGTGACATATGTATATCATCAGTATCACAGAAGAAGAAAGAAAGAATGGAGCACAAGAAATATTTGGGTAAATGACGGCAATTTTTTTCCCAAAATGAATGACAGATATAAAACCACATATTCAAAAAACTTGGACAATAAAAGGCAGGATAAATAGCAAAGAAAAAAAAACCATATCTATCACATTTAAATTGCTGAAAAACAGAGAAGCAGAGAAAATACTGAGAGTAACCAGAGGGATAAAATAAAAGTAATCATAGAAAAAGACTCCTTAAATACAAAAGAACGAAGATAAGAATTCAGCAAGCTTCTAGGCAGAAACCACATAAGCAAGAAGACAGGAAGGAATGAAATTGTTCAATTGTAGAAAAAGAAAAAAAATCAGTCAGAATTTTGAAGAATATTCTATAGAAATATCCTTTAAAAGTCAAACAGAAATATACACTTACTCAGATGAATATAAACTGAGGAAATTATCAGTAAACATACCCTATAAGAAATGTTAAAATAAATTCTTCGGGTAGAAGGAATATGATGTAGGCCACAGAAAACTAGGTCAAAACAAAGAGCCAAAGAATATTTGAAATGGGATAAATGAAGATGAAATCATCATGGTCCTTAATTTCTCCATAGATAATCGAATGATTAAAGCAAAACATTAGGGACGCATGGCTCACTCATTATCCCTCTTAGGCTCAGGTCATGATCTCATGGTCCTGGGATTAAGCCCCACATGGGGCTGCCTGCTCAGTGGGAAGTTTGCTTTTCCCTCTGCCCTACACTCTTTCCATACTCTCTCTCTCTCAAGTAAAATAAAATCATTTTTTAAAAAAGCAAAACATTAACAATTATTGTGTCTTTATAAGTAAAATATAGGGGGAATTGAAATTTATTGTTATAAGATCTTCACACTATATGTGAAGTGGTGTAATATTCTTTGAAGGCAAACAGATTATTTAAGCAATATGTAATAAAACTAGAGAAACCTCTAAATTTTTTTAAAAGGTAGGAATAATTGTGGAAGTAAAACAGAACAACAAAACATGCTCTGATAAACCAAAAAAAGATAGATAAAAGGGTAAAAAGAAGGAAAGAACAAAGGAAACACATTGAAAATCATAATGACATATTTTAATTCAAACATATCAGCAACCACCTTAAGTGAAAATGCTCTAAGTCAGTTAAAATATAAGGATTTTCAGATTTATTGTCAGGATAAGAAAAAAAGACCTAGCCATATCTTATCTATAAGAGAAAAGATATTCTTCTGAGTAGTCTTCAGTGAATTCTTATATCAAATTTCCTTGTGTGTTTCCATAGTAGTACTGTACTTCACTTTTTGTTATATTCAGCATGTTGCAAATTACATAGAGACTATGTTCTACTCTATATCAGAAATAGTGTTTGCTTCTTTCTTAAAATAAGCCCACTGCCTATCACAGAGATGAGTAAATGTCTTATTATAAGCTCTCAGTATCTTTAAACAAATGATAGTTTTGCAGAAAATTCATACCAAAAATTAATAATTTAGGGAGAATTTTCTAAGAATAGGTCCCAGAAAAAAAAATACTAAATATGTATTTATCCCTTGATTAAATTCTTTTACAAAAATAATTATTTAAATAATTAAAATTATTTAAATGTAGGATGAACTACAATTTTTCATTTAATGGACAAATAAATGAAAGAAAAATTATCACTATATAAAAACCTGATAAAATAAAATAATTATTTCAGTTTTATACAAGCAAGATAATACTGGAATATCTCTAGAAGTTAATATGGAGAATGCACATAATAATATTCAAAATTATGTTCATGATACTTCATAATATTTGTTAGCAAATATGATTACAAATAATAATTTGTTAGCAAATTTGAAACAAATATGATTTCAAATAATAAGTAGAAAGAATGTTAATGGATTTTCAGTTACCTTGGTTGATGAACTCTAAATTACATATAAAAATGGAATCACATCAAGAACAATTACTCAAGAATTGATTTGATATTTGGCAGATACAAAATTTATGTAATGGAACTTTATTATCCCCCCAAATGGCTTATTATTCTATTTTTATTTTACATATTTAATTTTTAGATCATTTTCTCAGTATCATAATCCTGACATATTTCAATTTATTAAACTTTTGTTTAATAAGAATTAATATAAATCATAGCTGTCTTATATAGCATGAGTTCTAATTTTAAACATCATGATTTTACAGTGAAGACTTTATTATCAAAGAAAATTCATATGCAACTTTCAAAGGTATAACATATGAAATCAAATAATGTCCAAAAATCATTAACAAAAAAATATAAATGACATAGGATAATGGACTAACTAAATCATAATTTAGAAACACATTAATGAAGGCAAAATATAATTACCCCCAATAAAACCTGTAAAGTAAAGGTAAACAGATTAAGGAGAAAAACTGTTGATTCTGTGAAGAATGAATAGAAAACATGTGTACACATTTTATCTGTAAACCTAAGGCAATTAAGTGCATTGGTTTCAGCACAAGAAAAATACGTCTGTAGTGAAAACAGTACCCATATATAATGTGCAAACTACATTAAAAAAACACAAAAACTCTAAAGCAAAAATATATTTCCATCAGTGATGTATAGGACAAAAATCTAATCACAATAATTATGTGTCATATCCTAGATTTATTCCATTACATATTAAGCTATAGCAGATTTAATGGTTATGTTTTACTAGAACATGAAAGCAGAACAATTTGTCATTCTTTCTTAGATCTACTCTGAATGGATATCAGTCATGTATAATAAAAAGTATACAGATTAATATTTACATGTATCAAAAATACGTATCATTTCATTTCAGAGCAATGTGCTCTCTTTAAAATGCCAATGTTTACTTCATTATATTAATGTTCAAGCCAGGGAATGCCTCCAAATTATGCACATACCATCATCCCATTTTCTTAATCAACATTGATTGCAAAATTCTTGCTAATTGACTCAATTGTGTTATGCCTGTCTTGACTCATCCAAATCAAATAGGGTTCATTAAAATTCAAGTTTCCTGTAATAATATCAGATTATACATTAATATGATCCATTTGTTTAGAGACAAACTGCATTGAATTGCAATATTTTGTACAGTCACATATGAAAATTTGGTCAATGGGCATAAGACTATTTTAGTGTAGAATAAGAGATATTAGAAATGGCATTTTTACTTTACTCAGAGTTCTAGTTATTCTTGGGATAATGTGATCAACAGTGAAGAGTTGAAATTACATAATTAATTATTTTAGTGGTTATAAGGAAAAGAAAAATATTTTTTATCAAAAAAGTAATTTATTTTTATTTTAATTAATTAAAGTGATTGATTTTTATTTTGAAATTATACAAATGGATGATTAAATATGCTAATGTATTTTTGATAACCAAAATTAAAGATAGAGCAACTTGAAAAGTCAATAATCATCCACATCCTAAACGTGCTTTAAAAAGATTTTGTTTGGGGACATCTGGGTGGCTCACTCAGTTAAGCATCTGCTTTCAGCTTGGGTTATGATCTCAGGGTCCTGGGATCATCTGTCTTCAGCTCAGGTCATAATCTCAGGGTCCTGGGATCTAGCCTTAGATCTGCTCTATGGGAGTCTGCTTCTCCCTCTACCCCTATGCCCTGCTCATGTTCTCTCTCTTTGTCAAATAAGCAAATAAAATCTTAAAAATAAAATAAAAGATTTGGTTAATTTTTGAAATTATGATGCAGTAAAATGGATTTCTTTTTTCTTTTGTTTTCTAATTCTATGAATTTTAATACATAATTTCATGTAATCAGCAATGTAATTCTTTTTTTCCCTAACCCAGTGCTTCTCACTTTATCTATCTATCTATCTATCTATCTATCTATCTATCTATCTATCTATCATCTATCTATCTATTTATATTAACATATGATGTATTATTTGTTTCAGGGTATAGGTCTGTGAATCATCAGTCTTACACCATTTACAGTACTCACCATGGGACATAAAAATTCTTTTAACAATTATTTTGTTATTTTGTTATATTAATAGTTTGCAGACTATTTTTAGCTTTTCTTTATCTGAGAATATCTTTATTTTGCTATTATCTTGAAGAATATTTTTACTCAATACAGAATTCTAGCTTGACAGCTCTTTTCTTTCCCAATTAAAAAAAAAAAAAAAGTGCTGTGACTTTCTTCTGGCCCCATGGTTTGAGGTAAGAAATCTGTAGTCATTCAAGTTTTGTTCCCCTATAGATAATGAGCCATTTTTTCTCTGGCTGCTTTCTAGATTTTTATTTGTTCTTAGTTTTCAACAGTGTTGATTATTATATATCTGGACACAGCTTCTCATAGGTTTACTTCAATCTGTAGGTTTACATCTTTCATCAAATATAAGATTTTCAATCCATCGCTTCTTCAAATACATTTTTAGCATCATATCCTTTTTTAAAAAATATTTTATTTATGTATGTGACACACAGACAGAGATAGTGAGGGAGAGATAGAGAGAGCACAAGCAGGGGGAGTGACAGGCAGAGGGAGGGAGAATCAGGTTCCTTGCTGAGCAAGGAGCACAATGATGTGATGATGGGGGCTCAATCCCAGGACCCTGGGACCATGACCTGAGCCAAAGACAGACACTTAACTGACTGAATCACCCAGGTGCCCCTAGCATCATATTTATCCTTTTCTTATGGAACTCTAAAGTTATAACCTTTTTTGTTGTTGTCCCATAGGTTCCTGATTTATTCATTATTTTCTTTCATTTTTTTCCTTCTCTTTCTTCCAGAACATTCAGATGGAATAAATGCTATTGATCTATCTTGAAGTTCACCAACTTCTCTCATCTCCAAGGTGGTACTGAGTTTGGTCAGTGGGTTTTTCAGTTCCAAAGTTGCCATTTGTTTCTTCTTCATATCATGTATATTCTCCGTACTTTACATTTTAACATTTGTTTCAGAAGTGTTTGACTAGGGTGCCTGGGTGGCTCAGCCGGTTAAGTGTCAGCCTTCAGCTCCAGTCAGTTCCCAGGGTCCTGGGATCGAGCTCCCCATTGGGCTCCCTGCTCAGTGGGAAGTCTGCTTCTTTCTCTCCCACTCCTCCTGCTTGTGTTCCTGCTCTCGCTGTCTCTCCCTCCGTCAAATAAATAAATACTTAAAAAAAAAAGTGTTTGACTATAATTTTTATTAGTTGCTTCCAACATCTCTCTGTTATCTTTTGAATTAGTTTTCTAAGCTAGTTGATACTATTATGATTCCTTGTGCACTGGGTAATTTTGGATTAATTTTGAAGAATTTTGATTTCTGAGCAATTTTTGGAAAAATTTTGAGTAAATTTGGACAATCTTGGAGATTTTGAATTTGATGACTGGAGACTTTGGGTCTTGTATAAATTCTATGAAGAAGGTGAAATTTATGTTGTAGTATGAAATTAACTTGATCGCATTCAAGCTGTGAGGACTAACCTGCATTCTCTATACTGTGGTTCCAACATTCATCCATTTTTCAAATCTTTTGTGGTGCTATACAGTTCTATGCCATCAATGCCACATAGGCTTTGTTGAAGGACTTGGGCAGATGTCTGTTATTTCAGTTCTTAAAGCCTTCTACATGTTAATTAGAATTAGATCCTTACATGCAGAAGCCACAGGTGTGGCCATAAGCAATACACTATAGGGTTGTTTTTCCAATCTTTCTCTAAAATCTTTCAGTATGTGTCTGTTCCTTTGTGTCCCCCTCCCCATTGCCTTATTAAAGAGATAAAGCAACCATTTTTGCTATTGAATCATCCAGGACCAACAGATGAAAGGATATACAAATAGATAAAGTAGACAGGTGGGTTTTGGCCCCACCCTCTGATTCCTTAGCTTCGAGACTTGAGAAAAAAAGGGTCCTATGGTTAGACCGTTGGCTCCTGCAGGCTACCAGCCTTGCACCTGTGGCTACCATGACTACCACCACCTCTGCAGGGCTACCCAGAGTCTACAGTGTGAGAGAAAGATAGAAAAGAGGAAAAAAATGTTATTTCCTCACTCTGTATTTCCTCTCTATATTTCCTCTTTATAATTCACTTTCCACTTCTCCAACTAGAACTGAACAGCTTTTCTTGAACTGTTTTTGTTGTCGTTGCCGTTTCTGTCTCACAGTGCCCAGTCTGAGGTTCCCAGCTGAGTTAAACTCAGGTCAGGAGACACCAAAGGATAGAAAAATGGTAAACTCCTCACCAGTGTAGAGGCAGTTTGATTTATGGTATTTTGTTTCAATCTGCCTGTTGCTGTTTATATTTCTCAAACAGCTGGCCATACATTCTGTCAAGATTTCATAGTTGTGTTGTTCTGTAGGAGAGAAAGGGGTGCACTCATCTTACCCCAAACTGGAAACTCCTCAATTATATATTTTTCATATATTGCTTTTCAAATAACAAATGTTTCATTTTTATAACTGGAAAACTGGGCACAAAAAGCTCTAGTTTTTAAAAATCTATATACTATAGTGTAATGCTGGAGGCTCTGATATATGTGAAATTGGCAAGGGTTTTAGGTAACTTTATAGGATTTTGTTTTTTTACATTAAACCTTGGCAGAAAATGCAGCATTGATTTTCTCCATATGTTAATGCTATCTACATTAAAACATTTTTATTGTATTTTCACTGACATTTGTGTAATATAAATAGTGAGATACACTTTTATTCCCATCTTTAAAATAAGGATTTTAAAGGTTTGTACTTACGGAAAATAGCTTCCCTAAGCTACAAATTTCTCTAAATAACAAATATCTCAAAGAACAAAACCACATACATTTACATAAATAATACCTTATTATATTTTCAGGCCATGTTAATTTACCCATTAACACATGAGGTAAATAGTAATTAATTTCTCCTATTCCTTTTTCAAAATATTAATTTCTAATTTTACCATAATAACGTAAGTAATTCCATATTATTTAACTTGAAATATTGAAACAGTACTAAAAGTATGACTTCAAAATGTAATAATTGAAACTAAATTATATTCATTATAGTGGCAAAGCATGTAATTCTAGTGTCTATCAATGCTACACGTGAAGCAAAGTACTCCATCTTGATATATATGAGCTTCATCAGACGATGGTTTGCTGTTTGATATCCATCAAATATTCAGTGATAAAACATGTTTGTTTTTCTATGAATATAATTTATAACATTTTTGCAGATAGTGCAATTGTCAATTCTTTTAGAGATTCTAAGTATTCATAAATGCCATTACGCAAGAATATAAAAATCTTAAAAGAAAAATATTAGTATTTTAAAATGACATTAAGAATTGCATCTTTTGTATTTTCAGGCTGTATATAATAATTTTTAAAATTATTATGAAAAGATTTCAAGTCTATCCTATACTTAATTGTTGCTATTTTTTAGCTAAGAAAAAATTGTAACCTAGGAACTAAAGGACCTTTCATAACTGATACTGAGTCTGTGCTGCTTTATCATTTTTGGCAAGGATTGGTGTTTCATCATTTAGACACATCAGGTACTTACATTGCCACTATCATATAATTTAAATTGGCATTGTTTAGAATGATGAAAAGGTGACAAAGTACCAATCAGAAACTGAATTTTACTGTAGCAGAAAAGATTCATCCATGTGTTACTGGATTAATGGAAGTGGAGACAACAATTTAGGAGTGTTATGTTCATCTTTTTCTTTCTTGGTTGACTAATGTTGACAATTGAATGTTTAAGTCTCATATATCCACAGATTGTTCCCTCTGGTCTTTTCCTCAAATATGCCATTTGACTGCATTTTTAAATTTTTTGGGTATAAAATTATTTCAAAACTAAAATTTTTTTTTAAAGATTTTATTTATTTATTTGACAGAAAGAGAAAGTGATCACAAGTAGGCAGAGAGGCAGGCTGAGAGAGGGGGGAAGCTCCCTGCTCAGCAAGGAGCCCATGTGTGGCTCCGTCCCAGGACCCTGAGATCATGACCTGAGCCGAAGGCAGAGGCTTTAACCTACTGAGCCACCCAGGCACACCTCAAAACTAAATATTGAATTTAGATATGTATTTTAACTTGAGCAAGTACAGTACATGATTATATTCTTATTTTTAAATAAGAAAATGTGATATTTTACATATTACTTTGTTTTATAACTCTAATATCCAGAAATATTCTTCTACAGTCAGATCAAATGTGGGTATATTAAGAAAGTCTATATACTATAATTACAAAGCTTGGGATTAGAAGTTTTAGTTTTTAAAGCTCATCTATGTCACTTTAGTTTAGAATATTGTTCTCAAGGATGAGTTTTCCTTTAAGACCCTGCTTCATTAGTCATTTTCTTTAGCTCATTTTCTGCTTCATTAGTCATTTCTCTAGCTCATTTTCTTTCTTTAATATCTTTCATAAATATATCCCTTTTAAACACACACACACACACACATTTTGTTAAATTAATGCATACATATAGGTAAGTATTATTGAATGACGTAAATGACCAAACAAGAATACTGACCTGCTGCCTCCCACCAGTCCTAACCTTCAATCCTATACTCCCAACGTCAAGCAAATACATCTTTTTATGCTTTCTGCAATTAGTTCTCCCACCAGTTTTAAATTTTATGCTTCACAATATTTTCTCAAATTTAGATATTATCTATTCATTTTCTTTTGTGACAATTAGGATTGAACATCTTTATACCAGCAATATATTCCTTAGTTTGGGGGAGAAGAAACTCACTTCCTCTTCTTGGAGAGTAGGATACAAAACACAGCTGCATTTCTTCCTTGATGAATGATTCCAGACTATAGTATCCACTTTTCCTTGAACCTTTTGTTTTAAAAGATGAGCAGCTGTGTTGATGTTTCTTGGTATAGGATTAATTTATTCCAACCAAATCCTGGAGGTAGTACTGGACCTAAAAATTTGTTACTTGAAACCACTCTGTTTCTAGTTTTAGTCTCAGTTTGAGCCTCAATTACCAAGAGTAGGACAAGAAGTAAAGTCTATCACAGTATCCTGTATCAATAGTTTTACCACAAATTTTCAATTAATAATGAGAACTTAACACCACTTTGACTTTGAATTTATTAGTCAATGTCATGCCAAACACTGTCCAGTGGTAAAAACTCCATGCTGCTATTGTATCCCATTCATTCTTTTTCTTTCTTTAAATTTTATTTTGTTTTTGGTAAGAACACTTAGGATGAGATCATCTCTTAAAAGATTTTTAAGTGTACAATGCAATATTGTGTATAGGTACAATGTTGTACAGCAGATTTTTCATTATTAATTTTTATTACTTGTATGTGCTGGTAACCACATAATTTTACCTTTTTTTTAAAAACTCTCTTCTTTCTTTGTAACTACTTTTCTTTTTAATCATTTCTGTTCCTCCAAGTCTAGTAGTTTTTTGAGAAAGCTACTCAAATGATAATCCAATTTTTACTTTGGATGGCTCCAGAATTTCCTGGTTTCTGTTTTCTTTCCCTGTATTTTGGTTGTTGTTATTAGTGGTGGTGGTTATAGGGATGTTGATGTTCTCCATGAAAGAATATATTTGTATGTGCTTCCCAAAGAAACCATGGGAAATATATTTTCTCTTGCTATTTTATGTTTGAAAATATTTTTATTCTGTTATCAAAAATAATTGATAATCTGGTTGAGTATTGAATTCTGGTATAGAACTAATTTTTTCTTAGAAATTTAAAAAGAACGTTGTCTTCTAGCATTCATAATTGATTTTTAAAAAATCTAATGCTACTCTAATTTTTATCTCTTGTATGAGAGCATCTCCCACCCATCACCCACACAGAAAATCATTGGACTTTTTCTGCTTATGATTTGAAATTCCATGTTGTTGCATCTTGTTGAGAGATTTTGTCGAGTCATAATTCTGAGAACTTAGTGGGCCTATTAAATTGCAGTGTCTCTCAGTTCTACAAAGTTTCATTTTATTATTTCTTTAATATTTTCCTTTTTTAAAAGATTTTTTAATTTATTTGAAAAAGAGAGAGAGAGATAGCGACAGAAATGGTGAGAGAGAGCAAGAGAGGGGAAGAGAGGGAGAAGCAGGTTCCCCACTGAACAGAGAACATCACATGGGACTTGATTCCAGGATCCTGGGACCATGACTGAGCTGAAGTCAGACACTTAACTGACTGAACCACTCAGGAGCCCCTAATATTTTCCTTTTTTTTTTTTGGTTTTCTTTTTAGTGGAAAACATCTCCAGAACTGATCCTGTAATTTTCTTATAATTTGTCTAAAAAGTATTTTATTGCCATAATTTCTACCAGTCATACTAATGAGTGTTTTTTGAGGGTTTCCTATTTAATTTTTTAGAGTTTTTTAGAGTTTTTAGAGTTTGTTGGTTTATTTGTTGTATTGGTTTGTTTCTATGTATTTTATGGTTGCAGTTATAGTTAATGCTAAATAGCTAATGATGATTTGACTATAGTTTCATGTTGAATAGTGAGAAGTAAGAACATATATGAATCTGAAAATAAAATATGAATGGGTTCAATTTTTCCAGTGAACCCCTCTTCCACTCTATTACATAAAAGGAGATTAATTTTTTTTTAAAGATTTTATTTATTTATTTGACAGAGAGGAGAGAGATCACAAGTAGGCAGAGAGGCAGGCAGAGAGAGAGAGAGGAGGAAGCAAGCTCCCTGCTGAGCAGAGAGCTTGATGTGGGGCTCAATCCCAGGACCTGTGATCATGACCTGAGCCGAAGGCAGAGGCTTTAACCCACTGAGCCACCCAGGCACCCCTATACTACACATTTTTCAATATTTATGTCATACCTAAGAAATTTCACCTATTCAATGTCTCAATATATTCTGCTACATTTGTCTTTTACGCTTCATTCTAGAAATTTTATATTTCTAATTTTTATGTCCCCAAACTGCATAGGGCTAACATTGAATACAAAGGAGTGACCAAAGTCTAGATCAGGTCAGTAGTGTGGTAGGGAAAACTTGGGAGTGATAGCGGGCTATAGAGCAAAGAAAACTTCCAAGTGGCATGAAAGCCTGGCAACTGAAGTCTAAAGTATAGAATGGTTAAAAATCCTAAAAGATGGGCTATAAATGCTTAAAGAGTTCTTGAGAGGTTAACCAGTTAAACAGAAAGTCTTAATCTTCCTCAATATATTTGCTAGTGGTGAAATAAGTCTAAGGAACTTTTTTATACTCAATTCTATCAAAGCTCCATCCAGCTCAACTACAATGGAACTAACTCAGTACTCTTTTCCAGCATACAGGTAGAGGAAAGGAGTGGGAATACATTCTTCTGGCAGCAAATATTACTATCTTTAGTCCTTTTTTTCCCCACCCCCACACAATTGTAGAAATATAATTTTAAAAAATTAATGGGCACACAAAAAGCAAAACAAAAAAATAACAACAAAAACAGAATCAAAAGAACATGCCAATCAACAGACATAAATCTACAAAAGGATCAGCCCTTATAGAAGGCTAGAAAATATCATGTAAGTTCTCTAAAATAGCTTTAATAAGTGTTAAGAATTCTAGAGGAAAATATAGCTAAGTTTAAGAACATAAGGGAATTAAAGCAGAGAAATATAAGCTACAGAAATTACTCAATTTAAACAGGATAACTGAAAAAAATGCAATAGCCAAAATGAATTAATCTATGGGCTTAGCCAAAACTTGAACACAGCAAAAGAATAAAATAGTGTATTTGAAGAGAGGGCAATATAAACAATCCAAGTCATAACACAAAGAGAGAAAAATCTTAGAAAAATATTTACAGCTTGAGAAACAATGTCAATAATTCTAACATAGATATAATTTTATTCTAAGATGAAAAGGAAAGAAAGAATGAGATAGAGAAAATATTTGAAAGGCACAGTCCAAGTTTTTTTCAAAAGACGTAAATCCAATGATGCAGAAAACTCACTTAGCTCAGAACATGGGTAAATAAAAGAATAAAACCTCTTATACATAATATAGTAAAATTGCTGAAAAGGAAAATAAACAGTAAATGTTGAAGCTTCCAGACAATAAAAGACACATTTCACAAAGGGGAAAATCCATCAAAAGGCCAAGTAAACTTCAAATCGTAGCTATTTTTATAAACTCCTCATAAAGTTTAGGACACAATGTTCTTTAAATAAACTAATGAGAGAGTAGGGGAGAGATTAATAAACTAATGAGAAAGGGTGGAGTGGCAAAGTCCCTTCAAATACTGGGAGCAGGGGAGCACAGAGCTATAAAAGTTACTCTAAACCTCCACTTACTGAAGATTGAGGCAGGAAACTTGATAACTCACCAACAAAATGCTGTGGTAGGCAAGAAAGCTGAGAGATAACCTTTCAAGACGATCTGGAAATTTTAGAGTATATTACTACACAGAGAATTAAGGTAGGACTGCAAAATAAGAGAACTTCCCAAAGATTCAAACAATCAACAGAACAGATGAGCTATGATACAAGGGGAAACTTTTCCTACCCATAGAACCCACGGAATAATCTCGATTTGCCCTGAAAATATTTATAGGCAGTGATAAACGGAATCAAAATAAAGTTGTAATGAAGACCTGGTGAACCAAAGATCAGACTGCCATGGTTTCACTCTAATGGCCTAACAGCAAAAGAGACATGTCACTCTTATATAAAAAAATAACATTGCTTCACCTTTCATCATTCTCTTATATAAAATACCTGGCAAGGAATTATAGATTAAGGGACATGTGAAAGAGCAAGAAAATGAGAACTGTGTCAAGAGATGAAAAATATCAAGAATACTCTTAAGTGGTTAATACTTTTGGACAAAGATCTTAACTGATAAAATGACTAGATCAAAGGGTGGACAACATGTTTTGGGAAATGAGATATTTTAGTAGACATAGGGAAAACTATAAAAAAGGAAAATGGAAAGTCTAGAAATAACATCAGAAATAAATAATTTAATAAGTGGGCTTCATAACAAGGGAAATTATCAGTGATAGCTTTATAAGAAATGCCATATTTCCGTTCCCTTTCTTAAAGGTTTTACCTGATATATCAGAGCAGAGTGGACTCCACTAAATCTTTATTTGAGTATTCTACAGAATAAAAACAGTTATGCAACACATTTTACAATTTTACGGATGATTGGGTTTTTGAAGATTGTAATAATATGAATAAATGAATCCACATACGAATAGAAGTGAGGGGATTCAAGGCGTTTCTGAATTCATCTTTATGCTTCCGAAAAAGAAAAATATCAAATTAATTTTACCTTAGAATGTTTTCGTTGAAATAGATTCCATTAAATGGCCTAGTTCATAAAGTATAAGGAAATAAACACTCACACATGCACACGTTTGAGAAACCTAGAAAAGCTATAGATTTGGGAAACATTTGACAGAGCAGTCTAATGAGCCAAGCTGGCAATTCAAAATAAATGGTTCTTTCTAAACCAACATGTGGAACAAACAGCAAGGTAAAATCACAAGACAGGGGTGCCTGGGTGGCTCAGTGGGTTAAAGCTTCTGCCTTCAGCTCAGGTCATGATCTCAGGGTCCTGGGATCGAGTCCCGCATCGGGCTCTCTGCTCAGCAGGGAGACTGCTTCCCTTCTCTCTCTGCCTGCCTCTCTGCCTACTTGTGATCTCTCTCCTCTCTGTCAAATAAATAAACAAAATCTTAAAAAAAAATGATGAGAAAGAAAAATTACAGGCTTACAAAGAAGGACTCTAGCCAAAAAAATGGGGGGGGGGGAATTATTCTAGTTAAGACCTCATGTTTAAGATGTGAAGTAAAGATTAAAAATATTCATTGTCTAATGTGGTGCAAGTAGTAGATATTTAAGCTTATTTAATTTTACCTATGTGAGGCAGAGTGTTCAGTTTTCACTATGCTGTATAAAATGTTGATGGCTCCTACACTGAGAAGGGAAATTACCTTATTAGATACATAACACTGAAGAAAGGTCTATACATTATACTTCCATTTTCAGAAATTACTAAAAATTCTGGGGAAAGTGTATTCATAAATTCACCGTAATATATCAAAGAGCTGACATTACAGTATAAAGCCGACAAGATACTCTAAGACAAAAGAGTGAACTCTGATTGTTACCTTGCGTACCAGATGACTGAACCCACAGATGTTCTGAAAGTGTGATGATCCAAACAAATTTGGTTTGGGCTTTGGTGGATTTACACAATGCTAAGAGAGAAATCAAGGGCCAACAGGGTCTGAATAAGATGGGGAAGTTAAGAGGAGACGCTCCCACATTCATCCGAGGCACCAAAGTGCCACCAAAGTGCCACCGCCCTGGCATTATTATAAAACAACATCTTCCAGAGGATTTTTGAGAAGATTCTCTTGATCCTGAGCAGATCGTGAGGGCAAAGAACAGGGAAAAAGCATATCTGAGACTCAGATCATCTGGGGTTGTGAAACCTAAAGCTATGAATTTAATGATATGTAGTACCATAGTAGTGTCCCAGACAACGGTAAAGGCAAAGGGAAATATCCTCTAGTTAGGAAATTTAAAAAAGAAAAAAGAAGGAAAGGAGGAAGGAAGGAAGGAAGGAAGGAA
>CM053605.1:40927442-40969530 GCA_028646535.1 Procyon lotor
TAAAAATGGGTCAGTCCATTGTCAGCATGTTCCAGATTAGCTGACAGTAGAGAAAAAAAATAATTTGGAATTTAGCCAGGTTCATTTTAACTAATGGGTCATATTTGAACAAGTTTTTGACATACAAAGAAAAATAATCTAATTCCCAAGTCAAATCACTGTGCATTTTACATCTTGTTTAGCTAACTAAATTATCTGACTCTGGAATATATCTTCCTGATTTTTACATGCAAATAATAGTATTAAAATTTTGTCTGTGTCACAGCACACTGCCTAGACACTAACACTGAGAATAAGCAGGGAGGATATTGAAAAAATTTAATGACCTATATTTAATAACTAGAGACTATATGGGGCATTCCATTATTAAATATTTACCATCTGCTAGAAAACCAGATGGCCAAATTGTTCTTTGATAATATAGTTCACAATAATGTATTAGCTTTTCTCTGGCATAAACAAAATTTTTTTAAAAGTAAAGGTACAGAAAAACCATCAAATAAACAGTTTTTACATCAAGATTTCAAATATTAAATTTTAATTTTTAAGAGCTAAATTTATTATGGTTATTATATGGTAAATCTGTTACCAGGATTTATTTTCTACAAAAAGCTACACATTTTTGAAATAAAGATAATTGTGACAAAAATGCCAATAGTTCCAACACTTGGGTGCATTGGAATCATATAAGGATTTTGCTAAATGCCGAATATATAGATGTTATGAATTTGCCAAGAGTATAGTAGAAATGAGTCATAAGCTTTAAATAGATTACTATTCACTTTGCTTGCCTAGAAAGAATTCTTTTTTGTGAATTTTGGGTAAAAAATACATATTATGCAATATTATGTCTGAGTAATTTTGAATTGTCTACTCAATGCTGAACTTGAGTGGGCCTATGCAAATCACATACAAATACAATGAAATTTAGCCAGGTCATCGCAGCATTTATAATTTGTCACTGGCATGGATCAATATAAATCTAGAGGGATACAAAAAACACATTTATTTACAGACCTAAAATACCTCATCAGCACGGCACACACAAAAAAATGAAAAATAAATGGTACATGAAAAATCATGATTAATTTACAGTCTTAGAAGTAATTTGTTACCTTATGAATTCCTTCCCTTTGTTACACTTCTATAGTCCTTACTCTTTCACTGGTAATTGTATTGGAGTATTGCAAAAGTAATCTATAAAATACCCAGGATTTACCTAACTGACTTTAAGTTAAGGTAAAAATATGCCATTAACTTTGGACAGAAGACTTTTTATGAAATTGTTATTTCTTGGTGAGATGTAGAAATAGAAGTACACAGTCTATCAATTCTGTGAGAGGAACAGGGTTTAACATGTCTGGAAGAGGAGGAGGCTATGATATTTGTTAAGTGTTCAGCATTATAGGTCTCCCATTAGATTTGTGGATTCATTACATTGTGGACTGAATGTTTGTGTACTCCCAAAGTTCATAGTTGAAGCCCTAATCCCCAATGTGGCTGTAATTAGAAATGGGACCTCAAAGGAGGTAATTAAGGTTAAAGGAAATCATATCAGTGGGACCCTGATCCAACAGCATTAGTGTCCTTATAAAAAAAATATTCCAGAGAGGGCTCTGTCTCTACAAGCATGCAGGGACCATGTGAGGAAACATAAAAAAGTTCGTCATCCATAGACTGTTGAGAGTCCTCAGCAGAAACTAGATCTTGGGGCACAGGTTCACCAGAATACTGAGACCTAATCTTACAGCTGTAGAATGTGTCCCTCGCCCCATACTTCACCTCTACATTAATAAAGGCCTATTTACCACAATTCCTCTTACTCAGTACATCATGCCTACTTTTTAGCAAGAATATATCAGGCATACTAAAAAGCAAGAAACATAGTTTGAAGAGACTAAAAAAGTATCAAAAGCACCAGAATTAAATATCATAAGGATGTTGGAATTATTAGATTGAGAACTAAAAAAAACTAAACTATGAATAATTTGTTAAGGGCTTTAATTGAAAAAAAGTATACAACATGCAAGAATAGATAGATAATGCAAGCAGAGAGATAGAAATCCTAAGAAAAGATTTAAAAAATGCTAGATATCAAAAACACTGAAACAGAATTAAAGAATGTTCTTTTTTTCCTAAGATTTTATTTATTTATTCGAGAAAGAGAGAGAGACAGCAGGAGATAAAGCACCAGCAGGGAAAAGAGGAAGAAGCAGACTCCCTGCTAAAAAGGGAGCAGGGCCACTACCACTATGAGTATGACCACGAGGGCACAAGGCTCAATCCCAGGACCCTGAGATCATGACCTGAACCCAAGGCAGACACTTAACCAATTGAGCCACCCAGGCACCTCTGAAGAATGTCCTTGATGCCTCATTAGAAAGCTGGATGTGGTTGAGGAAAGAAACCTTGAACTTGAGAATATAACAATAGAAACTTCCAATATTGAACGGAAAAAAGAAAAAAAACCCTGAAAATACAGAACAGAATATTCAAGAACTGTGAGACAACAACAAAAGTGTTGTTAGCTTTAAAATTGTATAATATCTTAATAAATAAAAACATGAAAGTAAACAATGGGTACAAAAAAAGTGTAGCATATATGTAGTGAGGATACCAAAAGGAGGAAAGAGAGAAAGGAACAGAAGCAATATTTAAAACAGTAATGACGGAATTCCTCCAAATTAATGTCAGACACAAAACCGTAGATCCAGAAAACTCAGAGAATGCTAAGCCAGATTAAATACTCACTTGCACCTGCACACAAACACACATACACATACACAGCCACACACACACACAAACACACACACACACAATTAAACCTAGACATGTCATATTCGCACTTCGTAAAACTAAAGATAAAGAAAAAATCTTTAAAGAG
This sequence comes from Procyon lotor, assembly GCA_028646535.1. Lineage (NCBI taxonomy): Eukaryota > Metazoa > Chordata > Mammalia > Carnivora > Procyonidae > Procyon > Procyon lotor. The sequence goes on from CM053605.1 coordinate 40,930,327, forward strand.
AAAAAAAAATATCTACCACTGATGAGCAAAGATAGGAATTATATTTAACTCTCTTTAGAAACCATGCAAGCAAGAGAATGGAATGAAGATTTTAAAATACTGAAAGGGAAAAAAAAAAACCTACCACCTAGAATTCTGAATCCCTGTAAATTTATTCTTCATAAGTGAAGAAAAAATGAAGACTTTCTCAGAAAATAGAAATTGAGGGAATTTAATTACCAGTAAATCTTCCTTGCAAGAAGTATTAAAAGAAATTCTTTAGAGAGACAACAGATGCTGTATGTCAGAAATTTGAATCTACATAAAGAGGAAGAATATCAGAAAAGGATTAAGTGAAGGTAAAAGGAAAACTTATCTTTCTTTTTCTTAATTGATCTAACATAATAATTTGGTCAAGATATAATAATAACAATGTAATCAAATATATATGTACACTTATGTATGCTCAAAAAGAAGTAAAGTGAGTAATAACAATGATCTAAATGATGGGAAGGAAAAATTAGGACTATTTTGTCATTATAAAGTACTTGCACTCTTTCTGACCTAGTCTCCAAGGAAATCATATCTGTTTGTAATTCAGAGCTGTAATATCTATCTTACTCAATGCTTAATAATATTCAATGTCTTTCATTAAGAATTTCTAAGACTCTGTGTATGATTTTAGATACCAATGTACATAAAATACATTCATGTCAACCATAGTCTACTAGAAGAAACTGCTATGACATAGAAGGATATAATCATTTTTCATTAAAAATAGTCAAAATAGGGGCTTGTCATCACAGAAGGAAAACATACCTTTTAACTGAAAGTTTTGAAAAGAGATTGATGAATTTTGTAGCATTCTTAAAACTTTAACGGATAAGTACGCTTTTAACATTTTGGCTGATAGGTAAGGGAAATCCAGGTAATAGTACAAGTGAGGATTGTTTGGTCCTTTGTCTTGAATGGACAGATGTTATAATATAAATAAGGTAAATGTCTTTATTTATTTTACCATCAAATGTTTAACTTAGATACTCATGCCTTTAATACGGATTGAATCTTGAAAATTATATCAATATACTTTTGCATGTAAACACGATGTTGATACATAAATATAGGCAATACTACTAATTTTTTTTTGGAAGTTTAAAAATTGTGAGAAGGGTTCTTTGTAATGATTTGAGAACAATTTTGGAAAAATAAATATAAAAATTAATACAGTAATTATTTAGATAGCTATTGGAAAAGACAGCATACTTCAGGTTCCTACTGAAATAGAGTATAGTGTAGAATGAATATGGAAAAGGAAGTAAATTTTATTAATGTAAAATTTAAGTATTTTGGGAAACTAGAAGATAGTGTGTAACTGATATAACAAAAACTAAAGTCACTAATGGATTCTTTTTGTGGTTGTTTTTCATAAAATTGAGGGTGGAAGAGAAACACACACAGCTGTACTTGTTTATTCAGCTTTATTTGGTAACAACTTTTATCATAAGGTCTTTTGTTTCTTAGATATGTGTGATTTCATTGTATATTTTACCTTAATGAACCCTGTTCACCTAGTAAAGAATTAGACACTGGGATAGTAAACTATAGTGAACTTTTTTTTTTTTTTCAAAAATTAGCAATTATTTTTGAGGCATACAGTGGTTTAAAAAAATGTGTCCCTCTGATTCATCTTCTGATCCTCTACTCAAATAAGAAATATTTCATAATCTGGTGTTAAACACAATATCACAGCTATAGTTCCATACCTAACTACTTATAGCCTCAAGAATGGGTCTACATAATATGGCATGACAACAGTAACCCAATAACAAAGCACTTTTATGTGTTCAGTAGTCATGTGTTCAAAAATCAGTGCAGGAAAAGAAAGTAGATACAAGTTTTTCCTGCATCTTACTGCCTGGTTTCACATCCTAGTTTCACTTCTCATTATCTCTTTGTCTTTGGCAGATTAATTAATATCTTTCTACCTCAGTTCCTTGATGCACATATGAATGCTCAGAAGATGAAATTATAGAATACATATAAAGAAAATTCTTAGAATAGTTCTCTTAGAACATAGTAATCCATCAATAAACATAAGCTAATGTATATTTTACATTAATAGTCTTTACTGTCCTTGTCATGTGTCCTTGTTACAAGGACATGTGTCCTTGTTACATGTGTCCTCACATGCAGGTGCATGTGAGTATTTAATCCGGCTTAGCATGATTAATAAAGTTTAAAAGGAAAAGGAAAACAGGTAAAATCTGAATATACACTAGATGACACAAGGTAATGATGATGATGTGACGATGATGATAAATGGAAAGTACTTAATTTCTTATCTCATTTATCATTTATAGCCTCCTTTTTATGAAGTTGAGACTGAGATTGGGGAAGATTAACCTCATAATGAGAGCAGGGTGGCAAAAGGAAGGTAGGTGAAATGTTAGCAGGATCAATGGAACTCCCATTTTATCTTTTTTTTATGATTATTGGGATGGAAAATAAAACTGAAGTTTAGTACAATATTTTCCCTCAAAGTTGGGGCGCCTGGGTGGCTCAGTGGGTTAAATTAGCCTCTGCCTTCAGCTCAGGTCATGATCTCAAGGTCCTGGGATCGAGCCCCACATCAAGCTCTCTGCTCAGCGGGGACCCTGCTTCCCCCTCTCTCTCTGCCTGCCTCTCTGCCTGCTTGTGATGTTCTCTCTCTGTGAAATAAATAAATAAAAATCTTAAAAAAAAATATTTTCCCTCAAAGTTTCATCTGGCTTTATAAAAATTTCAATTGATGATATAGGTGAAAATAATTATTAATACTTATTAAGAGAATTACTTATGAATCAAAACCAAAACCTTCAATAAAACAAAATTCTCTTATACCCTTGAAGGCAGGTGTCCATAAATATACCCAAGCCCTTTGTGGCAGAAAAGCAAATGGGCAGATGTGAATTCAATCTAGTCCAGGCAAATAATTATAAAAATACTACTATATTACCTAATACTGTGCTAAGCATGAGGGAAAATAAAAGATTGACCATATCTTACTTAAAAATAGCATTTAAAATTATATACTGGTATTATGTACTTCCATAATTCTCATCATAAATAACCATTTAATTCATATTGTTTTTTGATGAAATATAAGCTACACAAGGGTAAAACATATCGATTTTTTTTTTATTGAATTCCTGGTACACTATACAATTTATGCACACAGTATATTCCAATAAACATTTGTTGAATAATTGAAATGATTAATGTATGTTTTAATTAATGAATAAAATACAAGGTATATTAAGATGGAGAGAGATTTAGTCATCACACATTTCATAACTCATAATTACAAATCTTCTTTGCAGTTAAAAAGCTGAGGATCTAAAAATATACTCATTTTACAAGACTAAATGTATAGTTATAGACACATTTACAAAAAAATTGGAAATGAGAAATTTTGCTTTAGCTTTGAGATATTTTATTTATTTATTTTTTTAAAGATTTTATTTATTTGACAGTGAGAAACACAGTAAGAGAGGGAACACAAGCAGAGGGAATGGTAGCGGGAGAAGCAGGCTTCCTGCCGAGCAGGGAGCCCATTGCGGTGCTCGATCCCAGGGTCCTGGGATCATGACCTGAGCTGAAGGCAGACACTTAACGACTAAGCCACCCAGGCACCCCTGAGATATTTTAAATTGTAGTTCCTCAAGGAAATCTTTTGTCTTAAATTTATAAATTGCATTTCTCTTTTCGGTTACAGAAAACATTAGATAGTAGAATTATTATTAGAATTAGAATTATTATTAGAATTAAAATTATTGGAATTTGCCTCACTATAAACAACTGAAAAGTTGACAAATTAGTAAAACAATAGTTTTCAGAAATTAGGCAATTGGCAATGTAGAGTTGTGATCCCTGAAGAGAAGCATGCACATGAACTGGGTTCCATATTCACACTCACTTTTCTTTGTAAAAGTGTTCTCCAAACTACAGAGCAGAGGAGTTGAACCCAAATATAAAGTGGTCTTCGTGGGTGGAGGGTGCTAAAATGAGTTTGTGAGGCAAGTGAACAGAGAGCAGGTTGCCAGGTAGAGAAGAAGCCTAAGAAATATTGAAGAACTCAAGTAGAATCTTTGATCAAACACTAAACTGTGTACGTGCATGACAGAAAATGCAGGGCCAGGTAGAAAACAAAATCTTTGCAAACAAAGATTCTGCTGGTTTTATAAGACTAGGAGAATTTGGAGTTACAAATCACCAGAATAAAAAGGTGTCATTGGATACCATAGGACTTCTGCTGAGAGATCAGACCAGAAATGCCATCCCTTAAAAAATAAGGAACATACTCTAAAGTAAAGGCTACCCTAAAACCACAATAAAGAAGCCTAAAGCCAAGCATGAAATAGATCAAGGTTGGTTAAGCGTTGAACTTTTGAAGATGGCATGCCCTCTGTGTCTTCATGTCTTCCCTCTGTACATGCCTGTCTATACCCAAATTTCTTCTTTTTATATGGATACCAGTCCTATTAGATTAGGGCCCATTGCAATGACCTCATCTTAACTTGATCATTTGCTGTGACATTATTGCCAAATAAGGTCACATTCGCAGTTAGGGCAGGGGGAGCGGTTAGAACTTCCACATCTTCTGTGGGAGGTGGACACAATTCAACCCATAACAAGCAACTAAGGAGAGTAATCCTGAGAGACCAGAACCAAACACAAAAGCTGTGTGAATGCCACAGTTGTTTTACCATATAGCTTTGAGGCCATTTCCAAGAAGGTACAAGAAGGGGTAACTCTGCTGGAATCCAGTTAACTCCTGAGTTAAGGTGATGGAACAGAAGAACCAAGATGAGTAGATTCATAGGACAAAAGATCAGTAAAGAGAACAGCACCAGAGCAAAAGCATTGCCCATTTGAAGGCCTTTTGGATATTCAGCTAAATGCTTATAAGCACAAACATGACAGGAAACCGATTGAAGCTGGGGAAAGAAAGTCACCCAAAATTAGTTGTAATCGTACCAAACACTCCCGCAGGGTCAGATATAGCTCCAGTCCCCACAAACCAGAGAGATTCAGAATTCCTGGATCATTGGGTAGAGTATGGTAGACAGAAGGTTTTTGTCTGGGGAATGAGGAAGAATTAGCCTTAGTCTATGCACTACTTAGCCCCACTAAAAAGAAAAGAAAGGAAAAAATTACTACTTGAAATAAACTCTTTCTTTTTTTTTAAGATTTTATTTATTTATTGGACAGAGAGAGAGAGCTCACAAGTAGGCACAGAAGCAGGCAGAGAGAGAGGGGAAAACAGGCCCCCCGCTGAGCAGAGAGCCTCATGCAGGGCTCCAACCCAGAACCCTGAGAACATGACCTGAGTTGAAGGCAGAGGCTTAACCCACTGAGCCACCCAGGCACCCCAACATAAGCTATTTCTAAGTAACAAGTAACTTAACTGTGGACAAGAACAGAGGTAAGAATATTTATAGGAATACAAAAATGTCCACAGCCAAACAAGGTAAAGTTCATAATGTCTGGCATTTAATAAAAAAATTATCCAACGTGCAAAGAAGAAGGAAAATGTGACCCATAGTGAAGATAAATATCGATAAATCTTAAACCAACTCCAAACTGACCCAGATGTTAGAATTCACAAAGACATGAAAACAGTTATTATAACTGTATTCCATATGTTAAAAAATTAAGTGGACATATGGAGATATAGAAAAGATCTAAATCAGATGTCTAGAAATGAAGATTGAACTGCATGAGATGAAAAATTTACTGCATGGGATTAATAGCAGATTTGTTATTGCAAAAGGAAGATTAGTGAATTTGGAAACATGCCTTAGAAACTATCCAACATAACAGAGAATAAAGAGTAAAAATGAAACAGAAATGGCACTAGTGAGATGAGCGACAATTTCAAACAGAACTTTTACAAATCAATGAGAAAAAAGACAACCAAATGTAAAAATAAGAAAAGACTTTACCAGGTGCTACATAAAAGAAGATATTCAAATGCCATTAAGCATATGAATTATGTTTATCAAATATCAGGAAAATGCAGATTAGAACCATAATGCAAAAGGAAGATTTGTTAGCTGGCAAAGACTTGGGGAGTGCAAATTGATACAGTTATTTTGGCAAATTGTTTAGGAATATCTAATAAAGCTGAATATATGAGTACCTTGTAACTCAGCATTACTAATCCTAGGAAGACACTCAACACAAAAAAAACACATGGAGTCATATACATACAAACTTCCTAAAAGACATGTATAAGGATTTTCATGGATACATTATACTGAATAGCTCCAAATTTAAAACTAAATGGATATTTTTCAACATAAGAATGGATGGTTTATCATATATTCACACAAAGTAATACTATATAACAACAATGATTAATGAACTATGACTACTTGCAACATTATCAATATAATTCACAAAATAGACACAAAGCATTTGTAGTATATCATCTCATTATATAAAGTTTATTAAAAATATGGTTTATGGGAGCGCCTGGGTGGCTCATTTGGTTAAGTGTTGAACTCTTGATTTCAACTCAGGTCATGATCTCAAGGTGGTGAGATTGAGCCCCAAGACAGCCTCCATGCATGGACCCTACTTAAGATTCTCTCTCTCTCCTCTCCCTCTGTCCCTCCAACTCCAACACACACTCTCTATTTAAAAAAAAAAAAAAAAAAATATATATATATATATATATATATATATATATATATATACATGCATGTATAGAGATATATCTATATCTGTATATAAATATATCTAGAAACAGGCTCCCCACTGAGCAAGGAGGCCCAGGATCTCCTTGCTTGATCTCAGGATCCTGGGATCCTGATCCTGGGATCATGACTTGAGCTAAAGGCAGACGTTTAACTGACTGAGCCACCCAGGCGTCTCCAAGTGTCAATTTTTTAACAGCGTTTTTGAGTCCAGCTATGGATAAAAGTTTGATTAACTCAGATTTCTTGGTTATTGAGCCCATTAATTTCTTTTGTTTTCTTTTAAAAATAATACAGAGAAAAATAGATGCATCCATCAACATAAAGGGGGGCTTTAATATTTTAATAGTATACAGTAAGTGATAAAATAAAAACTCACTAAGGACTTAAAAAATTGAATTAAACTTGTTGGTTTAGACTTTTAGTAATCAATAAGCAAAAGATAGGGAATTAGACTCCCTTATCAAAACATATACAAAATTAATTCCATGTAAATTAAATACCTAACATTGACAGGTAAAAGTAAAATACTTTAAATATACAATGTGGGAGAATATCTTTATTATCTAGATATAGAAATGCATATCATATTCAAGAAACAGATCACAAGGGGAAAGATTGGTAAATTTTAAAGTTTAGAAGTTATGTTCATCGGGGCACCTGGGTGGCTCAGTGGGTTAAAGCCTCCGCCTTTGGCTCAGGTCATGGTCTCAGGGTCCTGGGATTGAGCCCTGCGTCAGGCTCTCTGCTCAGCAGGGAGCCTGCTTCCCCCTCTCTCTCTACCTGCCTCTCTGCCTACTTGTGATCTCTCTCTCTCTCTGTGTCAAATAAATAAATAAAATCTTAAAAATTAAAAGAAAATATTTTTAAAAAAAGAAATTATGTTCATCAAATCTGTATAAAATATTGAAAAGGCAAACCACAGATAGGAAAGAGTTATTGGCAATAAATATAACCATAACTGAAAATGGATTGCTATATGTATATATTAAAGTTTTTAAACAAATACAAAATACAAATACAATACAAATACATACAAATATTTTACAATAGAAATACAATACAAATGTATTACAAAATACAAATACAATACAATACAAATACATACAAATATTTTACAATACAAATACAAAAAACAAGGTAAAAAAACCAAAAAACAAAAATCACATACAAAATGAAGCAACACAACTGAGTAAGCACTTGGGATTCCTGGGTAGTTCAGTTGGTTAAGCATCTGACTCTTGATTTCTGTTCAGGTAATTATCTCAGGATCATTAGATAGAGCCCCGTATTGACTCTGAGCTAATTGGAATTCTCTCTCTCCATCTGCCTCTGCCCCTTCCCTCTCTCTCTAGCAAATAAATAAATTTTAAAGAACTGAATAAGCACATAATAAAAGGGAAAACCCTATAGCAAATAAAACCTAAAGGTTATTAGCCACATTGATAATCAGAGAAATGCAAAATAACAAAACCAAAATAAATGAGATGTATTTTTAACTATTAAATGTTTACTAAATAGACAGAAATAAAACTGATAAGATCATGTCTTAACAGTAATGTAGAAAACTGGAAGCCTTATACACTGCTATTAGCATGAATGTAAATTAATACAACCATTATGGGAAAGAAATTAATTTTATACAGTAAATTTTACAGTGTTCATACTTAAAACTAGCAATCCACTCTTAGGTTTGCACCTTAGAAAAAAACTTGCACATATCCAGAAAAAGATACGTGTAAGACTATTTGTAGCAGAAACTTTCATTAAGGTAAAACACAGAAATTTTTCAAGTGTCCAATAATATCAGAATAGATGAATAAACTGAGAAGTTTATTCATGGAATACCAGCAACGGAAATGTATAAACTACAACTACATGCAATAACGTAAATAAATCTGACACAGGATGTTAAGTGCAAGAAGCAAGATCTAAAACTATACATGTAGTGGGGTGTGGGCTGTACAGTGGGTTAAACATCCTACTTGGTATTGTCTCAGGTTGTGATCTCAGGGTTGTGAGATCAAGCCCCATGTCTGGCTCCACGCTCAATGTGGAGTCTGCCCCTCCCCACAGTGCTCTTTCTTTCTCTCAAATAAGTAAATAAACAAAAATCTTTAAAAATACATACATGTAGTATGGTTCAAAAAATTTAAAAAGAACAAAATTCTAGAATATAATATGTCTGCATATGAAATACATAATGGAAATGAGAAGAAAAACAAAAGAAAATATTAAATATTAAGATCTCAGATTTTGCTGATCTCTTAGGCAAGAGAGAGGTGAGATCAGGGAAGCGCACACAAGAGCCAATAGATTTGAAGGGAATACTTAAAAAACCCTCACATATATACTCAAATATATATCAAACTCAAATATATAACAGATACTGCTTGTTTTTAATTCTTTTAACCTATACCTATATACATCTTAAACATTCTATTGCATCTAATACATATTTAATATAAAGAACTATAAGTGTTACAGTACTGAAACAAAAGAAAATCTCATATTAAAATACATACAGGGACTTCTAATTCTTTTTTCTGTGCATCTGAAAAAAGGGGCGCATCCAATGTGCATTTACAGAGCAAGTTACCACATTTTAGTTAGTAAATAGAGACAAACTGAAACATTAATTTCAGTATATAATTATAGCAGTTAGAATTAGACTTTATAGTTCATGGGCTAATGTTGGATCTTGACACACCAGGGAGAGTTCCCTGTGATCCCACCCCACTTGCTGATCCTCATGGGGTCATCTGTTCAAGCCACAGGACCCCCATACAGGAAGGCAGGTGATCCAAGCTGCATTAGGCTGTATCGTCATTGCGATATTGTGTCCTGGGAAAAAATGGCTGGAATATCATAGCTTTTCATTCTCAGGTAAGTGAATCGAGAAATACAAAGTTAGTGAGGCATTAGTGAGAGTTAAAACTGAAAACAAGCACAAGCTTAGAAAATACCATCAAGTGGGGATTTTAAGCTGAAGTAGAAATTAAGAGTAAAATAATCAGCACCTATGAGAAATGAGAAGAAATAAAAGTAAAGAGGATAAATTACCTGCTAGGAAGATCAAAAGAAAAGCACACCAAAAGAGTAATCATTCATACTAGCGATGGAAAACTAAAGCTTAAATCCATATAGTCATTCTGCTGAAACCTTTAAAATGCTTTGCATTCAGGTCACTTCTACTGTTCTTAAAGCTCTGAGGTTCTTCGACCTTTCCTGGTTCCTTGGACCTGGGTGGTTTTTTAATATAGAGTTCATTTAATATAGAGTGTTAACATTCATTAATTTCGGCAGTGCTGAGAGCTTGTGGTAAAACCACTAAGAATCATGTTTGTAACATTCCTACCCAAACAATAATCTTAAACGTGAGGCAAAAGGTATCAGTCATGTAAATATGTGTGGATGTGTATGCATGTATGTTTGCACACACAGGCACCCACACACATATATATGCATACATGGTTACGGAAAATTAGCTTTAATCTGAAATGTGTGTATTGAATAATTAATCCTACTTGCCAAATAAATAAAAAGACATCTGCAGTGTGGTATATGCTGATGATGGTACCTATCCATTTCTGGACTTTTAAATGATGCATCATGATGCAAAGTGTAGTTCATTTTATACTATTCATCAAAAAGCTGTTGTCTAGAATGTAAGCCCTGACCCTCTTCTTCCTTCAACGAAAAATCTACCTGTGCCAAGTCCTGCATTAAGAATATGAATTATGTGACAGCAGCTGTAGTTATGTTGGAGTGGATGCATATTTTGGCAAGCACTTTACATCAACCTGGATCTGCCTGACATGAGTGTAGGCCTATTTATATTCTCTTTGTTGAATACTGATAATGTAATATTTATAGTGTGAAAGGCATGCCTTTATTCTGGGGCACATTACATTTATTAATTACATTTGCATGCATAGAAGGGTGAAAAGATTGATGAACGTGGTTGATCTCTGTCTGAACACACTGCTCCACACACTTTTCTTATTGCTTTATACAGTAAGGCTTCATCTGCATTTACTACTAACATCCCAAATCCTATCTAAAGCATTTTGAATTATTGGGCAAAAAATCCCGCCTCATCTTCAACCTTTGTACAATAAATTCTTCCCAGATTTAAACCTATAATACCAATACAAGTTATACGTATTTTTTCCATTATTTTTTTTAAAAAGATTTGTTTATTTATTTGAGAGAGAGAGAGAGGGCACAAGTGGGAGGAGGAGAAGGAGAGGGAGAGAGAACATCAAGCAGACTCCACTCTGACTGCGGAGCCCAATGCAGATCCAAACCAAGCCCAAACCACGAGTCCAACACTTCACCAACTGTGCCTCGGAGGTGCCCCTATGTATTCTTACCACAATTTTTACCATACTTTTTGGTGGTGTTTCTTTTTTTTCTTAAAGTTTTATTTAAATTCCAGGTAGTTAACAGACAGTGTAATATTAGTTTCAGGCGTACAATACAGTGATTCAACTCTTCCATACAACATCCAGTGCTCGTCACAAGTTCTCTCCTTATTCTCCATCGCCTATTTCATCTCCCCTCTTCACCTCCCTTCAGGTAACCATCAGTTTGTTCTCTATAGTTCAGAGTCTGAGCCTCAGTTTGCCTCTTTCTTTTTTTCCCTGTTGCTCATTTGTTTTGTTAAATTCCACATATGAGTGAAATCATATGGAGGTAAGCCAAAAAACTGAGGAATAGAGTAAGAGCAACTACTCGAAGTTAGGCTTTAAGAAATATGTCCTCCATGCTATACTTGCTCAGTGAGTGAACTTGCTCAAAGAAATCTTAGATGTTTCAAATTTTTCATTTTGTAAAGAGTGTTCTTAAGAGTGTTTGGCCCCTTTCAACTCATTTCTTCAGTAACACGTTTCCATTTACAGCTGGTGTGTGTAGTCCGCAGTGATGTGGATGAATCTCACATGGACTGTTAAAACCCATGGAGGCATACAAAAAGCATTTGTAGTTCAGCCTTTCTAGAACCATGGTTCACAGTTGCTAGTTCTTGGAGTCTTTATTTCTAGGTAAAATTAAGAACTGGGGTCAAAGGTTATGGAGAATGCTGAGTTATAAACAAAATTAAACATAAAACATCACACAATCTTTCTTGGATTTTTCTCAAGTCATGATATCATAAATCATAATTTCTTTTTCCATCAGAAAAGGTAACCACTTTTTTTGCCTTTATATTATCAAGAACACTTTACCTTATTACGTAATTTCAACACAAATGCAATAGATATAAACAGGTTGTGAATAAAAATAGATTGTGATTTTTGGTAAACATACATTTTAATTAGTAGGTGTACTTGTTGCTGTTGTTGCTGCCGCTGATGGTACCTATCCATTTCTGGACTTTTAAATGATACACCATTAGGCAAAGGGTAGTTCATTTTATACTATTCATCAAAAAACTGCTGTCTAGAATGTAAGCCCTGAACCCTCTCTTCCTTCAATGAAAAATCCACCTGTGCCAAGTTCTGCATTAAGAATATGAATTATAGACACAGTCTATAATGAGAATTTCCCTAACTTTCTATTGTCACCTGCTTTTAAATACATTCTTAAGACTGCACTTCTCCATCTCTTTTAACATTCAGTAATGATAAAACAAACGGAGTACCACACTTAGGTGAAGCAGCAGAATTAGAAGGTGAAGTGGTTGCCTAGCAACATCACCTGTGAGTAATTAAGCATCTCTTGAGAATTGCTGAATTTGGCTTTAAATTCTTGGCCTTGTTACAAATAGCTACTTAGACTAGTTGGACTCTACCTAACTGTTTCATTAAAGATTATAATGCCCAGGATGGGCAACCAAGTAAGAAGGTGTTATCATCAAAATTTGTTTTTCGACAAAGCTCACATCTCATGTTTCCTCACAGTCACTTAATGGCACATACAGTTTAAGTACAGATGACTGTGACCATCAAAGACAGAAACCTAGATTCCCTCTAAGTCATTCACAATACAACACTGTTCTCTGATTCATAGCCATCTTTTGTCTTATTCTGCCTTAGGTCAGTGCTAAAAATATGTGGAAGTATACAGTTCGTGTGCTCTGACGCTAGCACAAGACATCTACACACAAATAAGGTAGGTTTGCATACCTAGAGCATATTGGAAACTAAATCAGTTTTCATAGAAATCTGAAGACTTACAAATCATTCCAAGCATTTGATACGGAATGTCATCACATTTTATGACACTTGAATCATCATGCGCTCGGGCAACTTCTTTGGAACACCTCCTTCCCCCAAAAATAATATATTTTATCAAAGACCATGCTCTGAAACACATCTTGAGAACAAAGGGTTTAGAATGCTCTAGAATTTAATCAAGATACCAAAAATGTCTTTGCAGAATTATATATGATTTGTGAGACTTCAAATATGTTAGAACACTCGACTGTGGTATTTAAATGAGGTCAACATAAAAAGTAATAACAAACTTTGTTTCATTTGTAATACCAGTACATCTATAGTTAGTAATGACATAAAGGTAAAATGATCCAACAGCTTAATGAAATGAAAAGCAAGAAAAGGTAAGGTAATAGTAGAGCTGAAAACCTAATAACGAAGCCTGTAAGGTAAGAGTTTTAAATATGTTTATTTTTAGTAGGAAAAAATGATGCCATACCATCAATGATAAGGACATTTCAATCTATACTGAGCAACTGCTCCATTATTAGCTTTTTAGAAAAGATAACTGAAATACTTAAAAAAGAAATTTCCAATGCTAATGTATGAAAATATACTCATTTATAAAGAGAAGTATAGTGATCTCATAGAGGTAACAAGATAGATAAGGTAAAGTGTATATTTTAGGGAGATGCAATAGTATGAATGTCAGTATCTCATAAGTCTTGGAAAGCTTTGCCACCGAGAGAGCTAAAGAGGTTTTGAAAGCAATGAAATATATCATCATTTTTAGAAGCAGCAGCCTATCCCTAGGTTGTCAGGGTCAGCAATAAGTATTTTCCTAAGGAAATCAATACAGCTGAATGGTAACTTGTTTTTTTACAAGAAATTCTAGGTGGTTTGGTGACAGGCATCTTTTGGCAGATCCAGAGAACTCACACATTTTAAGTTTGGAACACAGTTAAGAAACATGGAATCAAGCACCAGCAATATTGTGAAATACTATTTTGGATACGTTTGCTCAATTTTCTACTAATTTTGGCATAAATACAATCCCATACATTTCCTTGAAAAGGAAAGAATTTTGGTTTTAGAGGAGACAGAAAAATGAGAGAAAAGACACAGAATTTGGAGCTCTTGGTTTCAACCTGTACCTAAACCTTATTAATTTTATGATTTGGGGGTTTATAGATGTCACAAAAATATATATTTCATAGAATTGTGATCTTTTTCTATATCTGTCTGAATATTGGACTGATTGCATATTCCATATTACATAATCAGGAAGTTAATGTTCTTAGCAATATGTTATTTAATACTCTTCGAGCAAATCTTTATTGAGTACTTACTCTATGATGAATACCATGTCAGGTTCTGGGATCAGAAGGGTAAGTAAAATAGATGCAACCTCAAGACACATATATTTTAGTGTGGAGTTACTGTGCTAAGCTAAGCATGGAGTTACCAGCTTTTTTTTTTTTGGAATAAGTGAAAGACTGAACTAATGTTGATAATTTATTAATTTTATTAACACAAAGGATAGATACTCATTATTTGCAGTGCTCACTTTAATATTTACCTATTTAGCTATCCTAAGGGAAGAAATTTAGAAGTGGATTCAAGTACAGTTATCAACTAGTAGAACAAATACAGCGTTTTTGGAACTAAGTCATTTCATCAGCAGCACATTTTAATAAGTGGCCGGATTATCTCTGTCTTAAAGGTATCAGTGCATTCTCTAGTCTTTAGTGCTACTTCCTATGTATACGTAATATGTTTGGTTGTACTTCCTCCTGTGATAGATATTTTCAAGACTTGCCACCCTCTGAGGAAGGTTCAGACAGCCTATCACTCTTTCCTAGCATCTCCATGTGAGAATTATCAGTTACTTCAAGTCACAGCCTGTTCTACAGGGTTGGCAAACTTAATTGCGAGTGAAAGGCTACTGGAGGTTCCTGTTATGCATTCTGGACTGAGCTATGAATTCCATTAAAATCTATTAGAGTGCTACCCAGCCATTAATAAAGTAACACTTTCTTCCTTTCCTTTTTTTGTCCTGTGTTTACATGTTATTTCTAAACCTCAGAAGTGAAGAGAGAAGGAAGAGTGGTAAGATATGAGTACCCAATCCCATCTTCAAACCCAACTTTCATGATTACAAATTACTTCCAAGGGAACATTTTTCTTTTTTAGAGTCAAGAAAGCATCACTAATATTATAATAACAAAGGGAATAAAATAAAATCACACCTATAGTTTAAAAAAAGAAAATTGGTAGTATGAAGTGTTTTCATTGTACACAAATTAAGCCAGGGGTACATTACCATAATAATAATAATGAAGAATACCTTATCATGAAATAAATAACTGATGAGATGTAATTCTAAGGGATAAGAAATAAGAATTTTGAGAGAAAGACTTTTTTATAATAGTAACATCAGAATACACATTGAATATTTTAAATTGTAAAACACCATTGTATGAGTTAAGTATTTTTGTAAAAACACAACAGAAAGAAAACATTTAAACAAAAACATTCCAAATATATTTGTTTTAATAAAACTCTTTTTTTATTGTCATTTTATAATCTATAAGGCTATTTGCCTTACAGTAATCATCATCCATTATCATACCTTACACTATTCATGAAATGTTTCTATCGTGTAAGACATAGCCCATACTAAATTTGCCCAATGTCCCACAAAGTTCTTCTTATAGAGAATTTATTTGATTTGAACTCATGTATTCCATTGTGTCATCTCATTTGAACATATTTCCTACAGCAAAAGACTACATCAGATTCTCAAGCACTAGCTCCAATCTTTAAGGATTAAGTAGACTTGCATCTCATTTCTTGGGGAAGAAGTAAGATTATCTGTTCTTATATGACATGTGGACCAGGTACAGTGTCTCTGAGACTGCGCTAGATTTGTTTAGGTATCACTACATATTTCACAGCCATGCAGCCATGTCTGTGATGACTTGGCCTGCTTCCTGGTCCATGTAGCTTCATTGAGAGTCCAGACCATTCTAGCAGTTCCACAGCTAGGTTGTTGCAACTGTCACTACCTTCTCTACAGACCTAGAAGCCTCCCTGGAAGCCAAAGAGGCTCCAGACTATCAGGAGCTCCCTAAAAAATCAGTTCAAAATGTTGAACAACAAAGGAGGAAATATCCAGTGGGACATTTTAAAATAAACTTGGAGGACTTAGGCTACCAGATATAAAGATGAACTGAAAGTGATTTGGTGTAAACCTATGCAGATTAGTGCAAAAATAGACAAGGAGATACATAAAACGTAATGACAAGTCTGGAAGTAGTCTTACACATATATGGTCACTTAATTTGCCACAAAAATGAGAGTGAAACTTAATAGGGAAAAGAGCTCTTATCAAAATATTGGTTATCTACAATGAAACAACTATCCTTAACTTTGTGGCATACACAAAATTAATTAAAAAAATGAATCATGATGGGGAATTAGAAAGATAAGATAGTAAAGTTTCCAGGAGAAAAAAATAGGAATATGTCTTCATAACCTTAATATAGGAACATATATATGTCTTCATAACCTTAATATAGGAACATATTTTTCTTTTTGCAAGCAAGACACAAAATTCACAAACAGGAAAGGAAAAAATTGTCGAATTAAACTAATCACCAAGATTAGGAAATATTACATATCATTTAGAGAGTAGCCATAAATTGGGAGAAGATATTTAACAAAGTACTGATAAAGAATTTTAAATCTAGAATTTATTAAGAACTTCTGAATATTAATAATAAAAAATAGCATATGAAAGAAAAATGTGTAAATAGACTTTAATAAGCATATCACAAAAGAGTATATCATAATTTCTAAAAATAAGGAAATATGTTCCAACTTATTATTCACCTTTGAGATTTAAATTAAAACTACAATATGATCTTTTCATGTCCACACATGTGGGTAAATTTTTAAAAATCAATAATACAAAGTGTTAGCAAAGATTTGAAGTAGCTCATATTCTTAGTCACTGCTAGTGGAATATAAATTAATATATCCGTTTTGGAAAACATTTTGGTGTCATCTATAAAAGGGAGATACATATAACATATAACCCAGAAATTTTACTCTTAGGTGTGTATTAAAAATATTCATAAATCTATATCTCTATCATCATCTATCTTTTTATCTATCTACCTACCTACAACAAAAGATATGAAAACTTCCAAGGCAGCATATTTTTGCAACCAAAATTTCAAGGAAATTAGTGTCCATCAACAGTAGAATGATATGTAGAATGATATGTGCGTTATTCACGCAATGGAATTCTATACTATAATAAAAGAGATTACTACCTAACAGATAAAAACTCAAAATATTGATTGTGAAATGATAGGCACAAAATAATACATATTACCTCAATCTATATATAGAAAGCTTTAAAGCAGACAAAGTTAAGCAATCATTTTTTTCCTGGTTTTTTTTTTTGTTGTTGTTTTTTTTAAGTCTCTAGAACAGTACCTGGTGCACAGCAGAAATGGAAGCTCTTCTTTTTATTTTTTTATTTTTAAAGATTTTATTTATTTATTTCATAGAGAGAGATAGTATGAGAGGGAACACAAGCACGGAGAGTGGGAGAGGGAGACACAGGCTTTCCACTGAGCAGGGAGCTTGATGCAGGGCTCTATCCCAGGACCCTGGGATCAAGACCTGAACTGAAGGCAGACACCCAGCCGACTGAGCACCCAGGTGCCCTAAGCAATGCTTTTAGAAGTAGGAATATCAATTACATTTGAGGAGGAAGATTGAGCTAGTGATTGGGATAGAGGAGTAAAGTGGTTTTCTGATATTATTCTATTATGAAGCTTTTTGGTATTATACTGTTGTGTTTACTTTGTGGTCTTAAATAAAATTTATACTACTGTTTCATGTTTATGTTATAAAGCAATTAAAAGTCTATAAAATATTTTAAATACTTCACTAATTAAATGGTTTTCAATCTTGCTTACATAATAATCTTTGAGTGAATTTGGCATTACAGGAAAATGAGTAGTCTTCCTCCTTCAGTTTCACCATCATCCTAAGTCATATGAATATATTCTTTGGGAAATGAGAACTTTTAAAAATATTTTTAAATGACTGAAGACTTTTGAAAGATAACCTTTAAGGAAATGACCACAGATTTTCCCAGAAGCATTCCTTTGAGTAAATGCTGGTGACTTGAGGATTCATAGATGTGTTTTTTTCTTACCAGAGACTTAGTTTTGTTAGGCATAAATAGGCTTCTCAGCCTCTGACTAAGGGATGGGTGGGGCTAGGTAGGGAGAAATAGAGGGCTATGTGATCAGGCTCACAGAAATCCCTAAAATACTGAAATGTAAGGAAACCAGAGATAAGGGAACAAACCAGACCAATCTGCCCTAAGCGTGTGTGTATTGGCGTGAGTGTGTGTGTGTGTGTGTGTGTGTGTGTGTTTATGATAGTCATCTGTGACCAACAAAGAATAACCAGATGCTAAAAAAAATTAAGCCAGAAAGATGTTATCACCAGTCTTTACTCAAGCTAAGACAACACAAGAATCATAAGGCCACAAGCTCCCCAGTCAGTTCTAAATAAAAGACTGTCAGTGAAGTTTCTCTTTGGCAACCCTATCAGGACCCCTCTCACTCATGAGAGCTTTTTCTGTACCCTTGCTTAATAAACTTCTGTCTTTATTCTCCTTTGTCTGGGAAATTCATTCTTCGACTCCATGAGACAAGAACCTAACTCTCCTGCTTCACCTCTGTCTGTCATTTCAGTCATCTTTTCAGATAACATTCCAACCCTGTTGTGCCCCCTCTGGTTGGGGTACAATCACACTATCCCATTCCCCTGAACTCATCAATTGCCTCATCCAGTGATAAACTTGTGAGTTACACTGGGTACTATGTATATCTTTTTCACAAAATTTGGCCTGACATATTTCCTTTCTTAGGATTTGAATCTACTTAGAAAAACCTTCTCTGGTTTCAACATGGGACTGACTATCAACGCAAATATTCTTCATGTAAAGAAACCAATGACAGGGGCACCTGGGTGGCTCAGTGGGTTAAAGCCTCTGCCTTCAGCTCAGGTCATGATCTCAGGGTCCTGGGATCGAGACCCTAATCGGGCTCTCTGCTCAGTGGGGAGCCTGCTTCCCCCTCTCTCTCTGCCTGCCTCTCTGCCTACTTGTGATTTCTCTCTCTGTCAAATAAATAAATAAATAAAATCTTTAAAAAGAAAGAAAGAAAGAAAGAAAGAAAGAAAGAAAGAAAGAAAGAAAGAAAGAAAGAAAGAAAGAAAGAAAGAAAAAGAAAAAAAGAAAGAAAGAAAGAAAGAAAAAGAAACCAATGACAGTTTCAGTTCCTCAAGTATCAGCTCGTAACTATTAGACAGTGTAACTGAGTGATGAAATTGATTGTTAATTCCAAGCCAGATTCGCATACTTGAAAGCAAAATTTGTTTGTTTGTTTGTTTGTTTTTGTTTAAATTCAAAGAGCCACCACATAGTACATAATTAGTTTTTGAGGCAGTGTTCAATGATTCATTAGTTGCATATAACACCAGTGCTCATCACACCGTGTAGAAGCAAAGTTTAGATAAAAATTTAATTTATAGTTGTCTAAAGAGGCTTAAGGCAAGAAATGTCTATGAAAACAGATGTATATTTTCAGTTAAATAGGTAATTCAAGTACTCACGGTGTCTTTTTTTTTTTTTAAGATTTTATTTATTTATTTGACAGAGAGAGAGAAATCACAAGTAGGCAGAGAGGCAGGCAGAGGAGAGGGGGAAGGGAGCTTGATGTGGGGCTAGATCCTAGGACCCTGAAATCATGACCTGAGCTGAAGGCAGAGCCTTTAACCCACTGAGCCACGCAGGTGCCCCTACTCATAGTGTCTTCACTAGGTTTTTGGAAAAGCATTCTTACTTGATTTCTAAGCTTTATCCTTCCCATATTGTAAAACTGTCCTAGAATAGATTTAACATGATAAATTCTATCCTTATTTGAAATATTTTTCTTTAAATGTGAAAAACTTATGTAATTATTGTAAGATAGCAAACTCCTATATCTATTACTTATTTCTCTGACATGAAAGAGAGTGCTAAAAAAATTATTTCATGTAAGTGTCAAATATGCTAGGTATGCTACTGAAGCATATAACACGTTTAAATTACATTAAATATACTAATTAAGCCCAAGAATATATATTAAAGTATATTAGAATATATGAGCTGAGATAAACAGTATTCATCATATACTGTTTATCCTAAACTTTAATTTTTGCTTGTGAATGCAAAGACTACATGTCTTTAAGATGTTAACTATCCCCAAAGTACACTTTTTAACATGATTCCAATTAAAAGGCATAATTCCAATTAAAAGAGTGGCTTGGCCCACATAGTTTGATTTACTATGACACTGGAAATAAGCCATCCCTATTCTCTTGGGTTAGATCTATATTCTTTAGTATTCAATGGGGAGCTCCTTGGGAATTATTGAGTGCAACATAAACCACCATCAGAGAGTTATTTTTAATCATTTCTTTCTCTAATAGTGTAGCATTTGCTTCATCATAGTTGAATATCATAGATGAATGGCTTGTGAAGAGAATTAAAATATATAACAAAGACCTGTGGCACTATGATCATTAGTAGTTCAAGTTTCTATGTCTTTAGCATTGCAGAATATTCTGCTTCATTTGGTCTTTAAAAAAAAGCAGTTTGGTTAGATATAATTCATAAGCCACAACTTTCTGGCCTTTTTCTTTTTCTGTTTTTCTCTTTTTTCTTTTCCTTTTTTCAATATTAATCCTGAATTATATTTGATAACATTCCCCGATTTTTACTTATGGCATGAGTTCTTTATAGAAGGCTTGGAAATGCACTCAGCCAAATTCATACCCAAATTCCCCAGGAAAGTTCAAATTTGTGAAATTATTATAGTTTCAAGAAAAGTACAGCAAAAGCTTCTGAAAGGTTTATCTATTGATACCTACCTATATCATATCTAGATAAAAATCAATATCAGCAATAATTCAACTCATGTTTAGGTAGACTTTAATTCATGGAAGTTACTGCACTAGGCACTATGAGCAACAGAAAGGTGGAAACAACATATTCATATTGCTTGTATGTACTTTAGAGTCTTACTGATGCCTTAAGAATGAAGCAAAGCAGTTTCTTTTAGTTGTGAGAGCAAGTTAATTTACTCACCATATGTTATTTATTTATTTATTTTTAAAGATTTTATTTATTTGACAGAGAGAAACACAGCGAGAGAGGGAACACAAGCAGAGGGAATGGTAGTGGGAGAAGCAGGCTTCCTGCCAAGCAGGGAGCCCGATGCGGGGCTCGATCCCAGGACCCTGGGATCATGACCTGAGCTGAAGGCAGATGCTTAACGACTGAGCCACCCAGGTGCCCCCCACCATATGTTATTTTTAACGTTTTCTTTTCTTTTCTTTTCTCTCTCTCTCTCGTCTACCTATTATTACATTCTTCCATCAGGAATAGAAACTCCACTGCTATCTCTTGATAAATAATTAACTGTCCCATTGGTCTCTGCAACTGTATTACTGCCCATTGACATTGGTGGCATCATGGCATCCACCTTGTATGCTATCTGCAAGTGAAATAAGAGAGTATTTTCCTTTTTGTTCTTTTTCTTTGGCAGTTCCAATATGATGTTCTTTGTGGCTAAGCGTTTGGGATTTGGGATTTTCTAAAAATATCTTAAAGTTTTGCTTACATACCCCTTTCCCCAGTCTTTGTTGCTAAGTTACTGATTTACTCATAGGGTCTAAGTCCTATTTCCTGGCATGAGTCGTCTCCTGGGAGACATTACATTTGCAGTCACTACAGCTTTCTTAGACCAATATATCAGTTTGACAATCAAGATTACACTTTCGACATAACTGAGTCAATTTTTAATCTCTATCTACATATATTTTTGAAGGGGAAATATTAGAGAGTATCAATGTCAAATAGAGCCTATGCATAGATATATTTCTTTATCAATAAGTTGTAATACACCAAACTGGTCATTGTTGTTCCTAAAGAGTTTTCAATGCTTGCATTATTTACTATAGCTTTTCTTGGTGGCATAATAAAACATCATCAGTTCATAATATAATCAGCATCAAATTTGTTTGAACATTTTTATTATCATCTCAATAATAATACACTGTTTGAATTTGAATTATAACTTAAAAAGTAACATTAGTGATATTCATAGAAAAGATTTTGCTATTGTCTAGTGATAGTAATTCTGATAGAAATATCACAGCATATAATTCACCAAAAATGATAAAGAAGATTCAGAAGGTAAAGAAAAAAACTTCAAGTCCTTAAACATAAATCGTAATAATTGTGGAATGGTATATATGAAATACATTAGTTTGAGTGATGACATTTAGATATTTATTTTCCACATTTAACATTTGTTAGCCTGCTTACATCTCAGTATGGAAAGAAATCATTCTAAGCTGCCTATTTTTCTCCACAATGGGATACCATATTATAAAGTGGGGTTTATTTTATTTTATTTTTTAATTGAACACCTTACTACTGACTTTTATAATGCAATCATTTCATTTGAAGTTTTTTTTTTTTACTAGCGTATAGCCATTTCAAATGTTTTCTTCAGTCTCCCTTGAATCTTTAATAGTAACAAAAACAAAAAGAGCAAATGAAACAAAAAAGAAAAATTTCAGCTAGAACAGTATAATTCTTACAAACTCTCAGGGAAAATAGTACTAAAAATTCTACTCTGTAAAAGTCATTGGTTTTGTAAATGCTTATACTTGTTACTCAAGAGTCTATAAATAATAGTCATATGCCTTAATATAGAAGAATATGGTTGTTCATGTTGATGTTTTATCATTTCTCACTTTTTAGTTGTTTTAAGTTGATGATCATATACAGAATAGTCAAGGGCGACAACTATAAACAAATGGAAACCAAAATAAAAACAGAGATGTAAAAAAGACCTAGATATACAAGTGCATTAATGAACTAGACATATAAGTGCAGGGATAAAGGGGACATTTATTGTCAGTAGAGAAGCCACAGCATTGCACGTTTATGCTTCGCTAAATTGCATATGGGAAGTTTTGTGTTGAAAGGGCTTTTGGGAAAAAAATTTCTTATATCAAATTTGAATTAATATTTATATTCTTATCTTTCACAGAGCACTTAGAAAATGAATTTTTCATTAACATTAATCCAAACTGTTTAGAATAATTGCTAACCTGACAGGTGCTATATTTTGTCCTTTAAAAAGTGTCTCCTAGAACACTTTTTTGTTTATTAGTACATTTACACTATCCTCTTCTTTCTATTTGCCGTTCGCCAACCTGGTTTAATAAACTTAGTTTGTCCTAATTCTTATTGTGTTTGAATGTTCCAAGACTATATCACTTGCCTTTAACCCAGAATCTGCTTATAACAAGGAACTCCTTGCCATTTAAGTTCAAAAGAAAACATTTACTGTATCTGTCTTATAATAAAAAATAATGCTTAAATTGTTTGGGTGTAAAACATCAGTTTTTTAAATTTTTTAAAAGTAATGTATACTAAATCTCTCAGTTCCATAATAAGTAGGTGGTTGTTGAGCTTTCTCTTCACAATAGCATAAAAGAGCATTTGAGCAAAGATCTAGATACTCCCAGTTTAAACATAATTGCTTGAAATTCTTTCTTTCCTTTTTCTTCACATCTCTGGTTTACATGATGATGCAGATCCTGCTGTTTCATTGTGAAGATATGACTTGATACTTGAAGAAATGCAATGTGGTTAAAATTTTTAAAAAAGATAATTTAAATTATATGCTTCCATTGGAGCAAACGTGTGTGTGTGTGTGTGTGTGTGTGTGTGTGTGCGTGTGTGTGTGTGTGTATTCACATACATATGAGTTTAAAATGTATTAATAAATGGTTAATCAAATTAATTCTTATGTGTCATCCTTGTACAGGGGACTTGCTAATCTCTGTATGTTTCAATTTCGGTGTATGCGCTACTGAAGCAAGGATGATCCAAATTAATTTTTAAATTATGAAGGATACTTAAATCTAAGTTGGAAAAATAAATTAATGTAAAATTCACTGAAAATATTATAGAAATAGAACAGAAAGACTTAAGACTTGAATTGACATCTATCTGTCAATGATTTAAGAATCGGCAGCTTCACTGCAGGACTTTCTTCTGAGTTCCAAATATTTATCCACTGTCACTGGATATACCATGTAAGGCTCAAAATAAATTTGTAGGAAACTACTGTATGTAGTGGCATCTTTCATATTTTACTACACCTAGCCCCTGCTTATTCTTCATAATAACCTTTAAGAACTTTAACTAGTTCTCAAGGGATCGTCTCATTATTTTGCACACCTCGATCAAGTCAGTCACTGCTCAGTCCATGGTAATTTGTCCAGGTGACAGATACCTGGCCCAAAGAGACCCAATAAGATCCTTTTTGATAAGCTTTTTTTTTTTTTTTTTTTTTCTAATTTGGCTTTTCTTCCTCTGTGATCATTGCCTCCAAATTGCAGGCAGCTGTATTGTCACCTATTATTGGGAACTGTTCAGGAATTAAGCTATGCAAATAAATCAGATCCAAGATATGTAGAAAGAAAAAGAGCAACCTGAAGGTATAAGTTCTAACGTGACTATAGTCTGTTTAAGTCTTTGAAAATACCAGAGACATGAATCAACTGATTATGTTTAAAGTGAGGTCTTTCTCTTACAACTGAGAAAATCCCATTTTTACCATTCATTGTTATCCACAAACATATTCCTCCTTCTTCATTAATAAGGGGATGTAAGCTTACCATCTCTGTCTTTCTACTAACTCTGGTTTGCTCTAGGACAGACTTTGAGAGTATAAGGTCCTTGGTCAATTCATGTGAAAATTCAATGTTTACATCCCAGCATTTGTTGAAGATAAAATGAGTCCAATGCCTACACTTTAATAGTAATTTGCTATCCACCCAGGTAACTAAGAATTGCCTTTGACTTTTCTTGGCCATTCATTACTTTTTATTGTCCTGCTTATATTCCTTTTAATCTGCACTTTCTTTACTCTTACTTATTCCATGTTAAGTATATCTTGTCAGGGGTGCCTGGGTGGCTCAGTCGTTAAGTGTCTGCCTTTGGCTCAGGTCATGATCCCAGGGTTCTGGGATCGAGCCCCACATCGGGCTTTCTGCGCAGCAGGGAGCCTGCTTCTCCCGCTGCCATTCCCTCTGTTTGTGTTCCCTCTCTTGCTGTGTTTCTCTCTGTCAAATAAATAAAATCTTTAAAAAAAAAAGTATATCTTGTCAATATACCATGGATCTAACAAGAAACTCAAAATCTCGGTGGCCTCCAGCAATACATGTTTCCTTTTCTTTCACGTTAGAAGTCAGCAATTACTGGTAGACCACTACAGCTTCTGCCACACAAAGCCTCACACTCTGACTCCTGGACTGAAGAAGCATCCCTTTTTAGGTCATACTGTTCTTGCTGCAAAAGGAAATGAGTGAGTGAAAGGAAGATATGCCCACCAACTTTTAAAGTATTTCCCTGGAACTGATACCCCATTACTTCACTCACACAGTTTCTGGGTCTGAATCACTGGGCCAAGCCAGTCAGTGGGCCAGGGAAGTACACTTTACCTATAGGGGATCACTGAAAGCACATGAGGACTAGGGATGTGTTATTTTTCTAGAACACAGAATAAGACAATCTACCACAATCAAGCTCCATTCAGGTCTCATCCGATTCATGGTAATAACCTTTTTACAGGACTCCCTTCTATCCTGTCATAAAAAACATATACACACATATACATACATATATGTGTCCATATGTGTGTATATATGTATGTGTATATGTACATATGCATGTCTGTATGTATATATGTATATGTGTGTGCATATATATGTGTGTGTGTGTGTGTGTGTGTATTTCTAAAAAACAAATCCTTTCATACCACTCTCTTATTTCCTCATTTAATATCTTACTCTGATTTCCATCATCTTAAGAATAAAATTCAAACTTTTTTGTGGACAATAAATCCCCAGCTTGTTTGCTTACTTTTACCTGTTGACACTGCCACATGTTAGATTTTACTTCCTAAATACTTTTCATTTATTTCCATACCCTTTGCATATGATTTTCCCCTTGCCTAAAATACCATGACTCATCTCAGCTCCTTCTGTTTCTTTTCAAGGGATGTAGGGGGAGAAAACAAAGCTCAAAACAAAATAATTTCACTTCACATAGTTTTGGTGACCACCTTCTCACCACTCAACAGTTGTGCTAGGCATTATTGTAATTAAATATTTCTCCCTTAGCAAGCAAATCACAATCTCTATCAATAATACTGTTGAATAAATGTTTACATTGATAAATATTTAACACTAAACTTAACAAATGACACAATAGAATACAATTTGGATCCTAGCAGACAATCTTGTCATTTTCATGGTGTCAAGTTTTCAACCTGTATTGAACAACTATTTATACTCCTTCCCCATTTAACTCATCACCTTCCATATGAACAGCTTGGAAAATGAAGTATAGAATAGTTTTTGTTTTTTGATATACCATTTCAAGAATTATCTCCGAGTTAAGTCCAAAAATTCCATGGACTAATTGAGATTTTCTAAATATGTACTCTCATCCTCTTTCTAAATATACTCTCTTCCTATTTTTCCAACCATTTCCTGTGCTATTGTTTTTCTACCCTTGATCTTTGGTCTCACTCCACTATTCTTTCTTTTTTTTTAAAAAATGAATTTTTTTTTTTTTAAGATTTTACTTATTTTTTTGACAGGGAGGAGAGAGATCACAAGTAGGCAGAGGCAGGCAGAGAGGGAGAGGAAAGCAGGCTCCCCGCTGAGCAGAGAGCCCTATGCGCAACTCTATTCCAGGAACCTGAGATCATGACCTGCGCCGAAGGCAGAGGCTTTAACCCACTGAGCTACCCAGGTGCCCCACTCCACTATTATTCTTAATATAGACTTATATTGAAACAAGGAGTTCACACTGTAAAGCATGTACTAACTTGCAAGCCTACTTTTAATCATCATTATAAATGTTCAAAACTACCCCATGAGATCAGTTCTCTTATTATCCATATTTAATTGATGTGGAAATTGATTTAAAGATATATTAATTAATTTGCCCAATTCTACACAATTAGTAATTTCTAAGAAGATAGCAGTAGTCTCTAAGGAGACCAGTTAAATATCTTCTTTGTTCCTTGCTTCTGTTCTAGACCAATTGACCAAAAAGACATGGGGTCATAGACAGAAGCTACATGATCAGTTTTGTTAATGATGACGTCTAAGTTGGAGGACTTGGCTCATGTTTATAGGTTAGTAGATGTAGATGTACTCATAATAAACTCCAGTGTAGGGCAGTGATGGGCCAGGACAGATGTCAACTTAGAAGATTTCACTGAAATAAATCATGGCAAGGAGGAGCAAAGGAGTTTGCTTACCTCAAAGAAGTTACACCAAGAGGAAATTTAGATGAAACCAAACTATACATTCTCCGTGTTTTACTTCAAAATTTATCAGTAAGATACAGTTTCCTGCCTCTTCAGGGGCAGAATGAGTCAAATACCAAGAAATGCCAAAGTCACACAATAAAATCCTTTACACGTTGAGGGGAGCTCAGGAGGTGGGACTCCAGAAGTAAAAAAGTATTCCTTCCTAACAGTGATTATTTCACATTTTTTCTTCTTACACTTTTCTGCCCACCCCATTATGTTCAGCTGATGACTTTTCTTCATACTTCATTGAGAAATATTAATAGCTAACACTTATACTTCCTTGGTGCCAGGCACTGGTCTAAGAGCTTTACATATATTAAATCTTTTAATGAAATGGAAGCCATCAGGCAGAAACTCCCTCTGTTACATAATGCCAAATCTACAAAACTTCTTCCCTTCTTACTTGTATAATCTTTCTTTAATGTCACAGTGGATAAACTTTTCTGCTTCTATAATGGGCCAAACAGACAACTCTAAACCCATGCTCATGCTTTGGATCCAATCTGCTCTGACTTTCTCAAGAATTTTACTCTTGAAATTATTTTATTTTTATGACCAAATCTTTAGTAATTTCCTTCCCCCTCAGTTACAACTATCACTTCTCCATTTATAAAAATAATTTTCCACAAATTATATGTTTTGAAGGGCCGATGAAACTCTTATTGCCATTTCTTCAACTCTTCTTCAGTATTAATCTGTCCTTCATTTACTTCTCTGTCAACCA
Source organism: Procyon lotor (assembly GCA_028646535.1). Classification (NCBI taxonomy): domain Eukaryota; kingdom Metazoa; phylum Chordata; class Mammalia; order Carnivora; family Procyonidae; genus Procyon; species Procyon lotor. Next base: position 40,958,474 of record CM053605.1, read on the forward strand.
CTCCAATGACACTCATCTTATCAGATTCAACAGCTTCAATAATGTAAAATCCTGTATTTTTCTCTTGGCATAGTTCTTAATCTTTTTTTTCTTTTCTTTCTTTAGAAAAGCATTATTTTTCTTTCTTTAGAACTTCATCTCTCTAAAAATATGATATGGTATGCTGACATGATATTATTTTCTCTTATTTAGTTTTTTTTTAATTTTTTACTCACGTCATCCTTTTTGCCAGACCCTCTTTCTTCTAATTAAATCTAAATGTTGGGATGTCGCAGCACATACTTATAGGCCTGCCTTCCCCTAATGTTTTTTAAAGTCATCTAGATTCATATGTCTTCAAAATATGTATCTGTATATAGGCTTTTAACTATATGTTGCAAAATAGTTTTTCTAGCTGCTTTCTTAATATCTCCCATTGTTTTTTTAAATATTAGTATGCATCATATCTAAAACTTGATTGCCCTTCCCTTAGACCTGCTTCTCCCGAATTCTTTCTATCTTAACAAATGGCTCTACCATCGACACAGATGCTGAAGCAAAAACTTGTGAGGTCTTGATTCCTCTTTTTCACTATACTGTCACATCCAGTGTGAACACAAGTCCTTTCAGTTCTGTCAAAAAATAACTCAAACCCATCTTTTTTTCCATTTTCACTGCCACTTTTTTGATCTAAGTCACAGGGATTACTGCAATACTCACCTAACTGGATTCTCTGCTTTCCTCTCTGTACTTATGCAACAGTCAGGTCTTCATGTGGTTTTAAGAAAGACCCTTTAAAAATGTATTTTGTTACCTTTCTGAAAAAAAAAAAGGACTACTAATTAGAGAAAAATATGAACAACTTTTTATGAGCTACATAGTTTTAATTATTTAGCCACTGAGTAAGCTGGAGCTTTCTTATGATCTTCTATTTTTTGGCTCACATATATTATGTCCAGAAAGGCTTTCTCTGGCCACATTGCAGTTTTCCACCCATAGAGTCACTCTGTTACACCACTAAATTCCTCTATATATACTCTCTGAAGTTAGTGTGTTGATGTGCTTGGTTTTGTTTACATATTTTGTTGTGTCCTCCCACTAAAAGATAAGATCTAAAATGGCAAGGACATTATCTGCTTTCTACATTACCACATCACTGGTAACAAAATAGAGCCTGGCATATGGTAGGCAATAAATAATATTTGATTAGGTAAATGGATGAATATGCATGTATAGTAATTGGAAGAGCACATGCAAAAATAGCTTCACTTTTGCTAGTGTCATAGGAAAAGAATTATTCATCTTTTGGCAATGCATTAATGCTTTTAGAATGAAGGTGTTACTACTGTAGTCATGTGCAGTCAGAAGCCCTATAATATATATGTTTGTAATATTAGTTTCAAAGAGTATTTTAACTAAGATGAGAGATTGTGTAAAAGAATATATTAAATAGGAATTGAAAATCAAACAAGATCAATAAGCTTATTATGTGCTTGAAGGAAATGTTTAAAACATTGAATCATAAGCTATTTACTTATTAGATATATGTTTTGAGCCCCTGAGATTTTTTTGTTATTCATTATAAACACAACAATGGACAATGAGTAATGTTAAGCTCATACCCCCAACTTGTAGGTGCTCACACTGCTGATGATTCTTAAAGACAATGTAAACAATATCTAATATATTTATGACATACAACCTGATTTCTAATTGAAATTACATATACAAGCCAATATGTGATTCTATGAAAACATATTTCAACAAAACTGAACATAACTAATATTTTAAGATTAAAAGTTAAATTTTGATTTTTCCATTACTTTTCCCTACTTTAATTTCTTATACATATAAGAAATACTGATTACATCATTAGTTTTGTTTATACAAATTTCTGTGATAAATACCTATATTTATCTAAGTGTCTATCAACATTTATTATCATCTATTTGTAGATAATAGATGATAGATAAGTAAATCTATCATCTATCTATCATTTATCTCTCATTCATCTATTTTATTTCTCATCCCCAATCCTATTTTTTTATGAAATGTAATGTGATGTTAACAAATGACATTGCTAAAAAGAGAAAAATGATGATCTTTGATTGTACTTCTCTTTTTTTTGCTCTCCTTTCTTTAGAAATAAATTGGCTTTTTTCTACTGGGAAACTACCAGCCTCATGCACACTCATGCCATGCACTTTTAAGCAGAGATGACTCTAGGAGTAGATTCCATTGGCTTATTTTATCAGTATTTCCTAACGTCAAACCAAAGTGATTAAGGATAAATTAAAATCTGATCAGAAGCGAATGGATAATCTATGAAGAAAAAAGATCTTTCCTTGGGAAAGGGGGTTAAAAATTGGAAATATATGAAAGTTTCACTTTCATATGTGAAACTTTCATTATGTCCTTTGCTTCCAGGACATAAGGGGGAAAAAGTCAAGCAGAGAGGAGCCTCTGCAGAGTCTAAAGATAAATTATCAAAGAAATGATGGATAGAAACTTGTTACAAAAATAATTTTCACTGACAATCTGACAAAAATGAAACTTGAGGAAGTAACAGTAAAATAAATATCTTTGAAGTCCCATGTTGAATGGAGTTCAATAAACATGTATCTGCTGCATACTCTATAATATTTTCATTAATATTTCCTGTACTCAGTTAATAGTACAAAAGTAAGTGGAATTAGGTAAAGGTTTATGAGGAGGACAGAAATAAAAGAATAAATAATCTTATCACAGAAGTAGCTATCAGAAATAATATTTTTTCTGAAGTATCACTTTCCTCCAGTAAGAATATCACATATTCCAATGTATTGTTGTGTTACTTGAAGTTCCATCCCAGTGACATTGAATCCATCCATGCTTGACAGTAGATATAACTCAAACATCTGTTTGAGTCATTGCATGTTTCCATCAGTTCTCTTACTCTTTTTCTTCAGGACTAAAAACATAACATGGAAATTAGGAAATTCTAGATTCCAGATGAAAGACACAATGAGAAAACCCACAGTTGATCTAGGGTAAACTTAACTTGAAATGCAACATTTGTCAGTCTGTGTTGCTGATATTTTAATGTTATGTGTTACTGTGGTAGATATTGCTAAATCTTCACTTTTTCTGAGAATTTGATATGTGTATTTGGACTTTTACATTGCTTTGCAGGATAGTAGCTGAGGTATATGATGATGATTGATAGATAGATAGATAGATAGATAGATAGATAGATAGATAGATGATAGATAGATGATAGATAGATAGATAACAGGTAGATAATAGAGAGAGAGACATATAGATAGGTGGCAAAGGATAAAGCTAGATATATTTGTGAGTGGAGTAAATTTTAACATATTTCAATTTAAGTTTTGTTCATTAGAAATGCTTGACTTATCCTGGATGACCATCATCTATATTTTTCTTAAATACCTCCAATGAATTTCTTACACTGGTAGTTTTGAAAATTAAATTAAATGCAAGTTGTGTTCCTGACCTTGGGAGAAAAGCTCTTAGTTTTTCTCCATTGAGAATGATATTTGCTGTGGGTTTTTCATATATGGCTTTTATGATATTGAGGTACATTCCCTCTAGCCCTACAGTGAGGAAAGTTTTAACCAAGAAAGGATACTATATTTGTCAAATGCTTTTTCTGTATCACTTGAGAGTATCATATGGTTCTTGTCCTTTTTTTTTATTAATGTGATGTATTACATTAATGGATTTGCAAATGTTGAACCACCCTTGAAGCCAAGGATTAAATCCCATTTGGTAGTGGTGAATAATCCTTTTAATGTACTGCTAGATCCTATTAGCTAGTATCTTGATGATAATTTAGGCATCTGTGTTAATCAGGGATATTGGTCTGTAATTCTGCATTTTGGTGGGATCTTTGTCTGGTTTTGGGATCTAGGTAATGCTGGCCTCATAGAAAGAGTTTGGAAGTTTCTTTCCATTTTTGTTTTTTGAAACAGCTTCAGAAGAATAGGTGTTAATTCTTCTTTAAATGTTTGGTAGAATTGTCCTGGGAAGCTCTCTGGTCTTGGACGCTGGTTTGTTGGAAGATCTTTGATTACAGCTTCAATTTTCTTGCTGGTTATGGATCTGTTCAGGTTTTCTATTTCTTCCTGTTTCAGTTTTGGTGGTGTCTACATTTCTAGGAATGTATCCATTTCTTCCAGATTACCCAATTTGTTGGCATATAATTTTTCATAATATTATCTTATAAGTGTTTGTGTTTCTGTGGTGTTGGTTGTGATCTCTCCTCTTTCATTTGTGATTTTATTTATTTTGGTCCTTTTTCTTTTCTTTTTGATGAGTCTCACTCTTCCCAGATGGCATGATACTCTATGTGGAAAAACCAAAAGACTCCACCCAAAAATTGCTAGATCTCATACAGGGATTCAGCAAAGTGGCAGGTTATAAAATCAATGCACAGAAATCAGTTGCATTTCTTATACTAACAGCAGGACAGAAGAAAGAGAAATTAGGAACTGAACCCATTTACAATTGCACCCAAAACCATAAGATACTTAGGAATAAACCTAACCTAAGAGGCAAAGAATCTGTACTCAGAAAACTACAAAGTACTCATGAGAGATGTTGAGAAAGACACAAAGATATGGAAAAACGTCCCATGCTCATAGATTGGAAGAACAGATGTCCATTGACAGATGAATGGATAAAGAAGATGTAATGTGAACATTACTTCATCATCAAAAGAAAAAAAATGAAATCTTAGCATTTGCAATGACATGGATGGAACTAGAGGGTATCATGCTAAGAGAAGTCAATCAGAGAAAGAAAAGTATCATATGATTTCACTCATATGTGGAATTTAAGAAACAAAACAGAATCATAGGGAAGGGAAGGAAAAATAAAATAAGATGAAACCAGAGAGGGAGACAAACCAGAAGAGACTCTTAACAATAGGAAACAAACTGAAATTTGTAGGAGGGAAGGTGGGTGGGGTAACTGGGTCATGAGCATTAAGGACAGCACGTGATGTAATGAGCACTGGGTGTTGTATGCAACTGATGTATTCCTGAAATTTACCTCTGAAACTAATAATACACAATATTCTATTGTGTATTAAATTGTGTTTAAATTGTGTTTATTCTAGAATAATAGAAATTATTCTATTGTGTATAAATTCTAATTACTAGAATTTAAATAAAATAATTTTTTATAAAAGGAAAAAAAAAATTAGTTTAGCCCTGCAGATGGATCCTATTTTGTACATAACTGTATTAGTGAGATACATGTTTAAAATAAGTAGACTTTAGATTAATACATTGGGCTTAAAACCTGTCTCTGATATTTTTGCTTTAGCATATTATTAATCTGCCCTGAAGCAATCTTCTCATTTCTAAAATGAGAATAATGCTTTCACAGCATAGTGTTGCGAGGCTTCAAGGTCATAGCAGGGCCACTGCCCTAGAATTTGGGGATCTAAAAGTTTCTCTTGGATTAAGTGATGATTAAGTTAAGGCAAGAGAGTAGGTAGAAGTTGCCTGGATGATTTTGGAGTAAAGAGAAGCATAATTCAGGGAATGGGAAATGGATAAAGGCTTGGGATATGAGACAATAAAATCCTGCCATGTAGCTGTAGTATGAAGTTTAGAGGCAATGGAAAGTAGTCAATAAAAGAGAAGGCATAGAGACTAGTAAGCTAAATTCAAGAGTTTAGAGACTAATCTAAGTAAATGTCACTGAAGGATTTTAAGCTTCTGATAAGATCAAAATTTTGCTAAATGTTTTCTCTTTTCACAATGAAAAAAAATTGATTCTGGGGAAGAAATGCTAAAGGCTGATAAACTAATTAGAAACTGCTGCAATGTAAAATGTTCCCCAGTGGCTTAATGGTAGCACTGGTGTCACTGCATGGGCGAGGCAGATGAATTTAACAGTGATTTAAAGCGAAAACTCTGAAGGCCTTGGTGATGGATTGAATTTATTGAACGACTCCTGAAGGAGAAGAGGACTGTGTGCATAGCACCCTCGTTTCTGGCTTGAGCAGTAGATTATCTCATTGTTATTATACACTAGGAGAATGACCAAGTTTGGAAGCAAAGTGAAAAAGCTTCAGTTGTTTTCCATTTAAATTTGAGGTTCTGGTAAAATACTCCAGTGGAATTGATCGGTCAGAACGTAAGTTCAGAAGAAAAATCTGCTGAGGACATCATTGAGGCCAAAAGAACGGATGATACCATCTACGAAAATGTAAGCAAGAGCAGAAGGAAAAACAGTTTACAATAAAACTGCTAAGAATAATTCTATAGTCACTAAAAAGAGGGAAAATGACACCGCAAAGAAATTGTGGAAAAAATTCAGGATAATTAGAAGAAAAATCACTCCTGTTTGGTTTGAAACTTTAGCATGACTTGTACTCATAGAACTACTTGTGGTTTTATTTATTATATACTTACCTACCTATCTACTTATCAGTCATCTATCATCCTGATGTAATTAAATATATTAAATTTAAGGTACTAAATTATTTTTAAAAGTTAATATGAAAAATTCCACAGGTCTATTTGGTCACAAATAAATAAGAAGTGTTTTGAAATCTTCAGCCTAATATTTCAGTTAAATTTTTGAGTATTCTTTGATTTATTGCTATCACTGTGTTTTACTGCAATTTTCAAATGACACTGAGAGTTCAAAGCTGGACTAATAAGAATAAAATATTACCTGATAATATGGATTTAAGCAATATATACAGTATACTAAACGTACAAATAGTTTTAAACCAGTCACTATTTTTGTTAACATGAAATAAAATTGTGTAAGTATCATCTCAGCACAGGTGCAGCACACATGAAAGGAAAATCAGCCCCCTCATTTTAATTGATCTTTTATATTAAAATTGTCTTAATGTTGTAGGGGAGGCAAAACTTTACCTCTGAGTAAAGTTACCAGGTCTCCGACTGGGCCTGAGGGGTAAATTGACATAAGACCGATTAAAAGGAAAGAAGCAGGCAGATTTTTATGTATATGTGGGAACCCCTCATAAAAAAAATGAAGACACAAAGAAGTGGCTTTGCCTAACCATTATACTAGGTGGAACAAAAGCAATTGTGGAAAAGTAACTAACATGAATGAAGAGAATAAAGGAAGAGTTATTTTAACAAGGCCTACTTGTATAGTTCTCTTGGTCTCTGCTCCCCATCTCTGGTAATAAGAGTGTTTCTTCCCTCCTGAAGCAGGGAAGGAATCTTTCGCAGGGGATTTTTATCTCCTGCTTTCAGGAAGAAAAGGGGAAGTCAGCATGCTATTCTTGTACCTACCATTTTTCAAATGCCTTTAGTTCAAAATAATCCTTAATCCAAAGTGCCGTATAGTGGAGTGCCATCCTTCACTATTTCAGACATTAATTTCAGAGAGGAAATATTTGTAAGTTAAATGTTGCTATTTATTTTTAATTTTTTATCTTTCAAGGAATAACATTTCCCCCAGGGGTATTTTTTTTTTTAAGATTTTATTTATTTATTTGACAGAGAGAGATCACATGTAGGCAGAGAGGTAAGCAGAGAGAGAGGGCGAAGCAGGTTTGCCGCTGAGCAGAGAGCCTGATGTGGGGCTCGATCCCAGGACCCTGAGATCATGACCTGAGCCGAAGGCAGAGGCTTTAACCCACTGAGCCACCCAGGCACCCCTATTTTTTTTAAATGTATCCATGTTAAATCTCCTACCTTATGTCTCATTCTATCCAAGTCTCTTAGGAGAAATCTCATTAAGAAAATGAAATTGCCCCTGATTCTATCACTATAGATAGCTCTGGATGACATAAAATTAATCCTGTCCCAGTACACATTTGAAACACAAACCAATCAAGATCTTATGCTGGTGAGGCACATTTAATTGATAACATTTAGCTAAAGATAGAATGAATGCTCTTTGTCAATTCTAATGTGATACCTGACATCTTTAAAGCAAAAGAAGTAATTCTGATGGTTTCTTTTTAATGTGAACCATAGTTCCATTATCAACGTATGTAGCTATGCATAGTGACCTCTACATCCTTTGTAAAATAGGTTTTATAGATTATTTCATCATTTTTGCTACATGCCTATCGATTTAACAGCTAATAAGATTTTCATTGTTTTTTTTTGTTTAGAAAAATTCTGAATGTTGTACTTTGCTAATTACGCAGGGTAGAGTGAAGGGAAGGTTTGTTTGATTACCTATTCTATAATTCTCCAAAGACTTAGAGAGGAAATGAGAACGGTTTGCCAAGTTATATTTGAAAAATACATATTCAAAAAAATAATATATATGTACATACAATATTTGAATATATGTGGGGGTGTAAAAATGCAGTTTTATTTTAGATAATTATACAAAAATTCACATGAACATTTTTGAATCGTTTGTAGAAGCAATTTAAATCAAGTGTCACAAAGCATTGTGTGTTGGTGTGTTCTTTTTCATTTGTAGTTGTATTGGTCTTATACTTGTATTGGTCCACTGTAGTGTACATGGTAAAATATACATGACGATACAAATGGGAAAAAGATAGAGCAAACTTTTAATGTAAGTAATATATTCTAAATGTGTAAAGCTAATAGAAGTCATGGTTTACTAATCAAACACTGTGGTTCTGCAATGCTTTGAGTAGAGAAAAGTGGTAGAAAAATGAAATCATCACCTCAGTAAAGATATAGAAAACTCAAAAAAATTTCATTGTTAAACATCAGCTTCTTATATACTATACAAAGGAATGTGATTACAGCTGAAAAATACCCTCAATCATATTATATTTAAATTACTTTGATTTTTTTATTATTTCATGCATTAATACTAAGTAAATTCATCATAGTTATATATTTCTACATAATTGAGAAATATTACAATGAAAATAATTTAAAGCAATATTGGATAAGTAATAAAATACTTCTCCATTTAAAGTACGTTTTGTGCATTAGTCAGAGAAGGTAGCTTACCTAAAGGTCAGCATAGAACAGTTTAGTGAAAAACCCATAAACCTGACCTTTCCCATTGAGCATTTTATAGTAAAAACAAATAAAATAGGCTAACAAATCATAGAAAAGGGGATTTTCTTTAACCTGATTTTCATCCTTTGTATTATATATATGCATGTTTATTGAAATTATCCTTAATGGCATTCCTACACAATCCACCCAAAAGTTCTCACCTTTGTGAAAAGTTTCTTTGAATGTTCAAGCTTTGCTCTAACTGAACATTCTCAAGGAATAAAACAGCACCATGACTTTCATACTTTCATTTTATACACTGATTATGGCCTTATTCTTCTACTCATATAATTTCAAACTGTAATGCTCAGGTTAAGATAAAAATATTTGCTTTTGTTTTGTTGCAAGCTCTACCAATTTGTTCTAGAAACAGATTCTATTCCTCAGCAAATCAGATTGGCAGAATTCATTCTAAATCAAATTTATCGAAACTTTGTATAGAGATGATATTATGATAGACAGAAGGAAATGCTATTTAAAGCAATTTCAGAAGTGATTCTCATAAAAAAAGGAAGTGATCCTCATAGAGGTTTCTTATTTAAAATTTGACCAGAACTGTCATGTACACCTGACTTCTCTCTAAGAATTCTATTTGAATGGAGAAAGAAAATTATAAAATAACACAACACCAAAAAATAAAATAAGTAAGTATGCCACTGATAGGTGAAAACATCTAAGGAACCTCTGGGAAATAGCAAACAGATAACACTTGACTGGAAAAAAAACAAATAGGACAAAAAAACTGTCATCAAAATCAGCCAGGACACAAGGGAAAATTCTTCTTGCCAGGAGAGACCCAAAGAAACTCATTGTCAAGAATCTCATAAACAGCTAGCTTTAAAGGTATCATCAAGAGATAATAGATAAACAAACTGCTTGCCTGTATGTACCCTTTAAACCCAGATCTCCAATTAAAGCAAGAAAAATACAGGAAGAAAAAAAAAGGGGGAGGATTTGGTGAAAGGTAGAATTTATAAGGCTGTGAAAAAGGCTGAGGTAAGTTCTGATTTTCAAAATTGATATGGTATAAAGAAGAATACATTCTGTCCATAAGTAAGTATGTCCATAAGTAAAATCATAAAGTTTGTCTATGAAATTAAAGGTTTTTGGATCACTCATTTTGCTTCACTATCTGCATAGGCTTTCTTTCTTTCTTTTTTATTTTTTTGGTTTTCTTTTCTAAGATTTTATTTTTAAGCAATCTCTACACCTCTACACCCAAGGTGGGGCTTGCACTCATAACCCCAAGATCAAGAGCTGCATGCTCTTCCCCAAGCCAGCCAGGCACCACTCACATAAGCTTTTTTAGGCTGGAGAAACCTGCACAAGAGTTCAGCTGCAGATAAATTTTTTTTCCACTTTTTTTTTTATTATGTTCACTTAGCCACTATATCACTAGTTTTTGATGTAGTGTTCAGTGATTCATTAGTTGCATATAACACCCAGTGCTCATCACAAAAGTGCCCTCCTTAGTGCCCATCACCCGGCAATCCCATCCTCCCAACCCCTTCCCCTCTGAAACCTTCAGTTTGTTTCCCAATGTCCACAGTCTCTCATGGTTCATCTCCATCTCCAATTTCTCCCCCTTCAGGTTTCCATCCCTTCCATCCCTGTTTCTCTGCTTGACTTATTTGACTTAGCATAATCCCCTCCAGTTCTATCCATATTCATGCAAATGGTAGGTATTCATTCTTTCTGATGGCTGAGTAATATTCCATTGTATATACACATCTTTTTTATCCATTCATCTATTGAAGGGCCTCTCAGCTCCTTCCACAGTTTAGCTATTGTGGCCATTGTTGCTATGAACATTGGAGTATATGTGTCCCTTCTTCTCACTACATCTGTATCTTTGGGGTAAATACCCTGTAGTGCAATTGCTGGGTCATAGGGTAGCTCTCTTTTTAACGTCTTGAGGAACTTCCATCCTGTTTTCTAGAGTGGCTGTACCAGCTTGTATTCCCACCAAAGGGTTTCCCTTTCTCCACATCCTTGCCAACACTTGTTGTTTCCAGTCTTATTAATTTCTGCTATTTTTCACTGGTGTAAGGTGATATCTCTTTGTGGTTTTTAATTGTATCT
>CM053605.1:40970030-41009949 GCA_028646535.1 Procyon lotor
GGAATCATCTCAATCTTTTGGTATTGGTTGAGTCCTGATTTGTGACCCAATATGTGGTCCATTCTGGAGAAAGTTCCATATGCACTCAAGAAGAATAAGTATTCTGTGGTTTTAGAGTGGAATGTTCTGTATATATCTATGAGGTCCATTTGGTCCAATGTATCATTCAAAGCTCTTGTTTCTTTATTGATTTTCTGTTTGGATGATCTGTCTGTTACTGAGAGTGATGTATTAAGATCTCTTACAATTAATGTATTCATATCAATATGACTCTTTATTTTGATTAACAGTTGGCTTATGTAGTTGGCTGCTCCTATACTGGGGGCATAAATGTTCACAATTGTTAGATCTTCTTAGAGAATAGACCCTTTAAGAATGATGTAGTGTCCTTCTATATCTCTGACTATAGTCTTTAGCTTAAAATCTAATTTATCTGATATGAGAATCACTACCCCAGCTTTCTTTTGAGGCCCATTGGCATGAAAGATGGTTCTCCATTCCTCCACTTTCAGTCTGGATGTATCTTTAGGTTCCAAATGTGTCTCTTGTAGACAGCATATGGATGGGTCCTGTCATTTTATCCAGTCTGCAGTCCTGTGCTGTTTTATGGGTGCATTTAAGCTGTTCACATTGAAAATGATTATTGAAAGATAAGTTTTTATTGGCATTATGTTGCCTGTGAAGTCCTTGTTTCTCTAGATTGTAAGTTCCTGTTCTATATCACCCATGGGTTCTTTCTACTTTTATAGAACCCCCTTTAATATTTCTTGTAGTGTCAGCTTGGGGTCACATACTCTTAATCCTTGGCGGTCTTGGAAGCTCTTTATCTCTCCATTTTGAATGTCAGCTTTTCTGGGTAAAGTATTCTTGGCTGCACATTCTTCTTATTTAGTGTCCTGAATATGTCTTGCTAGCCCTTTCTGGTTTGCCAGGTTTCTGTGGACAGGTCTGATGTTATTCTGATTGTTCTTTCTCTGTACCTAAGGAATCTCTTCCCCCTAGCTGCCCTCAGGACCTCTTGTCTAAAATTATAATTTGCAAATTTCACAATGATGTGTCTAGATGTTTTTCTAGACTCATTGATCTTGGAGGGGTGTCCTTTTCTGCCTCAAGGACACAAACACTTGTTCCATTCCCCAGATTGGGGAAATTTTCATCCAGAATTTGTTTAGCTATATCTTCTAGTCTTTTCTCACCGACCCCCCGCCAGGATTCCAATAATTCTGACCTTGGAACATTTCATGGCATCATTTATTTCCCTCAGTTTGTTCTCATGGTTCCCAAGCAGTTTGTTCTAGCCCTCCTCTTGACCTTTCTTCTTAACCGTCTTGTCCTCTAAATCACTAATTCTATCTTCTGTCTCCATAACCCTATTAGACTATTTAGATTAGATCGGATCTCTTTGATAGCATTTTTAACATCTGCCATATTGGTTCTCAGTTCTGCCCTTAGAGATTCTATGTTGTCGTTTTTCTCCATTCTGGCCATTGCCTGGATAATTGTTACCCTGAATTCCCTTTTTAACATACTGTTTATGTCCATAACCAGTAGTTCTGAGGGAGAGGGTGCTGTCTCTGGGTTTTTCCTCTGTTTAGTGTTCTTTGTCCTAGTCATTTTGATGAGAAGTGGATGAGAGGATGTATAGCTGAATATATCACCCATGATCCAGGCAAGGTGCACCCTGGAAGGCTTTGGAGAAATTTGAATTCACCACCAAAAAAAAAAAAAGAATAAAGATAAAAAGAGAGAGAGAGAAAGAGAAAAAAAGAAATCCCAGCCAAAATGGCCCCCAAAATAAGATTTATAGGTATATAAACAAACACAAACAAACATAAAGACCAACAAAAGTAAATGACCAGAAATAAAAGAACTTAGTTAGAATGAACCCCAAGAATAGGATTTATATAATACAAGAACAAAGGTAAATACACAGAAACACTGACAGAAGGATAAGATGGGAAGGTGGTTATAAATCCTCGATACAGGCAAGGAAGTTTATTTCGGGTCTTCCTGGGTTTATCATTGTATTAAGCCTCTAATTGTAATGTTAAGTAGTTTAAAAAAATTAAAAAAAAACAAGAATCATGAGAACGAGTCAAAAAAAAAAAGAAAGAAAACTTGTATCTATGAAATATAGAGGTTTTAGGGTATTATCAGGAGTTTAATCTATTGATTTCCCCTGATGTTAGGATTTTACAGCTTTATGGGGACCCTGTGATTATTGTCCTCTTGTTTTTGCCTTGTCTTCTGGGGGAGGGGCCTGCTGTGTTGTTTTCCAGTCAATATTGCTTGGGTTGAGTTGCCTCGCTGCCTATCAAGGGGCTTGGCTCTGTGGAAACTGGTTTTTCAGGCTTTTGCTCTCTGGAGGTTTGTTCTTTTGCAGCTTTTTGTGCCTTTCTGGCTCTTTGCGCCTTTTCAGAGAGTCCAAGCAAGGAATCTGTCCATACCCAGACCTCCACCTCCGAGAGAAGCCTCAGTCTGCTCCCCCCTGGGTGGTCCAGAACTCACAAACTCCCCTTCTGCAAACTCTGCTCACACCACAGCCTCCCACAGGCAGTCCACACCCCAGCCACCTTTCCAGTGGCCCCATGAGGCCTTTGCTAGCCTCTGTACCCTTGTGCCACCAAAGATGTGAGTGATATTGATCTGGGAAACTTGCTTCTGGTGGCTGTTATTGCCAGGATGGCTCCCTTCCCATGCTGGGTGTGTTCAGATTCTTGCCCGAGATTGGGCCTCATCCTCTCAGGTGCCTGCTATTAGGCCCAGACCCTGCAGTAGGTGGCTGATGGCCAGAGGTCCTAGAGGCTGCTGGCTAGGACTCCCACTAGGTCTCTTAGGGGCTTGCAGGAGTGCACCCAGTCCACGGAGTGGTGCACACAGAGGAAAGTTGCAGGCTCATGGACCACACCAGGCTCTCTAAGGTGCTTGCATGATTGCATGAGTGTGACCCGCCCATGAAATGGTGCAAGCAGTGGAAAGCGGCAGGTTCATGAACCACAAACTGGATGGCCCACTGGTCTCTCTTTGATGCAGGTGGTCACCCGTGGTAGTGTCCTTCTTGGGAATGTGGGCTTAGGCCCATGCCCATGACCACCTACTTCCGCTAGTTGCTCCTTAAGATCTTTTGCTCTTTTTAAGTGTTTTTAACCAGACTCTAAGTTAATGCTGGTCCCCAGCCACAGGGCACTTTTGTTTGGGGTATTACTTTCCTTGGGTCACTTCTGGTGGCTCCCTTCCCCTTCTGTTTATCCTCCAATAAATGTTCAAGTGTTCCCACTCTGCTTTACCTCTCCACTGCTGCCTTCTGCCCCTGAAGAGATCCAGAAGTGAAAAATCTTACTTCTCAGGCTGATTTCATGGGTGTTCAGCATGTTCTGGTAGATATCCAGCTCACTTTAGGGGACCAGTTGTAACAGGGTCTCCTACTTCTCCACCATCTTGCCCTCCTCCAACATTAGATATTTTAAATCATTTAAATTATTCCATTCATTTGTGTTTTTTGTGTGTGTGAATTGCCCATTTATATTCTTTGCCTTCATCAGGGCCACCATAAGCCAATGGATAGTTGTGTTGAAGATAGAAAATAAAGTCTCCTCCAAATAAATACAACCCCATGTTTGGTGAGTACAGTGCAGATTGGAATTCAGTACCCTTTCCCACTCAGCAAGCACCCTTATACAAACTACAACCTAAGCAACTTTATGTGCTGGCCCTTATTTTCTTAAATTTTAGTGTACTTTAACTCATGATATATAAATGCATATTTATATACTTATGTAGGTATATACATGGCAATTGTTTTCTAGTGTGTTGTTTTTCTTCTCATGTTGTAATCTTTTTTGCCAAAGATTTTATTTTTAAGTAATCTCTGCATCCAGCATGGGGCTTGAACTCACAACTCCGAGATCAAAAGTCACATGTTCTATGGACTGAGCCAGGCAGGCAGCCCTCACAATGTAATCTTATGTATGAAAATTTAAAAGTGTAAAGCAAAAACGTTTTGATATTTTCCTGTCTTATTTCTTTATTAAGTATATGGATAAACATATATACTTTTATAGATATTTACTATTCATAATACCATTAAAATGTACCTTGTAGCCACTAATTTAAAACAACTTCATTATATCTTAAGTAAGGTAACATATGTATGATTCTTTTGTGTGATACTATATTATTATTTTCTGTATTCTACCAATAATATTATTGTGGCTACTTATACTTCTATTATCAGATTTAGAACACTGAAATCTTTAAGATAATTGAGTTTTTCCATTCATTAGCATGGCATTTCTGTGCATATTTTGGAGCTTACTTTTTTCCTTAAACAGACTGTTACCACTTCTTCCATCCATAATTTTGCACATATCTTGGTAACTTTTTTCCTAGTTGTGGTATTGTTTTTTGCCATCTATGAAGCAAATATTTATTCATGAGACATGCTATGTCATTATTTCTGATGAATGGAGAACTCTTGGGTTTGTATATTACCTGTATAGCATGCTGTCTTGCTGGCTCCCATATTAATTCCATTAGTGTTAGTGTCTTAGTTGATTTTCTTCATTTCTCACATGTTCTCTCAGTCTAAAAATCCTGCTTGTTAAAATGACATGTCATATTCAGACTCAACACTGTTTTCTCCCTTGAAAAAACAAATGAGAATTTCCAAGTAGTGATCACTTTATGAACTAAGAGGAGTCTCGTATTACTAGCCATCAGAAATGTCTCCATCATCATGATGAACACCCAAACCAAGAAAATGACCTGCCCTGAGACAAAATGTGGGAATTTGGGGAAAATGTCGATTTTTTTTATTATTACTTATGCCTTTGTCTACTACAGCAGTATAGTAGGTCTTTAAAAGAAAAACACAAGTATCTAGAATCTGGTGTTTAGAATGTTCAACTGATCAGCTAAAATGGGCTAGATAAGGAAGAGGATTCTGAAAACCCTTTTTCTTTTACACTGGTTCCTTCTAACTTTGATGCCAGCTATAATTCATGTGTTGGAAAAATATCCACACCATTTCTTACACTCGAGTATAAAGTACTATGAATCGATTTAATTGGATAAACATACTCTAAAACAATTGAAAATGTATCAGTTGCATATGGAAACTGAAAACACCTGCTATATCTCTAATTTCCATTCTTCTCATTTTTTTACTCCTATTTCCTGACAATTCTGTTTCAAATTTTCACTTTATTGTCTCAGATGCCTTAGCTTTCCATTGAGTAAGCTGGTTGTCTCTGAAATGCATAAAGGTAATGTGTTCTATTTGGCATGATTTTCTTGTTCACTTTCCCAGATCTGCCCTTTACCAAGAAAATGTTCTAAGTTATTGAAGCAAATAAGTAAATTATCATATATTCACTCAAACAGAAACAGCTTTTTTCTGAAGTTGCCTCCTGTTTCCTCATCTTTCTGTATTTATAAATTTTTTTAATTGAAGAATAGTTGATATAATGTTATACAATATTATGTTATTTCAGGTGTACAACATAATTATTCAACAATTATATATATTGCCAAATGCTCACCACAAAAAATATAGTTACCATCTGTCACCATACAAAGTTATTACAATATTATTGACTGTATTCCCTACATTGTATGTTTCATCCTCATGACATTTATTTTATAAATAAAAGTCTATATCTATTAATCCTCTTCATCTCTTTTGCCTATTTCCCACCCCCTAACCTCCGTAACAACTAGTTTGTTCTCTATATTTAAGAGTCTGTTTCTCTCTTGTTGTTTTTGTTATTGTTGTTTTATGCTAAATAAAAAAGTCTGGTAAAGAAAAACAAATACCTTATAATTTCATTTATATGTGGAATATTTTCCTTAATTCTTCATCTTTTCAACCCAATATCACCATGTGATAAAGTCTTTTCTCTTTAGAGTTTCGGTTTAAGTTCTTTGTGTCAGTACCATATACCCACAATGCATATCTTCCATGGGCTACTTGTGTTTAAACTGTGAAAGTATATATAATTCATAATGCAAAAAAGCCAAACAAAACAAAAACCTATAATAGCAGACTGGTAGTATTGCATGTTTAAGAAAGTGTTTGGGGATATATAAGGTTTATTTTCAATAACAAGAGAAAAAAGAGCCTAGTCATTCTCATAACAACTATTATTCAAACTCAATTACTTGTACTATCATGTACCCTGGAATAAAGTGGGCATATTATGATCAGGGAGGAATAATAAATTTCACACCCACCTGGAAAACATGGAATTGTAAAATTTGTGATATTTAGGAACATCAAAAATCCTCCTAAGTGTTCCTTTTTTATTAATATTGTGGCACTACTTTTTCATGTGTGCATTCCTTTCATAAAGCAGGCTCCTCCTTCAATGGCTCTTTCTCAGAATACATTTCTTAGACTCCTCTATGATCTAAGAGCCATCTCTTATACTCTTACATTTTCCTATCACGCAGTACTATAATAATTTTTTAAATTGCACATTTTATTTGTTTACTTCATTTTCTTCCTTTCCTCCCTCAAAAAAAAAAAAAAAATAGAAATAAATATCCCGTGGGCAGAGGCTTTCATGTTTCCACAGCTCTTAACAAAATGACAGGCACATATTAACAAGAACTAAAATTTAATGTATTAAAGAAAGAATTTATTTTGCTTCTTAAATATGTTTATACTAATAAATTATTGAACATAATGTCGTAGGTCAGACCCTAGTTATTTTTGCTATTCATCGTTACTGTATGTGATTAGTTCTAGAATAAGAAAGCCATACTCAAAATTATTTTTATCTTTTTCAGACTTGACCAAGTACAAGTAGTTTTCAAATTTGAAATAAAATGAATATGTCAAGCTCTTGCACTCTTTCCTAGACAAGAATATTTTTTCCCAATGACAGTTCAACTTCTAAAATCACCACTTCTTTAAATGGACAAATTTGTGAGCATCTAAAAGAGAAAAGAAAAAAGTAATCATATAAGAAATATATCCAACAAGACTTCTTATTAACATCTTATGTCATACAAACTTAGATTTTCATTCCAATCCATATTCATTGGAGTGTAATAAAACACAAATAATCAACAATATGGGAAAGCTGTTCAAGCATTGTATTGTCTCTGTATGTGAGTAGGGTAACAATAATCCTGAATTCTGCTTTAACAGATGGACATTAGCAGAAAGAACACCATGAGATTGAAATCCAAAGAGCTAGTGAAAAACACCAGGACTATTCTTAGGAATGTGCACATTTATAAGATTTGGAAAAAAATTATTGTTATTTAAAAGTTAAATGGATTCATGTAACAAATAAAACTCTCTGGTTAATTATCATAATGTAAAAACAGTCTAAGTTGTCATGCTACAAATTGAAAAGGTATTTATAATGGATTATGATCCTTCAAATGTACTTCAAAACACACTAAGAATAAGAAAATGATAACCAGGGGCACCTGAGTGGCTCAGTTTGTTTAGCATCTGCTTTCAGCTCAGGTCATGATCCCAGAGTACTGGGATTAAGTCCCACATCAGTGAGCCCTGTACTGGACTCCCTGCTCAGCGGGGAGCCTGCTTATTCCTCTCCCTCTGCCTGCAGCTCTGCCTACTTGTGTTCTCTTTCTCTGTCAAATAAATAAATAAAATCTTAAAAAAAAAGAAAATGTTGATATCTAATCTTCAAGTATGCTTGTTTTTTGTAGATATACTCTGTAACTTTTTTTCCGAGTAGGTGACCAAACATATAATTGATTACTTTTTCTCCTACTGCATAATGAAAGAATTGCTTCGTCCTGCTCAAAATATGTCATCTCTTACATGTGTACATATTTCACTTTAATAATAGTATAGATAGGGCACTCATTAATACACACATGTACACATATGCACCTCACACATATATCCTTTACATTTCTTGTTTTAAAATGGTCTGGAATATTTTACAAACAAAAATATATTTTGCTGGTAGATAAAAAGCTAAAGCTATTGCTTTGAATATATGGAGCTTGTAGTAAGTCAAACTTGTTAAACTCCTTTATTAGAAGTGTTTTTTTGATTGAGGATTGATTCCATTGGCTTTCTGTATAAACAAGCGTACCATTATAAATAATGAGCTATAGTCCTTATTTTTATCTGATTTATACCTTATTTCTTTTCTTATCTTATTGCATTATCTAGGATATCTGATAAAATCCCTTTACAGTTAGTGTATATCCTTAATTTTGACTTTAATGATATCTTTACACATTGTTGATTGGATTTCCTTTTCTCTCAGAATACAAATTTATGAAGATTTTTATTTTGAAAAATAGGTATCTTTTCAGTGCCTATATTAGCTCTGTATTTGAGTATTCAAACATGTGTATTGAATGATTAAATAAATCAGGAGAAGTGTGAACTAAATATTTTTAATGACAAATTTGTCATTCCACAAATCTGTGTCGAATTAGTTTATCTGGTTTTTTAATCTTAAAAATTTTTATTAATTGATAATTTTATCCATTGTGTTATGCTTCATTCAGGTTCTTGATTTTTAAGAAGTCAGAAACACAGATACCAAATCTAAGTGATATAGAGCTGACTTGAAGTATATTTTGCAGTGGTGTTCTTTTCTTCCTTTATCATTAATACAAAGTGATACAGAAACTGAAAAATTGTATCTCAATGATGTCACTAATAAAGTTAATGTTCATTTCCCAAATTGTTTAGTTTTAATTTGTTAGTATAATAAAATACAGTAATATAATAAAATGAAATGCTTTTGCCTACATTCTAAATATCTCTTTTATAAAAAGCAGCTCTGTCTTCATAAGAATATCTTCAGGGGCGTCTGGGTGGCTCAGTGGGTTAAAGCCTCTGCCTTCGGCTCAGGTCATGATCTCAGGGTCCTGGGATTGAGCCTCGCATCAGGCTCTCTGCTCAGCAGGGAGCCTGCATCCTCCTCTCTATCTGCCTGCCTCTCTGCCTACTTGTGATCTCTCTCTCTCTCTGTCAAATAAATAAATAAATAAAATCTTAAAAAAAAAAAAAAAAGTCTTCAATCCTCTTCAAAATGGCCATAACAATAATCCTCAAAAGGAACATAGGTCAGGCTACATTGTATAGACTAGGCACCATCTGTGCATTGTCTTAGTACCTTCAGGCAATGAATTTTGGTGGGGGGGGTGATAAAAGCCAAGAGAAGGACATGAGTACAGTGACATGGTGACACAGTGACATAATGCAGTTTTGATCTTGCATATGAAGAAATTAGTAATTTTCTCTATCCCAGTGAAAACAACAGTGGGGCATCCATTGCCCCTTTTTGACAGCTTGCTTTCCCCTCAGAGGCAAAAGATAATTGGGCTCATGGAGCTGTACATCTGTCCATCCTTGCCATTTTACAAACGAAGTTCATAGTCATCGGGCTTATGTTCATAGAATTTGATGTGAAAATATTGGATTGATTTAAAGAATATATGCAAATTTTATAGAGAAAAATAAGCTATAATTTGCATTTTTGTCAGCTAGAATCAGTTGGATTTTGTTCACAAATATTTATAAAACCCATTCCCTTTGCCAGGAACTATGTTAAGTGCTGCAAATAAGAAAGATTATATATCTTTGAGTATCAAACATATAAGTGGATGGGGAAGTCTCAGAAATAGATGATTGTTTTAAGACTAGGGCAAAATACTACAGGTATGCACAAAGAGCTATGAGAGAGAGTTAAAGAGCTAACCAACCGAGCCTCAAGGGTGAGGGTTTTGAGAATATGCACCTGTATAGTCCGGAAGGATAGGTAAATGGTAATTAAATAAATATTTGGGAAAGGTAATCCATACATTGTAATTCAAACATTCCAAGTTGCTGAGATGTGAACAATATGGTATGTACCAAGGAATTACACTCATATCCATTTACTAAAAGATAAAGTACAAGTGTAAGGTAATAAAGATGAAGCACAGAAGTAAGAAGGGTTTAGATAAGACAGAAAACTATAATTTTAGAGAAGTGTTAGCATTCCTGTCAAATATTTAAGCAAGTACGTGTATGTCATGACCAGATTTATAGTTAGATCCTATGATGGTGCATAGTGGAATGCTGGTTTTTAGGTGGTCAAGCAGGACACCAGTTAAGAAAGGATTTTTCCCCCTAAAATAAGGCAGTATGGAATGGAATAGAATGCCCTTATTTTTGATTCTGCACCCTGTCCTAATGTGTGGAGATGGGCTTCTTCCATACCACCACCAAGCAAGCAATTCTCTAGATGTCAGCTAGGTGTCCTATAATTCAATTCAATTCTGACAGTATCTACCTGGAAATAGCATAAATTCACAGATTGAGGGCTCAGTTGCACAAGACAGATCTCCTCATCAGATGCCAACCTCAAGCCAAGTTGTTGCCTGTGCCTCTGATCCATAGGCTATAAATCAGAGGTTCCCATGACCCAACACCCTTCCTTGGATTGGATTAATTTTTTAGAATGGTTCACAGACCTCACTAGATTACCAATTCATTACAAAAGATATCAAAGAATATAAATCAATAGCCAGATGAAGAGAGAAAATAAAATAGCTGTCTGAATCCCATCTTCTGGGGATTTTATGGAGGCTTTATTACATAGATGCAATTGTTTAAGTCATTGGCCATTGGTGATTGATTCAATCTGCAGCCCCTCTTCCCTTCCCTGGGGTCAGAGTATGGTACTGAAAATTCCAACCCTCTATTCAGGATTAGTTCCCCATCAACCAGTCCCCAACCTTAGGGGGCTTATTAACACAAAATTTACCTCCTTAACATAACAAAAGACATCTTTATAGCTCTCTTCCCTTAGGAAATTCCAAGTGTTTTAGTAGCTCTGTAGCCAGAAACTTGGGAGAAGACCAAATATATGTTTATTATAAATCACAATACTATGGGGCGCCTGGGTGGCTCAGTGGGTTAAAGCCTCTGCCTTCAGCTCAGGTCATGATTTCAGGGTCCTGGGATCGAGCCCCGCATCAGGCTCTCTGCTCAGCAGGGAGCCTGGTTCCTCCTCTCTGCCTGCCTCTCTGCCTGCTTGTGATCTCTCTGTCAAATAAATAAATAAAATCTTAAAAAAAAATCACAATACTATAATTTTAATTAAAGAATGTTTAGCAATAAGATCAGTGACAATTTTTGATTTGATATAAATGGTGTGAAAAGGGAAAAAAATGAAAGATCTTTTATTTAAGCACTTCCAGGAATGGCCTTTCTAACCTCACAGATAGGGAACATCTTACATATGTATCTAGAAGCAAGAAAATTCTGGATAAAAAAGTGTAGAATGTGGAGAGGGTAAGACATCCAGAATGGCAGAATGAGGAGTTTGGTGAATCATCATTCTATTTCCCTAAAGCAGTGATAGGACCGAATACAGGTGTCAGAACAACCACTTGAAGATTTAACAAATTGAGAAGTACTGTTTATTCAAGAAAACCCACTAAATCTGGGCAAGGATTAGGAGTCTAAGGCATTTCAGCTAGGGATTGTATTCCTCTCCCCCAACATATAGGGCAGGTCTTAAACATCAGCAGCCTGGCTGTACTGCCACATGGGCTAATTTTAGTTGGAATAGAGTGTGGAAAAATTCATGCCCAAGGCACTGTCAAAAACAATAGAAATTTCTTTGACAAATAATTAGAGAAGGCTAACTTGGTCCAGCTGGAAGTCACAGTACTGGTTGGGGCAAGCATCACAAAGGCAGACCAACCAGAAATTTAACAGGGAGATCCAGCAGAAGAGAAGCCAGAGGCCTTGCTGAAATCCCACTTATCTCTGGTGGTGTGGAAGATTGTGCACAGGCATAAGACTCTGCTTGCTCTGGAAAAATCAGAAACACCGCCAGTGACTTACTCACACCTGGTTGGATATAGAAAGTAAATAAATAAGCCTGAACTGCAAATTCCTTAAATTTAAATAAAAATAACCATGGAGAAATTGAGACCACTGACTAAAATGGCCTAACTTTCCCTAAGTTTGACTAAACATTAGACAGTCCCCCTCCTGCTTCTAGGCCCCTGATCTCTCTCTCACCCTGTCTTGAAGATTGGAGAAAGTTTACTCTTCTTTTGGATAAGGCCAATTAACAAACACACATAGCCTGTGATCCCACCCACTCCAGTCCTTAAAAAATATCTCCCGCTCACAGGGACAAATCTTCCAATTATTTCTATAAATCTAATATGATGTTCTGCCAAATGTCTCCTATTTATTCCTTGAGATTCACCTTCTCTGCCTTCCTGACTGTTCTGTATGGATTGATTCCTCTGGCTCCTTGTTTCCTGGTTTATGGTTGATTTCAGTCAATAGGTAGTAGCCCCAGAATGGGATTGAATGGTGGGATCAGAGTAAAATCAGGATATTTAATCCCCTAAATTTCTAACTGGAGTATTCTTGATTGCCTGTGTCAGGAATGGGTAAACCTCTTTGGTTTCTGGTAACACCTTTTTCCTCTAGTATCTTCAGTTCTCAAATGTTAACAACTTGTGGTTCTTATATACACTCTCCACAATTTTCTAAGTAGTTTCTTTTTTAAAGTTTCCTTGAATTATTCTAATTTGAGAGTGCCATCTGTTTCCTATATAGACAATGACAGATTAAAGTGCTGAAGGCAAACTATGATAAAGAAACCGGGGGCATCTGGCTGGCTCAGTCAGTAGAGCATGTGACTCTTGATCTCTGGGTTGTGAGTTTGAGCCCCATGTTGGTGCAGATTACTTAAAAATAAAATCTTAAAAAAAAAAAATAAGAGAACCTGGAGTGAAGCAGGGAGTATAGAGCATGAGGTGGTAGGAAGAGACTGAAGAATAGTATTATTGTAGCTTTTCAAGTTATTTAATAAAATATAAGAATACTAAATCTAGAAATATTTTATTTTCACTATACCCCAAGATCGTGTACCTGTTGTTTGGTCCTATAAAATGAACAGTCAGTGTAATTTAATGTATTATAATAAATGAAAGATAAAATGTGATGACTTAAGTACATATCAAAAGTAATTTAATTAATTTAAGGTCACTAAATAAAATCTTTTCTTAAAGTAAGAGTAGCATTAAAAGATGGCTTCAGTTGTGTGACAGTAATAAGTCAGGCTTTTTAAAATACTCAATTAAATGTGGTAGACTATTTTTGCACTCTGTGTTTCTTAATATTTTTCCAAGTTTAATATTGTCAAAATTAAATATTGACTAAGAGTCAGAATTGAGTCAAAGTTACAATCATGACAAAAAAGAAATATACACACATACACAGACAAATAAAGTTTTAGCTTTAGTTCACTCCAAATTGAAAGAAGTATGTAAAATTCATGTGAAATTTTATCTAATATCCAATTTAAGTCCCTATTTTAATACTTTTCTTGTAATCTGTTATAAATCATCAAATTGTAATCACTGTATACATGTGGTAAATTATTTTTTGGGAGCAAGAGTGTGAGGGTTTTTTTGTATTTGGCTATTGTTTATGAATAAAAAAGCATGTAACAAATTCATGAATTTGTTTTTATATCATTTTTAATAAAATTAACTTTGTTAATTGAGCATGACAATCTATACTTGAAAAATGCAAAGACATGGAATTCAAATATAAATGTATTTATTATCATAACTGAGTTATAACTTTTCACATCTCTCCTATAAAATACATATCTATCCCTGTAAATGTGGAGTGTGTATGAGTATACATATATAAACATATATATAAATATGTGTACACTTAGATACAGATAGAATATATAATATAGACTATGTGTTTTTTTTCTCTTTTTATAGATTTTATTTATTTATTTGACACACAGAGATAAAGACAGCAACAGAAGGAATATAAGCAGGGGAAGTGAAAGAGGGAGAAGCTGGCTTCCTGCCAAGCAGGGAGCCCCATGTGGGGCTCAATCCCAGGACCCTGGGATCATGACCTGAGCTGAAGGCAGATGCTTAAGGACTAAGCCATCCAGGGGCCTCTAGGCTATATGTTCTTAACATGATTTATAATCTTTTAAGCAATAACCTAAAAATATTTGGGTAAGTTCCTCCTACTTTTTCTCTTTAAAAGTACAAATTTTCAGAAAAATTTAAAAAACAATATATTATGTGTTAAAATAATTTATAATCATTATAAAAAAGCAGTTTATTACCCAAAAGTAAGAGTCAGCACTTTAATTTGCCTACATTTTTTTATGTTATGTTAGTCACCATACAGTACATTATTATTTTTTGATGTAATGTTCCAAGATTCATTGTTTATATATAACACCCAGTGCTCCATGCAATATGTGCCCTCCTTAATACCCATCATTGGGCGAACCCATCCTCCCAACCCCTCCCCTCTGAAACCCTCAGTTGGTTTCCCAGAGTCCAGAGTCTCTCATGGTTCATCTCCCCGCCGATATTGCCCCCTTCATTTTTTCTCTTCCTTCCTCTAATGTCTTCCATGTTATTCCTTATGTTCCACAAATAAGTGAAACTATATGATAATTGGCTTTATCTGCTTCACTTATTTCACTCAGCATGATCTTCTCCAGTCCCATCCTTGTTGATGAAAAAGTTGGGTATTCATCTTTTCTCATGACTGAGTAATATTCCATTGTTTATATAGACCACATCTTCTTTATCCATTCATCTGTTGAAGGGCATCTTGGCTTTTTCCACAGCTGGGCTATTGTGGACATTGCTGCTATGAACATTGGGATGCATGTGGCCCTTCTTTTTACTTTTGCCTACATTGTTAAAATGAATAAATTATAGCTCCCATCCTCCATTAGCTCTCTACATTTTTTTTTAAAGATTTTATTTATTTACCTGACAGAGAGAGAGAGAGAGAGAGATCACAAGTAGTCAGAGAGGCAGGCAGAGGGAGAGGGGGAAGCAGGCTCTCAGCTGAGCAGAGAGTCCAATGCGGGGCTCAATCCCAGGACCCTGAGATCATGATCTGAGCTGAAGGCAGAGGCTTTAACCCACTGAGCCACCCAGGCGCTCCAGCTCTCTACACTTTCTAAGAGAAAGAAAGCACTTATTGTCCTTCTTGCCGTTTACTTAAATCTAAGTAAATCTAAGTAAAATCTAAGTGGGTTAAAGATCTTTTAATGAGGATTTCAATTCAGAAAAGCTAGGTTAAGCTTGACTCATTTGTAAATCTTTCAAGCATATAATTTGTTTTACATGGCTTGATTAGTGTTTTTGCTAGTCATGATTAATTTGGTTATAATCAAGTAATGATATTGAAAAATTGCTTTATTATTTTTTAGTTTAACTCTTTGAATCCTCTTGTTTATGTCGTTCTGTTAACCACTCAACTTTAAAACCACAGGCAATCCTTGAATTTTCAATGTCTCCTACTATAAATATATAGATAATAATTACTTCTTTTATCTTATATTTTTATTTTTGAGGAGAAAAAGTATGAATGAATATAAAGGCTTCTTTAATATGCATTATGCTCTGGTGCTTGGGTGGCTCAGTCAGTTAAGCATCTGCCTTAGGCTCAGGTCATGATCCCAGGGTTCTAGGATCAAATCCCATGATGGGTTCCCTGCTCACTGGAGAGTCTGTTTCTTCCTCTCTCTCTACCCCTCCTCCCTTTTTCATGCTCTTTCTCTCAAATAAATAAATAACATCTTTTAAAAATAATATGTATTATGCTCATATTTTTCACTTATATGTTCATGTAGAATGATATAAATTCTTATGAATCTACTGTTAAGGCATTTTAAAGATCCTACAGATAACTGTAGCAAATAGTTTGATACACTGAGCCACATTTCTTCAGTCCACATGATTTAAGCATAGTTTGTATAATAGACTTTTTAGATGGACCATAATAATCCAGTCTTCCAATATTTATAGCCTGTGTAATTCCTTCTGCCTGTGAGTTGGACCTAAGACTCACTGTTATTTTTTATTTTATTTTATTTTTTATTTTTAAGTAGGCTCCATGACCAGCGTGGAACCCAACACAGGGTGTGAACCCATGACCCTGAGATCAAGACTTGAGCTTAACCAACTGAGCCACCAAGGCATCACTAGTCACTCACTTTTAAATAGAAAACAACAAAAGTGGTAAGATGTTCTTCCTGTGATTAGGCTACAAAAGACATTGACTTCCATTATGTTTGCAGACTGTTTTCACTACCTTCTTGGCTTGAATGCTTTGGTGAAGCAGACTGCCATACTGGAGAAGCTATTATGGCAAAAAACTGGGAGGCTTATAGCGATCAGTCAGATAGGAACTGATGACCTTAATTTAATAACTCACAGGGAACTGAATTCTAACAACAACCATGTGAGTTAGCCAGGAAGTGAATCCTTCTTTTAAGGAACTTGAGATGACTGACATCTTGGCTGACATCTTGATCACAGCCTTCTGAGAGTCCCCTGAAGAAGACCCACATAAGTTGTATCACATTAGAAATTAATAGAGTAGAAGGCATATTTTATAGTCAGGAGCTGGATAACTTCAAAAAGTTTATTGGAAAGGGATACTAATAATAAAAGTGGTAACAATATTTGCCCATTAAGATATTTTGAAAAAGAAAAGCTGTGTGACTATTTAGCCAAGGAAGCGAAATATTTAAGTTCTATGAAGAAGCCAAAATCTTGACCTAGGGGAAAATTTTTAAATGCCTTTGTTAGCTGAGTTTTTTAACCATTGGAAATTGTAATATGAACTTGTGTTAATTATGAAAAGGCTAATATTATCAGCATGTTCTAAAAAAATACTTAAAATTATCAACTCAAGTGATTTTCTCTGAATTTTTGTATATAATAATAGTTCTAATTCATATGTATATTCTTGTTTATGATTTTAAGATGCCATAAAACAATCTTTGTAAAGAAGGAGCTGTAAAGGAAGACTCAAAATAAATTATTTCAGCCTGTGAAGAGACAGACAATTGTTTAATCAACATCTTTTTTACGTGTCTTTTCCCAAGTTTTCTCTGGGAAGATGGCAGCCTACCTATAAATATCATGCCTATGCATTGCTCATAGCTAGTTTTGGCCATGTGACCAAGTTCTGGCCAAAGGCTGATGACTGGAAATTACATCAAGTCTCTTCACGATCTCTAAAAGAAAGCTATAAGATACCTATTTTTTTTTTCTCATTTTCTACATACTGTGAAGTGTCCTGGAGCTTATGCTTAAAACACAGAGATGAACACTACATGCTAAAAATGGTAGGGTCATCTCTGACTTTCTCTCCTCTGGATTCTATGCAAGAGAAAAATCTCTATTTTATTTAAGTCATATTTAAGGTCTCTTTGTTATAACTGTGTTGCCTTCATGAAACAATAACCTAATACTGGAGGTATTAATATTGGAGGTACAATCTGTGTCTTAAAAGTTGGACTCCTGGCACTGTGATATAAATATTGAAGCTGGAAATCTGATGACACTTGTTATGCTATGGAAAACGAGATAAATTTCTTATATTCAAATAGATTGGAAAGCAGATCATATGCTTGAAAAACCTGAAGATCTAATGAAAAAGACTAGGAAAAGTCAGAACATATGTTTGTTTATCACAAAAGAGACAGAACAAAGAAGAACCTTAGGAAGGAATTAATCAATTAGAGACTAGAGATAATATGGAATACGGCTAACAGGGGCATTCTCTGAATATGACCTACAATCAAAATCGATGAAGGATCCAGTAATTTGGAGATTTGCAGGGTTAGAAAAGCCAGCTATTTCCAAATTCCAAGCATCAAAAATATGAATGCCATTAAAAGTCATTTTCATGACCTTCTCATTAACTACATTTTGTCTGGAAATTTTCAGCCTATGTTGAAATGTTTAAATGGTGATTCAGTGACTTCCTCAAATTTAGGAGGAGGCAAATGTTCATGCCTCAAACAGAGGAAAAAAAAACTACATGTCTCCCATATTCCCAATCTAATTTTTGAAAAAGAGAAAGGAATCTAATTGACAGAAATAAGATACCAACTTTATTATTTATGAAAAGTAACTTTTAGGGAAAATCCCAATTAAGTGGATGTATTTGTTTAACAATATTTCCACCTGAATAAAATAGACTTGACATCCATTTGTAGAAAAAATTAAGAAAATAAAAACTCTTCTCTACTCTTCTATGGCTACTTCTGGAACTGCTGTTGGCAATGTGAATTTTGCTTTCAAATGATATCACCACCAAACAGTAAAGACATTAATATACTAACTCCAAAGTTATTTTATAATCAAGTCTGTTTCATTTCTTGTCCCAAGTTTGGTTCAAACATATATGTAGAATAAAATTCATCATAGAGTTGGGATGAGATTGAATGAATGACATTAGAATACATGGAGTTTTAACAGCACTGTCTCCCATTATGAAGTTCCTAAGGAAATAATAAAGATGAAATAAAATTTTCTTTGAAGGTTAAATTCCAAAATAAAGACCTAGGGAATTCTTGTGAAAAGTAAATCATCTTACATGTTAATCACCCATGGCATAATCAGTTCAAAATTCTTTCTCCCCAATTTCTTATTCTGCTTAGCTTTAGCCAGAGAGAAGTCAGACATAGGTGACTTCTATGGTTCCTGGCATCACATCCTTTGTTGTGGTTACTTTAGAACCTAAAAACATTTTTTTTTAACTTTTATTTATTTATTTGACAAGGAGAGAGATCACAAGTAGGTAGAGAGAGGTGGGTTGAGGGGGAGAAGCAGGCTTCCTGCTGAGCAGAGAGCCCAATGCACGGCTCGATCTCAGCACCCTGAGGTCATGACCTGAGCCAAAGGCAGAGGCTTTCCCCCACTGAGCCACGCAGACACCCCTAAAACTTAAAAACTTAAGGTGGACTCTCAGGTATGATGGGGCTAATGGGTTATGTGACTAGAGTAATAAAACAGTGGCTGAGAATACAGTAAACTTTAAACAATGCATAATTCACAGACTCTATTTCACATAATTTACACTCTATTCCACTGTATTGGAAATACAGTCCAACAAAATCTTTGCTATTCAATTTTATCTGTTACATGACTGCACTGAAAATTGAAAACTAATTTTTTGCTTAGGGCGCCATTTTATTTTTCATATCCACGTATGCTTAGGTAAGAATGTGTTTATAAAATTTAATATCAACTGCAGCATCCATCATACTGACAACCCACAAAGCTGGTATTCTTGTACCAAAATAGTCACTCAATTTTGCAAACTTCTGTAATTTACAGTGACCTGAAAAATGTCACAATTCCACATATATGTTTTCTAAATCTCAGTCTCAATCCATCCTCCACATTTTATTTCTGTAATTCTATCTCTATTTTTTTAGTATTCATGTTCAATGCATTAGATGCTATGATTGGCAAGGACTGATAAATAATAATTCTTTTTCCCTCCCTGAGTCCAGACAGGTGGGGTCAAAATCTCAGCTTTATTACTACTAAAGATTGACTGGAGAATGTGGCTTTTATATATGGGCACTGGGTTTACAAATAATTTATCCTTAATATAGGAAGACCTATGCATATAGGAATAGTTTGATGACAGGTCTCTTCAAAGCAGTCCATTCCTAACTTTCTGATACCAATGAGTTGAGAATGTGTGTTATCTGCAGGCAGGAGAAGTGTAAAAGTAGAAAAGAGAAGGAACTGAGTTGAGCATTTTAAATATTTTCTATAAAATTAATCAAACAAGGTGTGCCTGGGTGGCTCAGTGGGTTGAAGCCTCTGCCTTTGGCTCAGGTCATGATCTCAGGGTCCTCATGATCTCTGCTCAGTGGGGATCCTGCTTCCCCATCTCTCTCTGTCTGTCTTTCTGCCTACTTGTGATCTCTCTCTTTCTCTCAAATACATAAATAAAATCTTTAAAAATAATAAATAAATAAATAAAATTCATCAAACAAGTAAATCATTCTCTTTTCTTGGAGAGTAGTAAGAAGATATAATCTAAAGTCAAACTTGGTTCTTTTAAAGACAATCCTTCATATGGAAACCTAAACCAATGGAAAAGAAGTCCCCACCCTAATCTCACTCCCGTATTTATCATGTGCAAAGTGCTAATTTGGACTACATCTATAAAATTATAGTATTGTCCTCAAGATATTTATAATATAGAATGAAGTAAAGACATAGGTAAAAAATTAGAACATGGTCAATTAAGTGCTACAAATAGATGTAAAAAGACTCCCACAGTAAACTTGAAGGATGGAAAATTAATTTTCCTTCAGTGGGGGAAAGGGGAGACCACAGGGTAGGATTTACAGACAATTGGCATTTAAACACACAAAGACCATAATGTGACAAAAAGAAATTTATAATTTTGGAAATTAAGAAAAAAAGTCTCTCAGAGATACTTTGTATTACTCCTCTGATCCTACATAAGCCACTCAAGTTGTAAAATGTTGACTATCTTCAATGATACGTGTGAAGTTTGGTGAATCTCCTAGGGCAAAAAATGAGTGCTGTTTGTCAGGATCTTTCATGATTCATGAGGAAGTAAACACCGTTTTCTCTGTGAAATTATTAGGTTGCAAAATGAAAAAAAATATCAACAACCAGGGCCTACCACATCTTAATTAGCATTGTGCCTGACACTAGAACCCTCTAAGTCTCAACATAATTATCTATAAATTTGATACCTCCTATAACTCATCATTCTTGTAGAAATTAAATGAAGAAGAGATCAAATGCCCGTAATACCCTATAACACAAGTTGATGGATACTAGGGTTTTAATAAATCGTAGCTGTATGCATATATTTTCTCTTCATATTATTAAAAACATGAAAGAGTTATACATTTTATATGATAATTTTTGAGCACATGGTAGGAAAAAGCTAATATTCCAATTTGTATGAGGGAATCTCATAAGAATATGATTAATATCTGACCTTAGTTACTTCAAGTTTATGATATAGTTAATATTTGTTACTGGGGAAATTTTCAATTTTTGGGAAAAAATTTTTAACTTACAAAGAAATATCCTACCAAGACCTAAAAACATAAATATATAATCCTAATTCCATACATTAGTTTGGAACTTTTGATTTCTTGTGAATTATCAGACTGATAGGATCATTTGTCTATGTAAGATGAAGACAACAAAACGTCCATCTAGTCCAGTGGAAATAATGGTAAATAATTGAGGTCTTCTTTGTTTCCTTCCATAACATGAATAACTTACAGAAGTTAAAGGAGGTCTTGCCTCAATCCACTCAAAAAAAGTGGTAAATTAAAAACTAGAAAATAATTTTGAATTTTTCTGATAATATGAGAATCTGACAAAGACTCTGCAATATGTAAGGTGATGTTTTACTCATAAAGTACTCATTTATAATCACAATATACTGTTATCAAAGTACATATTCTTCATGATTCAATTCAAGGAAAAATATATTTATGTTGAGCAGAATATGCAATATTAAGAAGTGTTCTAAGATACCTACATCAAATCTGGACCCAGAGCTCACAATTTATTGCATGACAAATAAATATCTATAATGAAATGCAGATTTTTTTCTCATAGTGTAGTTTCATTCAGTTTTTTTCCTCCAAATTTTTCTTTTAAGGGCATTTTTAAAAGGCTGAGAATAAGGAGAAAAAGGAAAGAGATATTCATTGAGAAGGGGAGAGACTATTTGTTTTACATATAATAGGATAATAATCAGCTTGCAGAAAAACTTAAATGATAAAACATACCTAGGATAAATAAAATGAATCAGTGGGCATCTGGATGGCTCAGTTGGTTAAGTATCTGCCTTCTGCTCAGGTCATGATCCTGGTGTAGCAAGATGAAGTCCTGCATCAGGCTCCCTGCTCATTGGGGAGTCTGCTTCTCCATCTTCCCCTTCCCCTCTCCCTTGCTTGTGTTCTTGCTCTCTGAAATAAATAATATCTTTAAAAAAATACAATGATAAGTAAATTATACTGGGTATGTTCAATATAACACATCTCTATATATGCTGTATGTATATATTAATTGCCCTCATTTTCACATTGCTTTCTCATTCAGAATTTATTCTACAACAGCTCTTCAAAATCTCTGTATTTTCCCTCATCTCTAGTCCTTAATATAAGGTATCATTTCCTGAATTATTCTTCTTTGAGTCATTCTTGAGGCTTATGTATCACTTTATCTGGAATTCTTTAAGGCAAACACATTAATGCTACTCCAATATTAATCCATACCCATACTGTAATTACCACATCAAAGCATTTATAACAGTAAACTATAAATGTCTTTCTACTAGTCTACCTTTTACATTGACATTGTGTAGAGTAGTGAATCTATCCATACTGTCTAAATTCATTCTCTAGCTGGGTCATCTTGGGCCTGTTATCAAAAACCTCTGAGTTACTATAGCCTTCATTTATAATTTGCTAGTAATGATAGAAAAACCTACCTTTGGAAGTTACAGTAAATATTAAGTAAGTTAGTACATGTAAAAGACTTTGAATAGTATCCAGAATATGATATATAAATGATTTAATTATTCAATATTATATCACCAACATCCACCCACTGGCATTCAATACATTTAATATATACTTGTGTAATGAATTAATATATCCTTATGCCTGGACAGAGTTTGAAAAAATGCATATCAAATGTTGAAAATTACTGTGTTTATATGGTAGAAACTCAAGTAATAGTCTATTTTATTTTATATTGAGTTTAGCTTAGTATTTCATTATTTAAGTTTGATACATTTTACATGTGTTATTTCACAAGGAGAATCTTGCCACTTAAAATATATTTATTGATATAAAATAAATGAGTTATTATTGTGAGTTCTCTGTTATTTCTTTGATAGTCCAAGGTTGAAAAATTTCATCTTATAAATCACTTTTTAAAAATATGTTCTGCTTGCTGGAAGACCTTATTCCTTTCAAGAGTTTTGGAATGTATTTTCCAATTTTTATGATTTTGTTTTTTAAAATCAAATATTTTATTCATTCCAGAGATTAAATCATGAATATTTAAATTGTTTGTTTACTTTATGGTCTAGTCAGTGTTTGCAACTTTATCATTTATTAGCATGACTACAACATCCAAGGTACAAAATACCCTTTACCTATGTATTTTCTGTGCCACTTTATAAACTACGCTTTTGGACTTTATGTTCTGATCAATTTCTCTTTTAGAAAATTTGGTGCCCATATCAATATATGTAAACTTTTGTAGATATGAAATGCAGGATCTTATCAGCTATGGTAAACTCTCTCAAACTTCTCTCATTTTCTTATATATTTTTTCTTTCCTCTTCTCATTTTGCTTTTACATTCATTTCACCAGGAAGATATGAAAATTCAAAATGTTTATGTCTACTATCAAAAGTCCAAGATTATAAAGTCAAAATGGACAAAACTGCAAGAACAAATGTCTCTCATTAATTGACAAATGACCACAAATAATGAGCAGAGTGAATATTTGACCAATACATATAACAGATTTGAATATATGTGCATATTTAAATAACATACTAAATAGAATACTTCACTCATGCAAAATACACATTCTTTCCAAGAGAACATGGATATATATAGCAGTTGGTCATATGCTGAATCACAACAAATTTCAAAGATTTGAAATTATATAGTTCTCTGACATCTCAGTATAATGTAAAAAATAATCTACTTAAAAGATAACTGGAAAATCTTATATGTTGAAAATTAAGGCATACGCCTCTAAGAAAAATGAAAATAAAGGAAGATAACAAAAAATTGGAAAACTTTTGAATTAATGGAGGAGTTAACTAAGACTGTTATGGTAATTGTTTTGTAATATCTAAGTATCAAATCAACACGTTGTACACCTTAAACTATACACAACGTTATATGTCAATGCTATCTCAATAAAGCTGGGAAAATAGTTTTTAAAATATAAAAAGATAATGAAAACACAATCAAAACTTATGATCTGTAATGAAATCAGTACTTGAAGGGAATTTTATAGTTATACATTTATATATTGGAAAAGAAAAAAGTTAAAAAAAGGAAAAAGTCTGAAAATTGGTGATCTATGCAACTATCTCAAAAACATAAAGACTGAACAGGAAATTTGATCTATAGAAAAGGGAAAAATATAAATTTTAATTTATTAAAGTCAAATTTTTAAAAATATTTTTAAAACTCTATCCAGTAATTTAAAATTTTTATATTAGGTTATTTAAAAGCTCAATGAAGTGATATGCCTCTGGAGAAATTATTCAAAAAGAAATAAGGCACAAATAAATATATCAGAAATTTAAAATAATTAACCATTGTAAAACTCACAGACATTATAAACATCATAAAATCATATTGATATAAAAATTGGAGTTATCAAACATCATGAAAAGTAAAAGCAGTATCTTACACATATACAAAATTTGATCCTTGAGAGGGTTCAGTATCTTTCTAAAATCTTTTTAAATCTTTTCAAAATCTTTTTAAAAATGGAAATAAGGGTGCCTGGGTAGCTTTGTCGGTTAAGTGTCTGCCTTCAGCCCAGGTCATGATCCCAAGGTTCTGGGATCCAGTCCCCCATTGGGCTCCCTGCTCTGCTACGAGCCCGCTTCTCCCTCTGCCTCTGCCTCTGCCTCTATCTCTCTGTCTCTTATGAATAAATAAATAAAATCTTTAAGAAAAAAACAAAGAAAGATGTGAATAAATAAACACAGCTTATAAACTGTCAGCTTTACAAGTAACTAAAAAATGCAAACTTAATTATCTTTTTTTAAGGATATTATTTATTTATTTGTCAGAGAGACAAAGAGGCAGAGCAAAGGGAGTGGCAGGCAGAGGGAGAAGCAAGCTCCCTGTTGAGCAAGGAGAACAATGTGGGATTCTATCCCAGGACCCTGGGATCATGACCTGACCTGAAGGCAGATGCTTAACCAACTGAGCCACCAAGGCATTCCATAAAACTTAACTGATATTATCTTCTATTTAAATAAAAATGTTAACCTCTTAATATAGATCAATTTTCAAAGCAAGCAAAGTAACAGCACAAGATAGTTATTTCCCATCATTTAGCAACAGTATTAATCATGTCTTTGACCCCAAACCTCTACTTCTGGTAATTTCTCCAAACAAGGCAATGCAAAATGCTGCCCTCGGTGTATGATCAAAGATATTCAACCCTTCTTTATAATTACTCAAATCAGTAGAAATGCAAAAGTGCAGGAGAAAGGATATAATATTAGCATGTGAGGACTTCTTCTACTGCAGGACAATTGTTTTTGCTGGAAAGTCTGGAAGGGAAAGGATGAGTAATGAATCCACAGAAAATTCAAGGACCAGGCACTGCAGCAGTTTTTGTGAGTCATTTGGTCAGGTAGTACACACAGGCACTGTCTCAGAAATTGTCATTGGTAAGGAATAAGCTTATCCAATCCTTACAAATGTGAAAGAGATGCAAACCTTTTTAGGGATGTTAGGGTCTTGGAGGACATTTATTCTCCATCTGGCACAATTCCTCTGTCTTTCCTGCTTCCTAATAAAGGAAGAGCATGTGGGGGACTGAGGATCAGAGCAACAGGCTGCTTTCACTACAGCAAAAATACTAATAAAACAGATTTTTTTTTTTAAGATTTTTATTTATTTATTTGTCAGAGAGAGAGAGCGTGCACAGCAGGTAGAGCAGCTGGCAGAGGCAGAGGGAGAAGCAGGCTTCCCACTGAGCAGAGAGACCAATGCAGGGCTTGATCCCAGGACCCCAGGATGATAACCTGAGCCAAAGGCAGATGCTTAACCAACTAACCCACCCAGGCACCCCAAGACAGATGAAATCCCTAGGCCTAATGTCCCAAGCAGGGCTACCATTTGAGTTAGACATCTCTGAGTCCAGAAAGCATGGGTTGAACGCTGTAGCAAAACAACAGAAGGAGAGAGTATCCCTAGGATTTAGAGCCCAGCTCTGGAAGGGAACAGAAACTGAAATACAGAAACCACAGAACATGTCTTAGCAGTGTAAACAGTGCTCTTCCAGGTACATCCTCTCCAAAGGCACAATATATTATGATAAGAACATAGATGCATCTCTGCCATGGCTCAAACTCCGACTTTGACCAAAGGACATGCTTATTTGCAACAAAGGAACATCTGGTCCTCTAGCCCCCTGTCACTGGAATGTGAGTGCTATTAGGTCCTGTAGAGTATGTAGATTCCCCATGGGAATCTATTTTTCTGGTGGCCTCTGTGGCCTAGAGCCAAAGAACAAGGGAAATTCCTGCTCATGCCTGGTATTCAGATGGATCTAGTCAAGGCAATTCCATTTACATGGACTTCAATTACCAATCAGTCCAATACTGACACTATCTGTATGGAAACAGGAATAAGCCACAGCAGCTAGTGGGTGGAACTCAGAGTAGTTTTTCTAGTAACTGCTCATGAGTCTTGGCCATGAACCCTTTACACTGACAGCTGAGCTGTTCTAAAGGGATTAACTTTATGGCTTGGAAAATGGGAAGCCAAGGGGTGGCTTATGAAGAGGACCTTTGCGTGTCAGGTTATGTGGAAAGACATTTGGGTCCACCTGAAAGAGATTGAGGCAGTCCTCACTCTTCCACAACCTAGCTCATAAGGCTCTGACCGTTGCTGGCATCAGGAAGCTGATGCCTTAGATCAGGTATGAGCCCTAGAAACTGACCCTTCGGTAGAAAGGTCTAGAAAAGGTCTAGAAAGAATTGACACTGCAGTTCCCAGGGTGGATGGCTTATTGCCCAGAAGGCTGGATTACCCTTGAAATACAGTGAATTCATTAATGTAGTAACAACATGTCTTCTAAACATTATCAAAGGCAGCTACCAAAAAAGCTGAGTCCATTCACCTGAGTTCCCAACTAGTAAGGGATTGGCAAACTGATCATACTACCCACCTGCCCTCCCTCAAGTAAAGTTTCTAAATATGCCCTGGTTTGTGTGGACATAGCATCTGGTTTAACCCAAGCTTTCATCATGCAAACCAATCTTCTTCTACTTTTAGGAAATTCACAAAGCTGAGTACCAGGTATGGATGCCCTCATTGAATAGAGAGTGAACAGGGGTCACATTTCAAAGGTCATGATGTACAAGCATGGACAAAAGAACATGCCATGGAATCAAGGTTTTATCTCCATGCAAGCAGCAGGGTCAAAAACAAAATGAATATTAAAGCAGGAGATTAAATTACTAACAAGTAAAATGACCTTCAGTGGTTGGACTAAAGTACTGTCCCAAGCTTTAATAGCTTTAAATGATCAACTGGTAGGTCCTTTGCCCTGACTCTCACCATAGATCAGTATTCTATATTGCTGAGAACATCAAGCCTCATCGTGCTTGGGAAATTACTGGAATTTATAATGGGATGTCTTGCCAGGGTGGACAAGTTACTTTGTACTCTTGGATGAGGGGAAACTACTCAATCTCCCCTGGGACCTTGTTGCTCTGCTGCAAGATTTACCTGTTGAGATGCATTATACTTGGCATGGAATATGCACCATTGAAAGAGGGAGACAGTAGGGGTCCTGATCTGGAATACCCCATCCCCAGTCCCTCTTACAATTGCCAGTGTTTCCTCCAGTAGCATCATGTATGTTATGTACAACCTGGTCAAATTCCTAAAGCTGCAGCCACATCACCATCGAAGGATCAGAACACAAGTGTAATTCTTATAGAGGGGAATATTTCCCCATACAGGGTCTTTACTAAATATCTGTCTTTCATCCTTAGATTTCTGCTGTTCCTGTGGTGTCAGGTCATGGAAATACCTCTCTACAGCAGCCCCATTTGCTTGATGGAGAAATCAATCCAACCGTTGGATATGTCGGCAGCTCTTATCTCTGGATTTTCAGGATTCCCATGGTGGGCATCACCATTCCAGGGAGGCAATTAAAAGATTCAAAAGCAGTACACTAAGGAAAAACAAGCTAGAGCTAGTATTCTCAATTTACCCGGCATTACCAATATTGATTCAGAGAACTGGCCTATAGCACACACTCTCAATTACACTAGGTATGGATCTTCTCATTTTGTCCAACTACATGGGCGGCCTGAAAAACTACTGACTAGAGGATCCTAAAAATACCTCTGTTGGAGCCATGAGTAGCTATACTCTGATTTGGGATGACTTACCCTAGACTTTGAATATCTAGCACCTGGGTATCCCTATGTTGGGAACAGAAAAATCACTCTAAAAAGAATCAAGCCAATTATACCAGGAACATGGGATGGATATCACTGGAACTGTGTACTCATTCTGCCATATTAATGGATAGCAACTGGTTTGGTAGTGACTGGTTGCATCACCAAGTATTCACTAGGTGGCTCCAAATGGGATCCAGTGTGGCTTCTACCTGGGTTATTGGGCTGCTGTGCCCTGGGTTTTCCCGGGTACAAGGGAAAATTTGGCCCATGGTTATAATTGGCAACCTTCTCCTCAAGGCAGTTAAGCATTTTCTGTTGTCTACTGGTGTGATCACTTGGCTGCAGTCTTTGTCCCCTTCATTAGCCTGGAGTACATTATAACACACATAGAAGCTTTCATTTACTTTACCCAGCAAACTTTACATGATAGGCCAATAGAACCTGTCCTTACTGAACACTAATAAGAAAAGCTATCCTCCAAAATGGAATAGCTTCGGACTGCCTCACAAAGATGTACTTGTGACTTTCTACAAACAGAATATTGTGTGTTCTTACCTGATGAGTCTGCTAATGTGTCACCTTTAGTAAATTACACGAGGGCACAAGTAAATGCCCTGAGCATCAATAAATCAATGATTGGGATCATGGGGCTGTTGGTGGAAAAAGTTGTTACCGATCTTGAGAATTGCTGTCATAACTTATGTTTTCTCTTGTAATGCCAATATTGTCACTATGGCTTCTGACTCCAATGCAGCCAAATTGCTGTTGAGCTACCTTCATGCTAGGGAAACCCTTTGCTGACTGCTGAGGGCACAGTGGAAGGAAGAGGAGCGGAAGAGGAGCATATGAGACTGTAAAAGCCCATCATAATACGTGCAATATTGTAGGAAGTCATAAAAAAGACATGAATGGCAGTTGACTGTCAAGCTAGACTTGGGTAATCCCCACCCACCTCCCAGTCCTTAGAATGTTGGCTTCACCTGCCCTTTCTGCTCTCAGAAGCTGCTCCAAGGACACAAGCTTGAGACAGAGATGTGGTGTGGAAGCTATCTGGCCTGGGTACATGACTGAAGCCAATTAAGGCCTCTATACAGAAACTTTTAAGATTCCAACAGGCAGGGGCAGAATCTACTCATCTTTCTGCTGCCCAAGATGAGGTTCTCAAGCGTTCCCTTGCAAAAAAACCTGTCACCCACCAATCTGGACTTGTCTGCCTCTTTCTTCAGTCTCTCTTTACCCACCATGTGCAGGGGCTGGTTTTAAATTACACCTGGAAAGCTCCCAAAGAGGTTGTGAACCAACAAATGCATACACTGAAACACCATGTAGCCATTATGAATATGAAAAATATAATGGCAGAAAGATTCTTATATGTAGAGAAAATAAAGCAAGATGTAAGTTATTTATATGGTGTCGCCTTATATATGCAAGTATGTATCTTTCCATTTCTGCATTCTTCTACTAATTTTTATGTTAAATTTCATCCATTAACAAAAGAAAAACATATATATAACATATATATGCAAAAGAAAACATATATACTAGCAGTCTCCATGAGGTCAGATTATAAGTGGTTGTAATTTTATGCTTTCCTCCCTGTACTTTTTCTAATTAGCATATTTGTCTTTTTTTAATTAGCAATCGATAAATAAACATTAATGACCATATGTAGCAAATCTAGGTGTATGGATTCCACTAAGTAATATTGTTTTAAACAGACCTCTTTCATTCAAGCTTGCTAAACATCACATACCATAGATTTCATTTCTTGTCTCAAGCTTTAGTAAAAAAAAAAAAATAGTAATAATATTTTGTTGTATACAGAACTTACAAGAACATGTAGAAATGAACACATGCAATATTGCATCTGCTTTTGTCCTGGAATACTCACGGGACCAAGGTTGTTTCGGGTCAGAGATTTTTAGTAGACTGAATATAATGAACTCTGGGTGCTAAGATTGTGGGTGACCTCGAATATGCAGAGAGGCCAGAGTGATTCATTATGTAAGGATGAGGAACTCCCATGTAGTATGAAATTTCACTGGTCAGTGGAAGAAATCACTGCAATTCTCCAGTCATCTTAAAAACACACTGCATGGTACTTAAAACCAGTGGCTTTGCTCCATGGTCATTATCCAGCACAGCACCACTGACTATAAAATTATGTAAAAAGTAGAAACAAGACAACATATAAATTACCAGCAATACAGATCTCCTTAAAAATAAGATGGAGCTAGAGTATTATGCTAAGTGAAATGAGAGAAAGATAAATGCCATAAGAGAGTCTCTCTTTCTTTTTTTTTTAAAGATTTTTATTTATTTATTTGACAGAGAGAGAGATCACAAGTAGGCAAAGAGGCAGGCAGAGAGAG
Source organism: Procyon lotor (assembly GCA_028646535.1). NCBI lineage: Eukaryota > Metazoa > Chordata > Mammalia > Carnivora > Procyonidae > Procyon > Procyon lotor. The sequence continues at coordinate 41,000,433 of CM053605.1, forward strand.
AGGGGGAAGCAGGCTCCCTGCTGAGCAGAGAGTCCAATGCGGGACTCGATCCCAGGACCCTGAGATCATGACCCCAGACAAAAGCAGAGGATTTAACCTCCTGAGCTACCCAGGCGCTCTGAGAGACTCTTAACTAAATGTTAACTAACTACAATTTAAATAAAAATTTGAAACATAGGGGTGTCTGGGTGGCTCAGTTGGTTAAGCTTCTGCCTTAGGCTCAGGTCATGGGATCCAGCCCTGCATCGGGCTCTGCCACTTTCCAATGGCGCACAGAAGAATGAGGCACAAACAAGTCAGCTTCAAGAAAACAGGAGCAGGGTCTGCAATTGAAAAGACTGCCACCCAGAACAACTCCTCAGTCTGGTATTTATTGGATATAAGATAACAATCAACAAAGGAGTCAAAGGGGATAATAGATAAGCAAGATATGGCTGATGAAGCAGTATGGGATTCGTGGTTGAGTAAACATATTTAAAGGAATCATAAGCATGTTTGGTCAGTACATTGCTCTGAGGGACGGTCATAGGGCTCCCTGTTGAGGGGGAGCCTGCTCCTCTTTCTCCCTCTGTCTGCTGTTCTCTCGCTTGTGCATGTTCTTTCTCTCTCTCTCTCTCTGAAATAAATAAATAAAATCTTTAAAATGTTTTTTGAAACATAAAACAATCCCTAAAAAAACAAAATAGTACTTTTTTCCAAAGACCAACTGGCCTCATTGAAGGTTATAGGATTTTAATAACACTCCTGACAAGATTAACTACAAGTTTAGGTTCAGAAGCCAACAGTAAATCAGCTTCTGACTGCAAACTGTTACTCATTCACAAGACTGAGCACAAAGAAAAAAATTTAAAGATAATAAAATCTTGGAAAATAAAATATTATTTGAATAATTTTAACGTAAGATCTTCAAGGTACTTTTCCTTCTTTTTATTTTATTTATTTATTTTTAAGATTTTATTTATTTGACAGAAACACAGCGAGAGGAGGAACACAAACAGGGGGAGTGGGAGAGGGAGAAGCAGGCTTCCAGAAGAGCAGGGAGCCCTATGTGGAGCTCGATCCCAGGACCCTGGGATCATGACCTGAGCCGAAGGCAAATTCTTAATGACTGAGCCACCCAGGCACCCCATTTTTCTTCTTTTTAAAACTGAGGTGAAGTTTATTTTATTATAGCCATAAGTTTAAGAATAAAGTAATATTATTTTGCAAAATAATTTTCATTACTTAAATATCAAAATAAATGAAACTGACAAATTTTAAAAAGTAATTATATCAGATGATCTAAAAAAGGCAGATTTTACAAAGCCACCCCTGATCTTTAACATGGTATGTTTCACACACACGTATATTAAGTTTACTAACACCTACCATTTCGAAGAGTTTTCTTTTATCATAATGGATTATCAAGAGAAAATTTTATTGAAAATTATCTTGAATGAAATTTTTCAGTTTCATAAAGTTTTAACTAGATTTATCCCAATCTCCTTCTTCCTGGTTCCTTGTAAGCCATCCACGAGCAGCTTTACAATTATGGCCGCTGTGGAAACCAGGGGCCTAGCAGAATGTGGAAGAGACAGATTGAGTTTGGAGTTAAACAAGAGTCCCATCCCAAGAGAATTACAGGTTGAATGTTATGAGCAACTATAAGCCAACCAATTAGATAACTTAGATGAAAAGGATACTTTCTTAGAAAGACATAAACTACTGAAAATGACTCAAGAATATACAGAATATATGAATAGACCTAAACCAGGTAAAGAAATGGAGTCAGTATATTTAAAACTTCCCATAAAGAAAAGCCCAGGCCCAAGATCATTGTACTAGTAAACTATACCAAACACATAAAAAAAAAATTTATCTAATTCTTTAGAAATTCTTCCAAAAAAAAAAAAAATAAAGAAGAGAAAATACCTCCTAACTCATTCTTATGAGGCCAGTATTATCCTGATGTCAAAACTGAGGGCATCACAATTAGATAATAGCATAGACTAATATTCCTTGTGAATATACACACAAAAATCTCTATCAAAATAATAACAGGGTCTCCTAGGTTGGTTAAGTTGGTAAGTGGTTAAGTGTCTGATTCTTGGTTTTGGTTCAGTTCATGATATCAGGGGTCATCGGATTGAGCCGCAAGTTGGGCTCCACGCTGATCATGGAGGCTTCTTGAGATTCTCTCCCTCTCCTTCTGCCCCTTCCCCTACTCCTTCTTTCTCTAAATAAATAAAATCTTTAAAAAACATAGCAAGTTGAACAAAGTACATATAAAAAGGATTACATGCCTTGATTGAGTGGCCTTTATCCCAGGTTTTTAGTTTGTTCAATAGCTAAAAATCATCCAATTTAATGCCAGATACTAATATATTAAGAAAAAAGAATATAATCAGTTTTTAAAAAATATTTTGTTTATTCACTTGAAAGAGAGAGACAGCAAGCAAGCATGAGCAGAGGAGTTGGGGAGGCAAAGGCAGAGGGAGAAGCACACTCCTCACTGAGCAGGGATACCAATGTGGGGCTCGATCCCAGGACCTGGAGATCATGATCTAAGCTGAAGGCAGATGCTTAACTGTCTGTGCCACCTAGGTGCCAAGAATATGATCATTTTAATAGATGCAGAAAAAGCCATACCTATTCATGGTAAGAATACTCAACACACTAGAAATAGAAGGTAACTTTTTCAACCTGATAAAAGGTATCTAAGAAACTGATAAGCATATCAACAAAATATGATATGTCCATAAAATGGAACAGTATTTGGCAATAAAAAGGAGCAGTGTGCTAATACATGGCTATAACGTGGGTGAAACTTCAAAACATTATGCTGAGTAAAATAAGTGAGTATCTAATTAGCACATATGGTATCATTTCATTATATGAAATTTCCAGAATAGGAAAATCTTTAGAGACAGAAAGTAGATTACTGGTTGCCAGGGACCAAGAGAGAGGGTCTATGGGGTTTCTTTAGGGAATGAATAAAATATTCTAAAATTATATAGTGACAAGAGTTACTTAACTATGTGAATATCTAAAAGTGACTGATGTACACTTTAATAGGGTGAATTGTATAACATGCAAATTAAATTCAATAAAGCTGTTAGTTTTGAATAGAGAAAAAAAGAACAATTAGAATTTACACATAAAAAATTGTGATACTAGACTAAGAATATTTTGGAGTGCAAATACGGAGAAAGTATAATATGTCGAGAAATTTAATATGATGTTATCCTAAAGGTATCACAATGAAAAATGTTATATATAATTAATAAAACATCAATTTTACTTATAATTAATAGAAATTGTTTTCTCTGTAGGAATCCTCAATTGATTCAGGAGAGAATGACATAAAGAATGACTTGACAGTTCCCCAAATTTTCCACTCTCCATCTCACAGATACTAGCTAAGATGTGCTGAGGAATTTTACAACTGTAACATGTGGTATACTTAATATAGATTGTATTTGACTGACTCAAATTTGTATTTTCAAAGTTGTTATGAATTCCTGGAAAATTAATTTGCCTTTACTTTAACACATAACCTACCTTTCATGCTTTTTCAAGTTAACTTTAGATTACAAATTCAAGTCAAAACAATGTGTATAAGGAATCTAACTAAAAACACAATTCCAAGAAAGCAAGAAGAATCTGTAGAATTAATTTAATGGCACATGGCTGCAAATACTAATACTAGTGTTGTTGACTAGTGTAACAGATTTGTTCTGGGAGTTATGTCCCAGGTTGATCTGGGTTAGAATTCTAGCTCTACAATCAATTTGCTCTCATGAACCAGTCAACATCAAGTGCTCTTGCTATCCTCCAGTCCATCAGGCTATAAAATGAGGGGGATGAACTGCATAATCACTACAACTGCTTCCAGCACTAAACTCCTCTTTTCCACACCTCTAATTTGGAATTTTTATTGGTATTGTGTTTAATACCACTGAACTTGGAATACATCCATTAAAAAAAAAGTATGATGCTACATGTCAAACCTCCCAGAGCACTCTTGAATAAGAAATACGATTGCTTTTGAAATTAAATAAAAATATTACTTCAATAGATCCATTTAAGAAAGGAAACTAAATATTTGCAACCAGGCCAATTTAAGATGAAAGTGGAGGATGTATATCGATGCACATATTTCATAAATGCATTCTAATATTTCTACTTTAAACATGTTTGTGTTATATTAATCATTTTAGAGTTTATATTCTCTGTTTAACGCATGTATATTGTAGTTCTTATTTAGATTTTTGTGCAATTTCTTCATTTTAGCTTTCTTACATGGTGAATGACTCAAGAATATTTCAGTGTATTTTTTATGCTGATTACACAAATTTATAAACCACTGCAACATAGTCAGAGCTAACTTTTGGAGAAGATAATCTAAATAGTAAATAGAAGGACTACTTAAATAGAAGACTATATGCATATTTAACAAAGAGTTTCAAGACTTCATATAAAATGTAAATTTAAATTGTTTCACCATGGCTATGAACAGAAGAGAATTAGATAGTTTACTCCTGCCAAATTAGATGTATAACAGCTTTTTAAATTGGAAATAAAACAGCTTTGGAAGAAAGGGAAGAGCATAAAGTGTCCCTGATACTAAAAATGGATCATGCAAAATATGAAAAATCTCCAGTGTAAACAATATAATTAGAACAATAAATTTTAATTCCGTATGCCAGTTATTTAGTTGAGAATGAAACAATTCCCCAATTCACACTTTGCATTTCTGTGTCTTTGATATTTTACTGTTATATACCCCCTGGACAATGTTGCTGTGACTGTGAAGGGTATTTCCAGCTCTTTACCTTGTTGTCTTATTGGTGAAGAAAAATCACACTTGTCAAACTTTTGTTAAAATAAGTTATAACCAATTTCTAACAATGCAAGTAAGCTCAAACTATCCATAAAAATAGCTTTTGGAAAAACAGCCAGCAGCAACATAACCCATGGGATAGCCCAGTTATAACACAATACAAGTCAGATAATGGTGCTTCAGAATTTAATTAAGTCTGAAGGATTAAGTAATGTAAAGAATTGATTTAAAACTACTTTATGGCAAAAAGAAAAGGATTAGAACAAGACACTAGTTAGCAACTGATTTCCAATGCACCATAATTAGGAGAGATTTAAAGTAATAATGATGGTAGGGGCAAGGTTTGACAATGGTTAGTAAAAATTTAGTTTGTAGTTGAAGTTACATTGCTAATATTAATAGGGACTTTGTTTTTTCTGATTTCTAAAAACCCTTCAGTTTTTTTTTTTTTTCTAAAGCTGTGCTTATATAGCACTAAAAATTATTTGGACATTAGAATTCTATCTAGACACTATTCTCCATATAAATCAACATTTTCAGTAGTTAATAAAAGGCATGAGTCAAAACTTTTAGCATCTGCATTCCAAGATAATTGTTAATATGAGTACTACTGAAATACAAAAAAAAAAAAAAAAAAAAACAGCCAAAAAAGAAAATTTGAGATTTTAACACCTTGAACAGAATTTGATTTAAATTGAGGGATCATTCTTTTTTGTTTATTCAATCAAGTTTTCAATGATGTTTTACATTTTTTCCTTTGTTATCTTTGTTTTTAATTAATTTGAAAGTATTCATTAAATAACTGTATACTATACATTTATATTAAGTTCACTGTGCTAGAATCTAAATGAACAAATTTTCTGCCATAATGAATGTCAACATTTACTAATTTAGAGATATATCTGCTAAAAAGAGAATGAAATACATTTAATATAGAATATTTTTATTTTCTAGTATAATACAAAGTATAAGAAAATAATATTATTTGTTTTAAACTGGCCATTATTATACAGTAATATACATTATCATAGAGAAAGTCTTCTTCAAAATGACTGAGAAAGAATTAGAAATGGGAGCAGATTAATTAAATATATATTTTACATATTTTTCTTATAAATATATCAATTTTCTGATAATTTTGGCAAGGTGAACAGATCTTTTACTCTCAAAAATAATAAGAACATTCATGATACAGGGGAATTTTTTACACTGTTTATTTCTGAGTAAAATTTGATTGATTTTCTCTTTTTTATGTAAATGTACAAAAAAGTTTGGCATTTTTAGAAACATTCATGGTAAGTTTTATTTAGCTTGTAAATAATATTACTTTATTAGAGAAAGAAAGAAAATGAGAGAGGGAATATAAGAAAAGGGGGGGAGCCAAAGACAGGCTTGAACAAGTAAAGAGGATTATCTGACATGGACTGTGAGTTTTGGTAGTGGGGCACAGCTGGCCAACTAAGTCTGCAGGGAGGAATGCTTGGTTAATATGTAATCAAACTCTTACCTTGCCCTATGATGTCACACTGGCACTTTCCACTGGGCAAACCATCAGAAGCCAAAAGGAAAGGAAATTTTTATTGTAGCCCAAATACATCAGTGTATCAAGATTCACAGCGTGGAGCTTGGATCTTGATGTGAACATAAAGATAGCCAGAACACCAACCATCCAGGAAAACTGAATCTCAGTGACTAAAAAACTGCATCATGAACCATTTTTATTATATTAATTCAGGTGCACCTTAATACCCAAAAAGGGATAAATGCCGATCAATAAAGCAGCATGTCATCTGAAATGTTTTGTAAACTTTATGTACATAACTTGAGTGAATATAGATGTAATCCGAGTTTATATCAATAATGAAAAGGAGAAATTATCCAAATAGTGTAGGAAGTACATTTGTATTTTCTGAACATAAGTGTAGGCTTAGCATTAATAGGTAAAGATACTAAACAATTGAAACATCTTAACATTTTTTCTCAATTTTGAATAAAAAATGATGGTTGGCATAACAAACTATGTTAAGAATAAAGTTTATATAGCAGATGATCTTATTTAGATGTTAAATAAATAATGAAAATATTGAAATCAGCCTGGTCTATACATTCAAGTAGATTGAACAGAGAGTTTTTATAATTCTCAATTTTTATGATAAAGCAACTTTTGCTTATTTTGTGAAGTTATTGGTCTTTTGTAATAAATTACTAGTGAATTCAAGACAAATAGTGTTTCTTACATTGTCCAATAAGAATAAAATATTCAAGGGGCACATGGGTGGCTCAGTTATTAGGTGTCTGCCTTCGGCTCAGGTCATGATCCCAGAATCCTGGGATCCAGCCCCGCACTGGGCTCCCTGCTCTGTGGGAAACCTGCTTCTCCTGCTACTATTCCCTCTGCTTGTGTTCCCTCTCTCACTGTGTTTCTGTCTGTTAAATAAATAAAATCTTTTAAAAAAAGAATAAAATATTCAATTTTATCTCAAAATTACAGATGTTAATATTTGTGTATTTTACTGTTAAGATTTCTTTGTAAGAATTTGTTTTTAATAGCATTTTCAAATTTAACTTTTACCCAAAGGAAATTCAAACAGATTATTCCAAAGAACAAGCAAAGTCCATATTTGCTTGTTTTAAAATAGATTAATATCTAGTATCTAGTGAAATTTTATGTTTAAAAAATTAGAAGTTGAATTGTTTTCTTTATCTTATGTGCATATATATATATATATATATATATATATATATTATACAAAGGAAACCTAAAATTCAAAAAAAAAAGGGGAACAAGCAGTCCAATTAAAAAATGGGCAAATGTCTGAAGAGATCCCTCACCAGAGAAGTTATATATATAACAAATAAGAATATAAAATTTTGCTCAACATCATTTGTCATTAAAGAATTATAAATTAAGGGGCACCTGGGTGGCTCAGTGGGTTAAAGCCTCTGCCTTCAGCTCGGGTCATGATCTCAGGGTCCTGGGATCCAACCCCGCATGGGGCTCTCTGCTCAGCAGGGAGCCTGCTTCCCCCTCTCTCTCTGCCTGCTTGTGATCTCTCTCTGTCTGTCAAATAAATAAATAAAATCTTCAAAAAAAAGAATTATAAATTAAAAAAACAATGAGAAGCCACTACACACCAATTAGAATGGTTAAAATAAAAATAAAAACTGATAATATCAACTGACAACAAGGATATAGGCAAGAGGAACTCCTAATTCATTGCTGGTGGAAATGGAAAATGCTTTAGACACAGAAGATAGTTTGACAGTTGTTTATGAAACTAAACATACTCTTAGCATATAATCCAGCAATTATACATGTTTGGTATTTACTCACTTCAGTTCAAAATTTATGTCCACATGGAAATCTGTACATGAATATATAGAGAGGCTTTATTTAAAATCACCAAAAATGTGTAAGCATCCATAGTATCCTTTAATAGGTTAATGGGTAAGCAACTGTGATACATTCATTCATACTTGGGAATACTCTTCAGGAATAAGAAGAAACAAGGTATCAAGCCATGAAAAGACATGGAGAAATCTTAAATTCATATTGCTAGTGAAAGAAGCTAGTCTGAAAAAGCTACATAACCTGTGATTTCAATTATATGACATTCTGAAAAAGTTAAAACTTTGTAGAGAATAAACAAATCAGTGGGTACTAAAGGCTCAGAGATAGAGAAGAGGGTTGAATAGCTGAAGAAAGAGATTTTTTGAGGTGATAGGACTACAGGTGATACCATAATTATAGATATACAACATTGAATTTATCAAAACATGTTGAAATTTACAGTGAAACTATAAAACTTTATGTAATTATATATATCTTAGAATACATATCTTATATGTAATTATATGTATATATAATTATGTATCATCTATTATCTATCTATCTTTCTATCTATCTATCATCTATCTATCTATCTTTCTATCTATCATCTATCTATCATCTATCTATCTTAAGAGGTCAGAGTATCCCAGGATGCAATGCAAGTTGTGGCAACAGAATTTAAATGTATTGCAAGTATATGAAATAACTTAACTGAAGGCAGGTTAAGGTATTAACCCAAGCTACTTTGGAAATAAGTGGCAATAAAGGCAGAAGGAACTGAACATAAGCCCCATACTCTGACAAGGTGTTCCCTCAACCCATCTCCCCATAGGAGTATGGGCTAACAATTCTGAAACCGCTGTATCGGTACAATGGAATTGAATGATTAACTAAATAGGAGCAAGTGTTAGTAGACAAGTTTCTTACTGCTGGAACAGGGAGCTTATGGATAATCAAGGAGAAGCTAGAACAGTTCATGTGGAAATGGCTCAGAGTTGGAGTCATCAGTATGAACTCATGTTTAACTTAATATGGATATAGTTGGTTACATAGAGAAATATTTATAGACTTTTTTATATGAGGATAAGTTTACAATCAGTCTTCTTAGAGAATATGGCTACTTGTAGGACTAAAGCAGGAAACATACAAGATGAGCCTGGAAACATGTCATTCCAGAATATAAGACAGTGTTCATAACAAATAAGTAAATAAATAAGGAAAGGAAGGAAGAAAAGAAAGAAGAAAGAAAGAAAGAAAGAAAGAAAGAAAGAAAGAAAGAAAGAAAGAAAAGGAGAAAGAGAGAAAGAAGAAAGAAGGAAAGAAGAAAGAAAGAAAGAAAGAAAGAAAGAAAGAAAGAAAGAAAG
>CM053605.1:41010449-41043837 GCA_028646535.1 Procyon lotor
GAAGAAATAATACCTATTTTCTGAAACTGCTTCAATAAATAGAAACAGAAGGAAAACTTCCAAATTCTTTCTATGAAGCCAGCATTTACCTGATCCCCAAACCAGGCAAAGACCCCATCAAAAAGGAGAATTTCAGACCAATATTCCTAATGAATATGAATGCCAAGATTCTCAACAAGATCCTAGCTAATAGGATCCAACAGCACATTAAAAAGATTATTCATCATGACCAGGTGGGATTTATCCCTGGGATGCAAGGGTGGTTCAACATTTGCAAATCAATCAATGTGATAGAACTAATCAATAAGAGAAGAGAGAAGAACCACATGGTCCTCTCAATTGATGCAGAAAAAGCATTTGATAAAAGCATTTGACAAAAGCATCCGTTCCTGATTAAAACTCTTCAAAGTATAGAGATAGAAGGAACATTCCTCATCTTCATAAAATCTATCTATTAAAAGCCCACAGCGAGATTAATTCTTAATAGGGAAAAGCTGGCAGTCTTCCCTTTGAGATTAGGAACACGACAGGGATGCCCACTCTCACCACTCTTGTTCAGCATAGTACTAGAAGTCCTAGTGACAGCAATCAGACAACAAAAATAAATAAAAAGTATTCAAATAGGCAATGAAGAAGTCAAACTCTCTCTCTTCACAGACGACATAAGACTTTATATGGAAAACCCAAAAGATTCCACCCCCAAACTACTAGAACTCATACAGCAATTCAGTAATGTGGCAGGATACAAAATCAATGCACAGAAATCAGTTGCTTTCCTATACCCTAAATGAAAATTTGGAAAAGGAAATTAAAGAAGTGACTCCATTTACTATAGCACCAAGAGACATAAGATACCTGGGAATAAACCTAACCAAAGGAATAAAGGATCTGTACTCGAGGAACTACAGAACACTCATGAAAGAAATTGAAGAAGACACAAAAAGGTGGAAAAGCATTCCATGCGCATGGATTGGAAGAATAAACATTGTTAAGATGTCTATACTGCCCAGAGCAATCTGTCCTTTCAATGTCATCCTGATCAAAATTCCACTGCTTTTTTTTTTCAAAGGGCTGGAACAAACGATCCTAAAATTTGTATGAAACCAGAAAAGAACCCGAATTGCTAAAGAAATGTTGAAAAAGAAAAACAAAGCTGGGGGCATCACAGTGCCTGATTTCAAGTTTTACTACAAAGCTGTGATCACCAAGACAGCGTGGTACTGGCACAAAAACAGACACATAGACCAGTGGAACAGAGTAGAGAGTCCAGATATGGGCCCACAACTCTATGGTCAAATAATCTTTGACAAAGCAAGAAAAAAATATCCAGTGGAAAAAAGACAGCCTCTTCAATAAATGATGCTGGGAAAATTGGACAGCTATATATAAAATAATGAAACTTGACCATTCTATTACACCATACACAAAGATAAACTCGAAATGGATAAAAGGGAGAACCACTGGAAAAAAAAAATTAAATGGGTAAAAGACCTCCACATGAGGCAGGAATCTATAAAAATCCTAGAGGGGAACATAGGCAGTAACCTCTTTGACATGGGCCATAGCAACTTCTTTCAGGACATGTGTCCAAAGACAAGGGAAACAAAAGGGAAAATGAACTTTTGGGACTGCATCAAGATAAAAAGCTTCTGCACAGCAAAGGAAATGGTCAACAAAACAAACAGGCAATCCACGGAATGGGAGAAGATATTCCCAAATGACACTACAGACAAAGGTCTGATATCTAAGATCTATAGAGAACTTCTCAAACTCAACACTCAAAAAACAGATAATCATGTCAAAAAAATGGGACAGTTTTTGTCATGAACAGACATTTATCCAAGAAGATATACAAATGGCTAATAGCCATTTGTATGATGAAAATGTTCATCATCATTAGCATGAAAAAATGAAAAAATCTTCACATGAAAAAATGTTCATCATCATTAGCCATCAGTGAGAGTCAAGTCAAAACTACACTGAGATACCACCTTATACCAGTTAGAATGGCCAAAATCAACAAGACAGTAAACAACAAATGTTAGAGAGGTTGTAGAGAAAGGGGAACCCTCTTCCACTATTGGTGAGAATGCAAGTTGGTGTAGCCACTTTGGAAAACAGTGTGGAGATTCCTCAAGAAATTAAAAATAGGGGCACCTGGGTGGCTCAGTCGTTAAGCGTCTGCCTTCGGCTCAGGTCATGATCCCAGGGTCCTGGGATTGAGCCCTGCATCGGGTTCCCTGCTCGGCAGGAAGCCTGCTTCTCCCGCTACCATTCCCTCTGCTTGTGTTCCCTTTCTCGCTGTGTTTCTCTCTGTCAAATAAATAAAATCTTTAAAAAAAAAATAGAGCTACCTTATGACCCTGCAATTGCACTATTGGGTATTTACCCCAATGACGCAGATGCAGTACAAAGAATGGCCACATGTACCCCAATGCTCATAGCAGTAATGGCCACAATTGCCAAACTGTGGAAATAGCCAAGATGGCCTTCAACAGATGAATGGATAAAGAAGATATGGTCCATATATACAATGGAATATTATGCCTCCACCAGAAAGGATGAAGACCCAACTTTTCTATCAACATAGTTGGGACTGGAAGAGATTATGCTGAGTGAAATAAATCAAACAGAGAGAGTCAGTTATCTTATGGTCTCACTTATGTGTGGAGCATAAGGAAAAACATGGAGGACATTGGGAGAAGGAAAGAAAGGGTGAAATAGGGGGAAATCAGAGGGGGCAACGAACCATGAGAGACTGTGGACTCTGAGCAACAAACTGAGGATTTTGGAGGAAGGGGTGGGGGGTTGGGTGAGCCTGTTGGTGGGTATTGAGGAGGGCACGTATTGCATGGAGCACTGGGTGTGGTACATGAACAATGAATCTTGGAACACTGAAAAACTAAAACAAATGTAATTGGAAAAAAATAAATAAAAGACTTCTTAAATGGAAAAAAATAATTAAATAAAATAATTAAATAAAAACAAAACAAAACAAAACAAGATAATAAAATAAAATAAAATAAAATATAACATCTAATGTTGGTATGGGTAAAAAGAAGTGAGTACCCTCCTTGCAATGTTAAAGTATGAGTAAGTACAGAGTTTTTGGAAGATAACTGTCGATATACAAAATATATAAGTATTGGGGTGCCTGGGTGGCTCAGTGGTTTAAGCCTCTGCCTTAGGTTCAGGTCATGATCTCAAGGTCCTGAGATCAAGCCCCACATCGGGCTCTCTGCTCAGCAAGGAGCCTGCTTCCCCCTCTCTCTCTGCCTGCCTCTCTGCCTACTTGTGATCTATCTCTGTCAAATAAGTAAATAAAATCTTTAAATATATATATTTATATGTATATATATATATATTTATATATGTATGTATTAACTCAGCAATTCCACTTCTAAATAACTATTATACAGATGCAGATACATACAAAGACTCATGAACAAAGATTTCAGTTGCAGCCTGGTTTCTAAAATTAAAATAGCAAAACAGCCAAGTTTTTATCAATGTAGTATTGGATAATTAATTATTTTAAATTCATTTCATATAATAGTATGCAATAAAACTATAAATAAATGTAAATGAATGTATTATGTAAATAAGTGTCCATAAATCTTTGTTTATGGATAGTAAAAAGTTTCCATGCATTCTGCTATGTAAAAACAAAAACAGGTTGCACCTAGGAATAAACTTACTGAGTGACCAAAATAAACACAGCCTGTGAAGTTTACAGAGGTGAGTGTACTAGAGCATTTGGTTGCAGTTTAAATTGAGAGAACAGGGTAGACTTCATTGAGAAGTTGGAATTTGAACGCATACTTGAAGAAGAATGGAATTGACAATATAGATAGCTGGTAAGATTTTTCTGCTGCTGGGAAGAATAAGGACATAAGCAGTGATGCATGCATATGCCTAGTTGTGCAAAGGATGGGAAAAGGATGTGGCTCGAGCAGAGTGAGTAAAAAAAAAAAGAGGTTTAGTGAGAGAAAGATCAGAATGGAAATAGAAATCAGAATCTGCAGGTTCACTGGAGTAAGGTGACAGCATAATTTATTGTCCAAAACTCGGTGTGTGTGAAATGAAAGGTGACCCTAAAGGAATGAAATTTTTAAATTTGTGAAATATTTCTATATTGATAAATTAGTCTGATTATAAAATGGTTTATTAAAAAGTTAAGGGAATACATTATATCTTTAAATAATGGACACTTTTAAATTATAGACATTTTACATTAAAATGTATATATACGTTAAATGGGCCACAATAATTGGAGAATTTTGATAAGAGGAATGTTATGATATAATTAACTTTGATACACTGTATGGCTGGTGGATTGAGAATAGATACTAGAACCAAGAGTAGAAAGTAGTAGAAGAGGTAGGAGGCCATGGCACTTTTCCAGGAGAGAGAAGATGGTGGCTTGTACCAAGATTTAGAATGATTATACTTTGGTAAATTTTTTTAGAACTGAAAATAAATTAAAATAAATCAAACGTAAGTAGCAATATATATGCAGAGGTAGGGTTGAAAATTCTTATAGCTCCAAAAGTAGACATGCAAAGGCATTCACAGACTTTGACTCTGGAGAAAAGAACAAAACATCAACTCAAAACAGAATTTAGGAGTTTTCATTTGAATTTTATATTAAGGTTATTTTTAAAGATTTCATTTTTTTTCAGAGTAGTTTTAGGTCCACAGCAAAATTGAGAGGAAGGTAAAAAGATTTCTCCTATGCCCTCTGCCCCCATATATGCATAGTCTACCCCATTATCAACATCTCTCAGTAGAGTGGTACATTTGTTAAAATTCTTGAACCTAAGTCAACACATAAAAATCATCCAAAGTCCATGGTTAACCTTGGGGTTCACTGCTGGTAATGCATTTTCTTTTTGGGGATAAATGTATAATGACATGTATCATCATTATAATATTATCCAGAGTATTTTCACTTCCTTAGAAATCAATCCTCTGTGCTCCAACTATTCATGCCTTACCCCCAACTTCTGACAACCACTGATCTTTCTACTGTCTCATATTTCTACCTTTTACAGAATGTTTTATAGTTAGAATCATACAGTACGTAACCTTTTCAGATTGCTTCTTTCACTTAGTAATATGTATTAAAGTTTCCTTTATGTCTTTACATGGCTTGATAGCTCATTTCTTTTCAGTGCAAAATAATATTTCATTGTCTGGTGTACCATAGTTTATCCAAATCCCTACCAAAGGATGTCTTGATTGGGTCCAAGTTTTAGCAATTATAAATAAGCAGGCATATGCAGATTCCTCTGTGGACATGTTTTCAACCCGTTGGATAAATTTCAAGGAGCATGATGGTTGGATAATATTGCAAGAATATATTTAATTTCATAAGGAACTCCCAAATTGTCTTCTAAAGTGGCTGTACCATTTTGCATCCCAACAAGCAATCCATGAGAGTTCCTATTGCCCCACATCCTTGTCATCATTTAGTGCTGTCAGTGTTCTGGATTTTAGCCATCCCAATAGGTATATAGTGGTACCTCACTGTTGTTTTAATCTGCACTTCACTGAAAACATACAATGTGGAGTATCATTTAATATGCTTATTTGTAATTGTATATCTTCTTTGGTGAGGTTTCTCTTAAGGTATTTGGACCATTTTTAAAATGAATTATTTGTTTTCTTATTGTTGAGTTTTAAATGTTCTTTTTAAAATTTGAGTGATAGTCCTTTATCATATGTTTCACAAATATTTTCTCCCAGTCTGTGGTTTGTCTTCTCATCCTCTTGATATTATCTTTTGCAGAGCAGAAGTTTTTAATTTTAAAGAAGTTCAGGTTATCAATTATTTTAACAGGTCATGTCTTTGCTGTTAAATCTAAAAAAACCCTCTATACTGAAGGTCATCTAGGTTTTTTCTTGTAATCTTCTAGAATATAGTTCTGTGTTTTACACCTAGTTCTACGATCCATTTTGAGTAAATTTTTGGGAAGAGTGTAAATTCTGTTGCTAGACTCTTTTTTTTTTTTTTTTTTTTGTGGATATCTAGTTGTTCCTGTACCACTTATTGAGGAGAATTTCTTTATGTTTCATTGTATTGCTTTTCCTCTTTTGTGAAAGATTTATGGGAATCTATTTCTAGACTCTATATTCTGTTCCATTAATATATATATTTATTCTGTTTCTAATGCTTTGCTGTCTTGCTTACTACAGCTTTATAGGGAGTCTTGCTAGGGTAGTATCAGTCCTTCAATTTTTTTCTTTTCCAACATCATGCTGGTTACTTAGGCCTTTTGCCTATACATGTAAATTTTATAATCGGTTTGTCATTATCCACAAAATAATATACTACATAAAATTTGTAATGCATGGACTAGATTTTGGCTGGATTTCACTGAATCTATAGATCAAGATGAAAAGAACTGACATTTGATAGTATTGAGTTTTCCACGAACAAAATATCTGTCAATTCATTCAGTTTTCTCTGATTTTATTTAGAAAAATTTTATAGTTTTCCTTATATGGGTCGTGTACAAATTTCATTACATTTCTACCCAAGTATTTCCTTTTCTTGGGTCCTATGGTAAATGATATTATATTTTTATTTTCAAATTTCATTCATTCATTATTGGTATATAGTAAAGCAATCAACTTTGTATATTACCCTCTATTTTTTAACATTGCTGTGATTGCTTTTTAGTTCTAGATTTTTTTTAATTCTTTTGAATTTTCTATGTAGGTAATGATGCCATCTATGAACAAGCATAGTCTTCTTTCTTTCTTTCCAATTTGTAGACATTTTCATTACTTTTCTTGTATTTTTGCATTAACAAGGACTTCTAATAGAGTGTTGAAAAGGAGTGTTGAGGGGCACTTGGGTGGTTCAGTTGGTTAAACATCTGCCTCAGGGTCCTGGGATCAAGCCCCATGTAGGGCTCCCTGTTCAGTGGCAAATCTGCTTCTCTCTCTGCCACTCTCCCTGCTTGTGCTCTCTCTCTCTTTCAAATAAATAAGTAAAATCTCTGGGGGAAAAAAAAAGAAAAGGTGTTTTGAGAGAGGACATCCTTGCCTTGTATTTAATCTTGGGGGAAAGCTTTGAGTTTCTTTATTAAGTCCCTATCCATTCCTATTTACTAACAGTTTTTATCACGAATGGATTCTATATTGAGTTTTATGAAGGAGAAACCAATATCAAAATAGAACTCTGTGGTGATTATATTCGATCCCAACTATTTACTCTCCACCCATTGCTATGTCTTTTATAGGATGAATACACTTTCCCAACCTACTTTGGACTGGACCAATTGTCTAATGGAATGTGAATGGGCATTATACATGCCATCACGAAGCACAGGTTTTGAAAGTGAATGATTTGGCTCCTACTCTTGTTCCTCATGTTCCTTCCTATCATGTCCTAGAAATGGAAGCCATTCCTTCACCTGCAATTGTGGGTAAGAACCTTACATGGCGAGGAAACCCATAGCACCACCTAAAATCGGAAACAAAGTCTCATCCTAGAAGGGAATCTACTGAGTTTACTGCTCTTGTTCCTGAATCTCCTGACAAAGAGCTAATAGCATATCCTAGACTTCTTAAATTGGGAAAAGAAAAATGAGGTAAGGCAAGCAGAGATTACTGATGATTCTGATGACCTGTCTATATTAGGAAGTGTTATAATCATCTCCCCTTTTACAGAGATAAGCTGATACTTAATTTGACAACATAAAATTTATCCTGCTTGCATGCATAGAAAATCCAGAAACATGGAAATGTTCCTCTCAATTTTATAAAAAAGTAAAAATGGTCTTTACAGGAACATGAAAAGACAATTAGCTTTGTTATGCCTTAGGACATTTCATAGATCCATTTCTCAAATATGGACGATTAAAAAGCAAATAAAGGATATGAAAATGTTAGCTCTTAGATTACTTTCAAAATGTACATATTTTGCCAAATTCAATTCATTTTTAAAAGGTCATCTATCCCAGTTCTTAATAAATTGACTCTTTATTTGCTTTTGTCTATTTTAGATAATAAAAATACCTAGCAATTAATTAGGGTATGTCAGCTACTATTAAGGGAAAAAGACATAGATTAATTCCTTTTACCTTAGAAAGCAAATAGAAGGCAGTATTTCTCCTACCAAAGCTGCATAAATATATAAATTTTTTTATTGATTTATTGATTTCCTCTAGTTATTATTTTCAGAGAATGTTATTAAATAAGTCTGCTACTGAAAACATGAAAGACACTTTTCCAGAGCTTAAATATCAGGGAAGCAGAGATCAATAGGAGAAATAAATTCATTTTAAAAATCAGACATGAATGTGAAATACAAGCTCTAAAGCAAATTAAATTCCCTAGAACTGCCCATCAGCCAGCCACGACAGGTTTGAAGGTCAGTGTTGCTGGCTATTTGGCTAAATTTCAACTCAATTTGGGCTCTGATCAGTGATTCAAAACTGACCCACACAGATGGGTAACCATGTGGTGCCCTAGTGCATATTAATCGGAAGATTCCCCTACTCCAAAAAGGAAGAGATCAGATGTTTAAAAATAAACTGTGTGAGGACAAAATGTAGAAGGCTTGAATGATGTGCCAAACAATTCTAAGACATTTTGCATATTGACTCTTCACTCCGTGGTGTCTTTTTGCCTGTAGGGAATCTAGATCCTACTATGAAAGTCACTTTTCCATGTGTGAAAGTAGAAGCAGTAAAGGAATAAACATTTGGTTCAAATGATTTACAGACACATTAGATTTATAGAATACAAGACATGCTAACTTTCTATTTTATTGGTCTCTATAGTAAAATATGGTTAGCTTTAATTATACATTTATTTTGTGCTTGATCTTTGGTTCTTGATACCTTGGGATACGATGAACTGGAAGTGTAAAGTAATCAAAGTATGAATTAGTACACAGCTTTGAGAATTCTACTTCATTTTGAATTTAAATCTAAATAATGTCTACATTGGTTTAAGGAACTAATGCCTTTTCTACTATCTAATTACAGATATATGAAAATAGTTTCTATTTTCTCAATTTACTTTGGTAAAAATAACTATATGTAGGTCAAAGAAATGGTAGAGATAACAAAATATACAATACAGTAAATGTTACTTGAATATTTTCTATTCTTATATGTTCTTTATTTCCTTAATAGATGCATTTTTAAGAAAAGATATAACTGGCATAATTTTATGACAAGCCCAAATTCCTCAATAAGGGAAAAAATGATTGTCATGTTTTCACAGTATGAATAGCACATACAAGTAAAAGAAATGTTAAGTTATTGATGTGAAAAACTTAACAACGGTTATCTGATACTTAGATTCTGACAATCTTTTGTATTTAATCAAAACTTCCATTAAAAGTGTCTTATTTTGATAATTTAAATGAACTCTACAGACCAACTTCACTCTTCATTATATAATATAACCAAATGAATCTTGTCAAATCCTTGCCTCCTTTTTAATCATTGCTTTACAACAACAAAAAGATATAGATAGCACTCTTTTATGGCTATTTTTAATTTTTCTACTATTGATTCATAATGGACTATTATTTATATTCCTATTAAAATAATAATTTTCTCTCATTTTTGTATTCCTCATTTTGTAAAGTGAGATTTTTAAAATTATACTCTCAAATTAAATACAAATAATCAGAGCTTCTTTTATCCTTTGAGAGCTTTCCCCTTGCGAATCATTTGAATTGGTATCCTGTGGCTGCATCCAGCTAGAAATTGCTGAAACATTTTTCAGACACAATTCTGTCATATTTATCTCTAAAGCACAAACCATAACAATAACCACTGATAGTTCTGAATGGGCTTGTAACCATACTCTAAATTTTACTTATGTTACCTTTTATTTAATACTCACAAGGATCCTGTTGTATGCTATGATGGCATCCTCTATTTCCCTTTTCTTGTCTTCATTATACTTGGAAGTATATATTTAGGGTTTTATTTTTCCTCTTAATTTGTAAGCTCCATGTTAAAATGCTCTTGACACGTATCTGCTTTTTTTAATGGGAAAATCCATAATAATATGTTTGTCACATACCATTTGGTCAATAAGCATTTGTTGGACAAACAAATTAATGACTAGAAGAGATAGATACTGTAATTGTTAAAAATGCAGAATATAAGGCTAAGTTTAGTAACTTGCTTGCCATCATATAGTTAATGAGAAGCAGAGTTGGGAATCTACTAAGATCCATGTATATCTCTATTCTACACGAATCCCAATAAAAAGCCCTCAGTCTTACCATCGTAGTAGCACATGCAGATATAGACCTTCTTTCTTAACTAATGACTTGCTTTTATCATAACTATCTTCTCAATTATCAATCTTCTTTCTTTTTTGTTTTTGCCATTATTTTTCATCTTAATTTCTCCTTTTCTATGTCCATTTGGCCAATAGTTACTTTACCTCAAAAGTCGGTTAATTGATTTTTTTTTTCTGCATTATTTTTCTCTCTGACAATATAGCCAAACACAAGCACTGGTTTTAACTTCCTAAAATATTTCTCTCTTTTTTTTAAGTTTATTTATTCATTTGAGAGAGAGAGAGAGACAGAGATAGTACAAGCAGAGGGAGAGACAAAAAGAAAGGGAGAAGCAGACTCCCCACTGAGCTGGGAGCCTGACTTGGGGCTCCATCCCAGGACCTGCAGACCATGACCTGAGCGAAGGCAGACACTTAACCACCTGAGCAACCCAGGCATCCTTGTTTTCTTTTATAACACAATTTTGGCATAAAGTATCACCATATAGAAGTTCCAAATTGAACTCCGTCTGTGTCTAATGGCTTTCTTGGGATGTGGGAGGAGTAAGGCCTGGAGAAGCTGTGTTACAACACCTGCATCTTCCAATTTAAACAGAATAGATCTGCTTTTGTCAGTTTTATATATTGATTTTTCCTGTATATTTTAATTTGAAGAAAGGATTCTGTTGTCAATAACACAACAGTAATGGTCATAGTAAAACTAATATTTCACCTTACGTGACCAAATACTTAATAATTCAAACTTTGATCCAAAGACCACAAAGTAATATCCTTATCTCAATTATACTCCTATTTTTAAACACTTTAGTTTTTGTCCTGGGTGCCTGTCCTCTAGCCTGCTGTATAAACCATATTGTTATTGAGTTCCAATACCCTCAAAAATGAAAAGGTATTGCAAGGACATCCAGTAGCTCGAAATGTCAGAGTAGGTCAGCATTTAGATCATATGCATACTTGAGATTTTAGGATCACTAAATCTGAGCAGATGGCATAAAAAACTACCACTGAATATAGCTCAAAAGGAAGAATCCCAGGCAATTCAACTTCCCTCAACTCACCTAACCTGTGCTCTTCTTAAACTGAGGGTTTAGAATGTGTTGTTTCAGTGGTGGATGATATTAAAATGGTTCCTCCAAGTCCTCAGTGCTCTTTCATGCCCATATGCAAAACTCTGATAAGCTTGCAGAATTATTTTGATTGTCCCCCATCCACCTCTTCCTTTTTCTCCTTCAAAAAACAAAATAGAGAGGGGTTAATATTTAGATTTTCTATAGATAATGATAATTGTTTATGTTGTTTTTAATAATTAAAAAGTCTCTTTAAGATACTTCAGTTTGCATTTATTATTTATTTATTTATTTATTTATTTATTTATTTATTGACAGAGAGATCACAAGTCAGCAGAGAGGCAGGCAGAGAGAGAAGGGGAAGCAGATTGGCTGCCGAGCAGAGAGCCCGATGCAGGGCTCGATCCCAGGACCCTGGGATCATGACCTGAGACGAAGGCAGAGGCTTTAACCCACTGAGCCACCCAGGCGCCCCTGCATTTATTTCTTTTAATGGACATTAATTATTTAGGTTATCATCAAAGTGTGATATTTTTCAATTTAATAGTCAATATCCAATTTACGTAAAGAAAGAAATTGCCAGTAACTTACATTCTTTTTTCAATAAGATAAGAATATCTGGTCTTGTGTTTCCATTTTGTTATCAAACTTTTATAATATCAAGATGGAACAGAAGACTATTAACTGAAGTGTTAATCAGTTAAAATAATACTGGGAAAACTGTACCACCCTGAGTTTGTCACCATTTGGGGATGAAATGCTCAAAATTAGAAGCTTTCCACCTATGACCAGATCAAAGGAGTATAAAATTATTATTTTTAGTTCATTTATCAGCCTCAAGACCTTTTCCCAAATGTACATTAGAAATTTCTAAGAAAAATATTTTATTTTACCTTTTCTCACTTCTTTAAGAATCCCCTCACAGAGGAAGTATTTGAATACCCATTCTGACAGGAGAGAGCATACTGACTATTTTTGCTATTGAATTAATTTGTCTCCATCTTCTTAGTTTTTGAGAATCCAATGTGAAACTTTGTTAGCCTTCTAACAAATAATATGAAGAAAACAAAAACATTGATTTTGGAACTCTGTGAGTTTTTCAATGATCTCTGGAAAATTCCCATCACATTGTGCACCTTTCCCTGGTTATTGAGTGGGGTTTAAACGGCTCATCAATTTAAGTCTAAATCAGAGCCACAGAGGTGTGGTACAAATCAAGTTTCTTGGATCTAGTGAGAGATTCTATAAATTGTTATGTATATCGATCTAAGGCTAATTTGTTCTCCATTTTTAAGCTATTTTGCAAATATTAGATAAGTGAAATCATTCAATACATGACCTTTCCAGATTGCCTTCAGCATAATTTCCTTAAGATTCACTGAAGTTGTTATGTGCATATATACAGATTATTTTTTTCACAGCTGAGTAGTATTTTATGTTATGGATGCACCATGGTTTGTTTAACCATACCACTGAAGGATTTAGGGGGCATTTACAGTTTTGGTTTATTACAAATAAAGCAATTATAAATATTCATGTATGTTATTTTTTCTTTCTTTTTTTTTGTTTTTCTTTTTTTTATGTACAGTTTTTTGTGTGAAAAACAGATCTTTATTTCCCTGGCATATATGCTTAAAAGTGTAATTGATGGGTCATTTAGTAAATCTGTTTTCAATTTTAGTCCATTTTCTAGATATCTGTACTTATATGAGACTTCTTAAAAAAAATAGAAAACTTTAGGAATATAGGACCTGGTGAAGACTCAATACCAAAAGAAAGATCAAATAAAAAGAAAAATACATAAATTATTCTTCATCACAATTAAAAATCTGGGAGAAGATGTTTTCTAATAATATGTCTGATAAACAACTTATACATAAAATATGTAAAAAATTCTTAAAACTCAGAATTAAAAATATTTTCCTAACTCCTTGAAGTATACAAGAACTTCACTTTTAGGAGGAATGATGAGAAGAAGCCTCGAGGTTCCTCAGAGAGTACCAAATATGAAGAGCACATGATACTATAATGCCATAACATTGGGCTACCCTCTATTGAGTTTATCAGTAAAGTTATCCATTTCCTTATTTTTTATCCATTTCCTTATTAAGGTGTTATGTGATTGACGGCAAAAAAAAAATCTTCTAAAATTTAGCAACTAAAGCAAAGCAGAGTGAAAAACAGAATAGATGTAGAATGGGTAAACTTTAAATTTAATGAATCCTATTTTGTGTAAGCCATAAGGAAAAGCATCAGTAGAGGACAAGTTTATTTTTTGAGTTTGACATTGTGGTGTAAAAAGAGATATTATCATAGTGTTATGAGACCATTTGTATGCCCTCTAGTTATAGTCAATAGGAGATTTACTCCTTTCTGCCTAAGGAAGCTACCTAGATACTACAAACTAAGATACAGATTACTTATGACAATGAAAAAACCTAAGCAGAAATATTAAATGCAGAATTGGAAAAGAGAATCTGATTTCAGAGATGTGTAATGGATTAGAGGTAAAATATGATGTGAACCTCAGGTGCATAGAGAAGCTGCAGAGATCTAAAGGGAGATTAGATCAAGATAAGAGAAGCATTTCAAAAAAATTAGAGATTTTAATAAAAATCAAGAAGAACAAAAGTCAGCCAGAAAGACTAAAAAGAATGACATAAAAAGGTGCAAACTATTGTGTATATGGACAACCAAATAATGTTCCTCCACATTAGGCCAGAATCACAAAAAAATAAGTGATTTTTAAGCCATTATGTCAAATTATCTTACTAAAATAAAATTACTAACACAGATCACTAACAGAGAATGGAACAGCATGAACTAAGACTCTTTATAAAAGTTATAAACAGTATGTTTTATTCATCTGTGTATAACTCCCACAAATTGATCTTTCCAAAGTGACTTTCCATTTTCAATATTTTATTATCCAGTTTTCACTAAATTCACTAAATTTCACAGTATACTTACTGTGTACAGAAGTCCTCTACTTCCCCTTGACTAATTTATTGGGTTCTAAAAAAAAGCCATAAAAACCATATAATTTTTTATCATATGAAAATAATCCTAAGCAAATATTCCAATCATATTTTCACTCTAGCTTTTTATGTGAATTTGTAAGAGAGTCAAAAATATCACATAGTGATACAGTTATCAGTTTTCTCCCACTCAATGACTTTTCTGTGTATTCATCTATAATTTATTTAAAGAATTTCATTCTGGCACAGAAATGACTCATCTGTTCTCTTCTGAGCAGCGGCTGAAGATACTCAATAAAAGTAACAAATTGAGATTATTTTCCAAATAATGAATTTTAAAATGCTGTAAATAAATCTATAATAGAGATAGTACTACTCATTTGATGATAATTTATCTAATTTTTCATCAATGTGTTTGTACTTCACAATTATTTCACATTTCATATTGACTCAATAATAAATCACTGAATGATTAAATTCTTCCAAAATATTACTGAAGAAACTGAAAAAGATAAGTCATTGTATAGGCTTAGTAGGTTTGAAATAAATAAAGCCCTTATGTTTAATAAAATACTTTTTTTTTTTAACGTTTCTGTTTTTGTTTATTTTTAATACAGTCAAAAAGAACATGCACACATTTTCATTAACACTATGGTTTGTATAATTCAAACCAGGAACTGGTGCTCATTAATTTTTGCAACAAAGCAAGAGCTAGAATAAATACAAAATATGAAAAACTCAAGCAACAGTAGTTCAGGAGTAGAAGTAAATTTATTTTATTAATTTTGATACAATGCTAGAGACAGTACATTTCATAGGCTGCTTTGTTGCAAAAATAAAATACTTTTTATCATTCAGAAAATAATAGATTACTTTCAAATATGCATTGATAGAAAACATCACAGTTGCCCCTGAAAGGAGAGTTGAATTTGTATCCATAATTGTTACATATATAAAATGCTCAGTTTTCACCAAAAAACTTCTGAGACATGAAAAGACATGTGGGTGTGACCCACATTTTGGAAAAAAAACACTCAACAGAACCACAGATGTTGGACTTTGTAAAGAAAGACTTTTAAGACAGCTATTATAACAATGGACAAAGAACAAAAGAACACCATGCTTAAAGAACTCAAGGAAGGTATGTTAGCACTGACTTATCACATACAAAATATCAATACAGAGATGGAAATTATAAAAAGGACAAAATTGAAGAGCACATCAACAAAAATAAAAATTTATTATTTGAGCTGTTAGAAGATTTGATTTGAACTGTTAGAAGAAAGAATCAATGAATGCAAAGACAGTCAGTACTGATCATTTAGCCTGAAAAGCAAAGGGGAAATAAATGAAAAACAATGACAACAACAACAACAACAAAAACACAGCTTCTGAGAAATGTTTGACACAATTAAGTAAACCGACATGTGAAATCACCCTTCACAAATAAAATGAAATAAACATATTCCCAGATCAGCAAAATCTAAGAATTCACAATGAGCACACCCAATTTACAAGAAAGAAAGAGTATTCTTGAGCCTAAAAGTGATGCCAGAAAATAATTCAATTCCCCCTTGAAAACATGAAGAATGCTTATAGTGGGCTGAATGGTGTCCCCCTCAAAAATTCTTGTAAGTATGACAAAGCATAAAAATAAAAAGTAAAAAGAGAGAAGGTAATGGTGTAATACTGAAGAGAAACTCATTTAGGATTCCCGGGAAAGCAATACAACTTTGACATGTTAGGGGACTCAGGAGATAATACAGAGACACTGACGTTGATACAATGAGCACCATATATATCAACCATACTGGGGCCCACTCCCTAAATGACCTCAGAGGCAACCACAAGATGAAGGAGACTAAGACCATCAACATGACTGAAGTGGAGGAGAATAAAGGAATATTCTCCTATGAACTCAAAAATCCTAAACAAGGAAGATTTTTATAGAATCTAAGGTCATATGAAAGCTGATGAATCAAGAGGCAGAAAATCTGGGTTGATACTATTAATATGACACCGCACATTCTAGAAAAGATCATATAAATTGTTAACAATCGGTGTTTAAGTTTACTAATTAGCTATTATTGTGTAACAAACCATACAAATGCTTATACATTCAAACCACAATTTATATAGCTGACACATCTGTGGGTTAGTTGTATCGTCTTCTGTCTCAGCCAACTTAAATGACATCTGCTATGCTCCCTCATTACTTTGTAGGCAGCTGTATGTTGTCTAGTGCCTCGATGACCTAACGTGTACGTTTGGTGTTTGACTTGATGACTATTTTATGAAGAACCTAAATTCTCTTCTAAATGGCATTTCTTCAGCTGTCAGGCTAGCTCTGAGTGTTTTACATGGTCATTTCTGGTTTCTGAGAGCAGCAAGAAACACCAAAATTTAATGTGCAAGCATTTGTCAAGCTTCTCCTTGCATCACATTTGATAATGTCTCATTATTCACCCTGATTTAAAAATTTGAGTTTGCTTACCATTTATCTTGATGCTATTTTGTCACTCAAACTATGGTTTACAGACAATAGCAAAGATGCTTCTGTGTATATTAGAATGCATTACCTCAGGTACCACATAGTAATAATGTCCGAATCTGTATTTTAACAATATTTTGTACTTTAGAGTTTGAGAAGAACTATTTAACCTTACTTAACAGAAAAGTGCTCTTCTACCAACAGCTCTTTGATTTGTACTTACTATAAGGACTGATTGTGATAGCCTTTATTTTGTAAGGAGAGATACAATGTGTAAGACAAAAAGTGGCAAAAACTTAGTAGCATAAAATTTTACAACATAATCATTAAAAACTTAAAATTGTAATATATAATGTTTTTAGCTTTAAACGTATATTTAGCATTTAATATATATTGATATTGAGTTAACTAACTTAATATTCAAAATATATAATCAGAAAAACATTCTGTAAAACTCTTTCATATTATAAATTTTAAAAGGATTAATTGATTAATTAAACACATTTAATTAATAAAGTATTTCTCTATTATTTTTCTTACTTCCACAACTATATTTCCACAACAATTTTTTGTTACTATTCACATAAATCATTTTGATTATGTCTATTCAATTTTTCCATATCTAGACTCAACTTCAAAACCATAATCCTGCTGCCTTTCTCAATCTCTGAAGTTTCTGAGAGATAGCTTGGTTTTTACATTCCTCTAAGTGTCTACCCCTCCAAAATTTATAATCCTCTTCAGACTGCTTCCTTGAGCAGCAACATCACATCCCACTGCATTTTGCACATTTTTATTCAGTCAAATAATTCATTACCAAATCTATTTCTCCCACTGATAAGCTGGCAATAAATTCTTCCAGGCTTCATTTGGTTGAAAGTTGTTTCTTCTTTCATTTTCCAACATATTTTTATACAATGTAGAATTCTGGGTTGATAATTTTTTTTGGTATTTGGTCAAAGAAGTCACCCATTGTCTTCTGGTTTGCACAGTTTCAAAATGTAAGCCATTATTGATTTAAATATTTCTTCCCTATTTTGTCTTTTCTTCTGAGATTCTAGAAATGTACATTTTTTTAATGCTCACTTCCATTTTTTCTTATAATTCTTCTTTTGTATGTAGTATGGTTAATTTCTAATGACCTATTTTCAAATTTCCTGATTCTTTACTCAACTATGATGAGTTCACTTATGAGCCTTTCAAAAAAATTCATCTTTGTTACCATAGCTTCTATTTCAGCATTTCTATTTGACTTTTCTTATTTCCATTACCTTCTGAAATTCTCCATCACGCATATTTTGCCTTTCCCACTAAAAAAATTAATGTATATGTCACACATTATATGTTATACAATGTAATAGCTATTTAAAATTTTTTGTATTTTAGTTCCAACATATGGATTCATCTCTGAGTCTGGTTTTATTGCATGCTTTGTCTCTTGAAAATGGGTTGACCTTTTTTTTTTCTTTTTTTGTCTGTTTCTTATTTTGAGTATTCGTCACTGAATTCTGGACATAGAACAGCAGAGACTGAGGCTAATAACATTCATTCCTGGAAAAGAGCATACACATTTTCTGCTTGATGGATATTGTGGGGGTTTAGTCAATCTAGTCCAGAGTTGAGATTTTTGCTTTGTTTTATTTTGTTTTATTTTACTTTTTTTGCTATGGTTACTGTCATTGCATCACTGGCATAAAATTCATCTAGAGTTATCTTGTGCAGTTAGGATTATTAAAGAATTTTTTCAACTTAGTGTTCTTGCTTCACCCTCAATCTTTAGTCTTCCATTTATACCTTTATGCCAGAGTGGGTCTCTGTTTATATTTGTTACACTTTCTCTGGATTAGAGTGCTATTGCTTGTGACTTTTCTTCATAACTTATTGATGAGATGTAGCTGGCTTTTCTGTTGTCCAATTTTCATCATCCATTTTAGGCAGGCTTTGTTTCTCAGCCCAAATGATTATCCAAGATCAAATTCAAATACAATATCTCAAAAAAAAAATACAGTATCTCCCCATGAAGATCTTTTCTTCTATCTTCAGTGGAATATATACTTTCCCTTTTCTGAATTCCATAGAACATGATTTATTTCTTTTGCTTGTTTTCTACATTTTATTTTGTGATACATAAATATTATTTATGAGATGTTGAGGCTTGAAGTCTTTACAATGTTCTTTTTACAATTTTTAAATTCTGGGACCCCTGGGTGGCTCAGTTGTTTACATATCTGCTTTCAGCTCACATCAAGATCTCAGGGTCCTGGGATGAAGTCCAGCATCAAGCTCCCTGCTCACAGGGAGCCTGCTTCTCCCTCTGCCTTCCACTCCCCCTGCTTGTGCTCACTTTTTCTCTCTCTGACAAATAAATAAATCAAAAATTTTTTTAAAAAAATGTAAATAACTAAAGTGGGCAGAACACAGTTTATAATAAAATCTCAAAGAATAAAACCACCTTTTAATATAACCCAATGTGTAACAAATATTTGGAGGTTAGACATGTAGTATCAACAGCTTATAGCTTAAAATAATCATTCAAAAATGAACATTTTCATGTATAACAATAAGAATATTAGATGGAAAAGGTGTGAGGACTGAATCATAGACTTCTTCCTTAAGTTATTGGCTTTATCCTGTAGGCTAATGAGTTCATTAAACTAAAACTTCTGGGTCATTCAAAGTAGGAAAAGGATCTAATTTTTTAAAAGGTATAGCCTCACAAAGTTTTGCTGATTCTGCAAAGCTAACATATTTTATTTCTTTACAACATCTTATTCAATGAAAAAGAAAGATGATATAGTGGTCTATTGGATTGATATTGAAGGGGCACTGGAACTCCCATAATAGTATAAGTTGAGCACTTTCATTATGGCATATTGCCAGAATTCCACATAATATATTAGAAATCATGTCTACTCACAGCTCCTTTCCATCAGCATTCATATGCCATTCCATTATTCATCATATAAAAAACTTAATTTTTAATTGACAGTGAAGGGATCTTTAGAATATGCAAAACCTGCTTAGATTTCTTTCACAATCAACTTTACCAGTCTGCATTACACTAGGTATATTCCCTATGCTTTGAGATACTATGATGGTTTGAAAATGCTAAATATACTTTCTGTGTGTGGAAATTGATAGAGAAGGTGCAAAACTGAGATTATTTTCACAATCAAAACATGAGATGGTTATAAAATTATATAAGAACCAAAATATTTAAAGTAATTAATTTATAGAAATTTATAATTATATAATAATTATATAAATCAATTAATTTATAGAAATTCACACATTTTTTGTGAAAGTAGATGTATTCATGTGAAAGAAAATGAATGGCTCTAAAAGAAGATTGGTATACATACTATTTGTAATAAAAGATGAACTAATTTCTGATTCCTAAGAAGACACATGAGAGACCAACAATCTTTAGAATGAATTCATTAGATATCATTAGAAGAATTACAAAATAAATGGTAAATTATACATAAATTATATTGATTTATGTAACTTTTTATATAACTGAAAACAAGTGGAGTGATATTTCCAATAAGTTGATAGGAAAACCCAAATATTCTATTTTCCTGAAGAAATGCACCCACATGTCCACATATTTCTCTTATTATTTCTCATTATTAAAATACTTATAATTACTGAAGTTGTCTCATGTGAAGAAGTATCAACAGTGAGTTACAAAGACAACCATCACTTTAATATTATTATACACATACAAACTTACTTTTAATGTCTCCTGGACTTGTTTGTCTGGATGTGTGCTTCACAAATTATTCTTGACTGTTCCTTTCAGTTCAAGTTTGATTTGTAAATTATATTAACATCTTAGATAACCTCAAATGTCTCCATCATGACTTTTTTTAGTGCCCTACATCAGGAAGACTAGACAGCATCAGTATTGGTGATAACAACACAGTAGTGCATGTGAGTTTTCTATAGATGCAGCAGCAGGTGGTGAAATATATAATCTGCTCTTTTGTAGTTATTATTCCTTGGCATTTTTGCCCTGATGAAATGGTCCAACTAATTTATGAATAGGCAGTTTGCCACTCAGACAGATGGCCCTGACTGTAGCCCAGAGACAGTGTATAGTCCAAAAATGCCGATGTTGACAGGATTTTCAGACATAAAAAATCAAATGTCTGTCAGTCTCTTCTAAAGATGTGTCATCACTAATCCACTATTTATTGGATTATGCTCTAATACAAAAGTTTTTCATTCCCATAAGGAGTGATTATAAAAAGAAGTATTTTAGTGGAAAATTCGGAGTTGGGTTTCCCATTCCAAACAAAAAGGCAACATTTTATCTTCAAAGGGTAATAAACTCAAACATAAAGTATGATTCTATTCCATGACTTGTATACCACTGAATCAAATCTGACTATGCCAACGAAATGAATAGATTTATTACCTTAAAGATAAAAATTGCATCATAACCTCAATAATTATTTGGTTTCATTTTATCTATATTTTATGAATATAAAATTTGGTAAGTTAAATTAGATTACTTTCTACTAATATTACTTTTGATATATAATAAATACTAAATGTAATATACTCTAAAATTAGTATATTTTTCTGTTATTTGCAACATATAGTAACCAGAGAAGTAGATATCAACAGAACTAATTTTACTTTCTGAGAGATGATAGCTCTCTAGTTGAAACTAAAGCATGTATACCACACATTGATACTATTATCAAGAAGTATTTATAGTAAGTCATATTGATTTAAATTTCTATTTTACCCGTGCATGTAGACACTAACCTTATTGACTATGTTGTCTTGACATGAAAGGGGACCATTTTGTAAAAATTCTCTGTTGTGATGTTTGACACGGGCAATAGCATTGGACGCAAATATATTTTTTCAAAGGGTTTTAAAAAAACTTTTTGTTCTGTGATATTCTACTGAATTTAGGGGAAATAGCTGTTTTATAGTGCAGAGAATGTTACTCTATCTAAATACTTTCCCTTCTAAATCCCAGACTCTCCTGTGAAGTCATTTGGGATTTTTTTAAGCAAACACTTCTTTTTGGACTAGAAAAGACACTCTTTTAAAAGCTTGCTTGAAAAAAAAATAAAAGCTTGCTTGAAGACTAAGAAGGGTTAAATGAAAAAAGGTGTAATTTATTTAATGAATATACTTTCAAGCAATTTGCAGTTTTACTGCTAGCTAAACAAAATAACGAGAACTTGATACTAGCAAATTTTGAAGTATGGTAGAGTTATCAGCACTTACAGACTTGCACCCTTAGAACAATCACACCAACATGCAACAATTATAAATCAAGACTCCATTTAAGTAATCACAATTTGCAGTCTTCTCTAAGAAGCCAAATTGCCAATAAGAGCATGCTTGGAAAAAAAAAATAAAAATAAATAAAAATTTAAAAAAAGAGCACGCTTGGGACTTTAGTAAGAACTGCTAACATAAAAATACATGGCTAGCTGATTAATGTCTACAGATACATTTACATCATCACTGTGTGCAGAACCCTGTGTGAGAGGAAAATGATAAAAATAATCTTATTCCTTAGAAGTTCAATATATGAATTGTGGGACAGAGTACATATCCAAATGAAGATATATCTAGAATGAAACAAGTAAAAGAGATATAATATGAAGAGTTTTATAAGTGATATGCCAAAATAATAGATTAATTAGTACTAAGATACAAAAATGGAAATTCAAATACCCAACCAAAAATGACATTAAAAGATAATTTTTTTTTTAGAATTGGCAGTTTCCAGTCAGTTATTTAATGTCAAATTGATAAAATTCTTAGTTACATAACAAAATTTCTGAAAATATCCTTGACACTTCCTCTTCATTCCTCAGAATATCATGTTACTATTACCTTCTTAATTATAAAATGTTTCAATCATACAGCAGAATATAATTATGCAACTTAGATATACATATTAACTAATATTGCAAAAAGCCTGCCAAATCCCACCCAAAAATGCAAGATCGAGAAGGAACCATGCAATAGCAAGTGGGAAAAAAATAGCTTTAGAGAGCAATCTGGATGAAAATGTCATGCAGTAGTGGATCTCAGAAAACTACCAACCATCAGGAAATATACTTGCTAAATAAAATGTGCATTATCTAAGATAAAAAGATACATAACTTCTTTGCATCAGTTGATTTTGGAAGTAGGGTGAATAAGGCTGTGTCAGTACTCCACAGACTTGCTAGGATTCAAATTAATATAGGAAAGAAGGTTACATGAAAATGTAGACAAATCATATTTGCAGAAAGCAGTAAAAACTGTGGCTTCAGATAATTGACGCTTTGCTTTTCATTTTGCTTTTCATTTTGCTTTCCTTTTGCTTTTCAGCCAATCATAATGTTGTATGATACTCCTTTCCTAAACTGGGATATTCTAGCAAATAACTGATTCAGAAAAGTCCAAGTAATTCAATAAAAGGTAATGATAAAAGGAACTAACATAGCATAATGACAAGATTCAATTTTAAAAAGTGAGCTAAAGAGTATCAAAGATTATTAATAGATAAAGAACATTTACCAGAGGAAAAACATTTATCTAACAGATGAATATTATAATCAAATATTTCTCATAAATTCAAAATAATCAATGGAGGCCCCTGGGTGGCTCAGTCACTTAAATGTTGGACTCTTGATTTCAGCTCAGGTCATGAATTCATGGTCCTGAGATCAAGCCCTATATTGGGCTCTGCATTGGGCATGGAGCTTAAAATTCTTTCTCTCTCTCTTTCTCCCTCTGCCTGTTCCCTCTCCATACTCTCTCTCTCTCTCTCTCTGTGTCTGTAAAAAAATTATCATCATCATCATCATCATCATCATCATCATTCATCAATGGAATTATACTTCCATGTAGGTTTGTGGGTACTAGATATACTATTGCATAAAGAACTCTAAAAAACACTTGATAAAGTACTAAAACAGTAACAACAAATAAAATACAAAATAATAAAAAAGAACACAATTTGAAACAAAATCCCACCTATCTGAAGGCATTAGGGAACAACCAAGCAAATCAAGAGCTGAGAAATCAAATTATTAACAAAAGAAGGGGCGCCTGGGTGGTTCAGTCGTTAAGCGTCTGCCTTAGGCTCAGGTCATGGTCCCAGGGTCCGGGGATCAAGCCCCACATCCGGCTACCTGCTCGGCAGGGAGCCTGCTTCTCCCGCTACCATTCCCTCTGCTTGTGTTCCCTCTCTCGCTGTGTTTCTCTCTGTCAAATAAATAAAATCTTTAAAAAAAAAGAAAGAAAGAAAGAAAGAAAATCACATTGAAATGTGCTGGATCTTTTCATGATCTTCCTTTCCTTTCCCCCAGAGACTGTTCCCTGTTGTGAGGCATAGAGGTTAACAGAAAATAGAATAGGGCTTTAAGCAGTCTCCCTAGACCAGAGGAAAAAAAAATTGACGGGAAAGTAATGATGTATGTATTGTTACCATCTTTACTCTTCCCTCCCTATGATAAGTTCACTGTGATTCCTTATGTTATTTCAGGCAAAGACCTTTGTTTACTTGTTTCTTTTAGTTTTTTCAATCTCACATGGATCAAAACCATCAATTCCTGTGTCCTTTTCTGGTTTTTGTTCTATTTTACTTTTAAATTCACTTTGTAATAATTTTCTAACAATTCACTTTCCAACTTGCATTTTAGTCTAAAGGCTAAAAAAAAAAAAAAAAAAAGGAAAACAATGTCAGAAAACCAAGATTGGGACATGTGCCTAGGAGGATTTATCTTCCAGAAATCCTCAATTTACATCACTTCAATCATTCTGGACTGGTACTGTGGTCTCCACTGACATTTATCTTTATTCTCATAAGAATGTCCCAGAAAATGTGAGGGGAAAAATAAGACTTTTTATCTACAGATTAGAAGAGTAGGAAGAAGAAACCAGGCAGGCCTTAACAACTTTCCCATGGTGAAGGCTGCTATGTTTCCTCAAATCTCCACCATCAGTAAGGCTTTCTCCAGCCTCTTACCCCATCCTTAATATCTCATGTGAGGTCCTTTACATCTGAGTGAAATAACTGCAAAAGGGTGATGTTGCTCCAGAATATATAATATATAAATGCATTCTTCAATCAATTTAAAAAATATTACACAGTAATGAAAATATAGAAGTTTGAGGTAGTGTATGTGTCTGTGTGTGTATGTATATTATATATATATATTATATATATATATTTTGCCATCATATATATATATGATGGCAAAATTGAGAAGATAAGTACATTTAACAAAAGGCAGGTACAAAATACTCATAGCAGTCATTGGAAATCAAATGACTTTCACCATTAGAATGACTTAAAAAATGTAGTATAATCATGTAATCCATTACTAAATAGAAATTACATAATATTTAACAAAATTAACAAAATATTTAACAAAATTAACAAAATATTTAATATTTAAATATTAAATTAATTATAAATTAATATTATTATATTAATTATAAATTAATTATAAATTATAAATTAATTAAATAGTAAATTAAAAATTTAAATTTAATATTAAATATTTAAAAAATATTTAACAAAATTAACAAAATTGATCTATGACACTTGAAGTTAGAATAGAATAGAATAGAATAATAATACTTGAAGTTAGAATAGAATAGTAAATTACTATTTTACATATAAAAATATCACAAACAGAAATATAAAAACTCAGAATAATTGGTATATAAATAGAAAAAGATGAATACAGATCCCAGAAATAAACCTACACATATACAGTTAATTGATCTTTGACAAGGGCACCAAGAATACACAATAGAGAATGGATAGTATTTTCAACAAAAAATGTGGAGAAAACTGGATATTCACATGCAAAACATTGAAATTGGACCTCTACCTTATAATATACATAAAACGAACTCAAAAAGTGTATTAAAGATATAAGTGTAAGACTTGAAAAGATATATAACACTCCTAAAAGAAAACATAGGAGAGCATCTGTTGACATTGGTCTTGAAAATTATTTCTTGGATATGACACCAAGAGCACAAGAAACAAAAGTAAAAATAAGTGAAAATACACCAAATAAAAAAACAACAAAAAGCTTTGGCACAGCAAAGGAAACAATCAATAGAATGAATAGGTAGCCTATGGAATAGGAGAAAATGTTTGTAAACTATACATTTAATAAGGGGTTAATTCCAAACTATATAAGGAAATCTTACAACTCAATAGCCAAAAACCAAATAACCCAGCTAAAAAATGAGCAAAGGATCTGATTAGACATTTCTCCAAAGAAGACATACAAATGGCCAACAGGTATAGGAAAAGATGCTCAACATCACTAATCATCAGGGAAATATAAATCAAAACTACAGTAAGACATCATTTTGTGGCTATTAAGCTATGAAAGCAACCTAAGTATTCATCAAACTTGAACAACAAACTTGAACATATATATACACATTATATATATAATGTATATACAATAACATATTATTCAGACTTGAGAAAGAAGGAAATCCTTTCATTTGCAACAACATGGACAGACATGAGAAAAACAAATACTATATGATACCATTTGTATGTGGAATTTAAAAAAGTTGAACCTAAAAAAGCAAAAAATAACATGGTGGGTCTAGGGGGGAAAAGAAATTGAGGAAATATTATTTAAGGGTACAGACCAATAACTAGTAGATAAGTAAGTCCTATATATATAAATATACCACATATTTATCCATTCAAATGTTGATGGACATCTTGGTTTTTTCCACAGTTAGGCGATTGTGGGCACTGGGTGTAGTAGCTATTTAAAAACTATGGAGATTCCTCATAAAGATAATAATAGAAGCACCATATGCTCCAACAATCCTACTTCTAGGTATCCAAAAGAATGAAAAGCAGGATATCTATGAGATATCTGCGCTCTTGTATTCATTGTAGTATTATTCATAATAGCTGAGATATAGAAGCAACATTAATGTCTATCAAAAAATGAATAAGAAAATGTAATATTTACATATAACAGAATATCATTCAGTCTTTAAAAAGAGGGAAATCTTACCTTTTGTGACAACATGAATAAACCTAGGAGACATTATGCTAAGAAAGAGAAGTTAATCATATTTCAGGAAATGGGTTTTTATTACCCATTTACCATTATTATCCATTTAATAATACCCATGTAACAATACCCATGTTTTAATACCCATGTAAAACGCATGCACTTACAACAAACATCTTTAAACTATATTTTAATTACTAGAAAGGAAATAAAGAACAGTGTGTATAGCATACCATTATTTATGTCAAAATATGAGAAATTATATATATATAGTTAAACCCTTTGTAAAAAAGACAGAAGAAAGTTAATGGGTATTATGGACATTAACAAAGTGAAAGTATTTTTATTGCATACTGGTTTCATAATAATCTTAAACCATAAAAATATATTACTATGCCCAAACCCAAATAAATAGCCTAAACATAACATCAGCTCAAATATGAAGGTTAATCATTTGAAATTTGAAATTTAAGTTTTGAAGATTTTTTTCTTATGGTCCTGTGTTTTCATAATGTGAAATATTTCAGTATATTCCACTTAAAAGAGATAAAATCGATAATTGTTAGAGTTGAACTCCCAAAGGACTCTCAAATTTGAAATCCCGAGTTTAGAAATAGAATTTTTATAGAGTATGCATGCTCCTGTTGCATAATCCTAAGCTAGCAACTGTAAGCAAGATCTCTATGTATGAATTTTCACCCTTTTCACTCCCCTGATGCCCACAAGTCCTCTATGCTTCCCTGCATTATTTCAAGCCAGAAACATTTTTTAAAAATCTCACTTCAGTTAAAACCATCAAATCCTGTGTCTTTCTTCCAGGTTTTGTCTGTTTGTTTTCTGTTCTAACTTTTGAAACTTAGTTTGTAAGGTTTCTTTTTTGTAGTTCAAAAATATGAAGAATCAATGAAACCCAGAAAATCAAACTTGGGACATGTTTCTGGGTAGATCCATCTCTTAATTCAGATCACCCTATTTAGCTGGTAGTGCCCCCTGCACTGACAGTTGCATTAATTCCCAAAAGAATGCTCAAGTAATTGTGAGGAGAAATATGCAACTAGCTTTTAGCTCTTGTTCTCTTTGTTTAAAATCTTTTAAAAATTCTCCCTAATCAGGAAAAGCAAACTTTGTCATTGTGAAGTTCAGTTTTGCATTAAGGAATTTAGGCAATCTAATAGTTTGATTCAAATAGCGACATATTTGAAGGACAACCAAACACATAATGGTACATTAACTTAGATGTGTTGATAGACAGTAGAAGATATTTTTATACTTTAGCACTTAATTCTACTGTAATTAATGATGACTTCTTTTGTGTTGCTTTTGAATGTTTTAATTTCTTCAATTATGCCACTCAATTTCTTGTATTCAGAATTGTGTCAAAAACACAAAAAGATTGATTACTACCAGTGGATAATAGTGTCCTCCTGTTTCAATGTGAATTTTGAGAAGATGATTTACAATTTATCGGAAGTCTCTACCAGCAAAGTGTCACTATCAAAAAAAGTAATTCTGTCCGCTTGCATCATTGTTTTAATGCCTTTGAAAACAAAAATGTCTTTGGATGGTAAAGAAGTCAATTGACCAAAGTTCCTGCAGTTCTGAATATGGAAGATACATTCCACAACTCCAATAGCAAAAAGAATCCCTGGGCTATTGATATGTACCCTTAGGTTTTCATCAATTAGTTTATTATACCATATTGTACCTTGGTTAAAATTTATATGTTTCTGGTGCTTTTGTGGATATGACCTCACTCATATTTTCAGCTGTGCAGAATGGATACTGATTGAAATTTCTCTTTCACGCTGAGACATCCTTAGCAAAAGTTACGCATATCTTATATGTTTCCTACTCCTACCACATTATGTATGTAGAACATTTCTAACGTTCTAAAATAAGTCATTTCTAATGGTACATGTATCCTACTGTGATGCAGTAGTATTGAGATTCTATTGCTTCTGTCATTTATTTTTTATTTAGGCCATTCTCATAATTGACATTCTCTTACTCTTTTTCAATCTCACAGAGATAAAAATGTTTAGAAAAGTTTTATTTTCTCTGAGCTATTAACTTTGCAATGATGTAAAAAGAGAGGGCTTCTGATTTTGAGGCTAAAACTATCTTATCTTTTTTCAATAACTTTTATTTAAATTCCAGTTAGTTAACATACAATATAATAATAGTTTCAGGTATACTGAATATATTATTGTAAATTATAATATTATATTATTTCAGTACACCTGAAACTAATATAATGTTTCGACTCTTATACAGTATCTGATGCTCATGACAAGTGTACTCCTTAATCCCCATCACCTATTTAACCCATCCCCCCGACACCTCTAGTTACTGTCAGGTTTAAAACTGTCATATCTTAATTTTCAATAAAGCTACAAAGGGTTTAAAGTAAACTGTACTTAAATTGTTTCTTTTAAATATGGTTTCACATTTTCTTTGAAAAATGGAAATCAAAATAACACATTTCAAATATTTATCAGAGGTATTTTTTCATTATTCTTTAATAAGGTCAATAGTACTGTGTTTGACCTAATGTAACATCATGCGAAAAGTAATGTTAAATATGGATATATATTCAGATTAACTCTCCATCAACATTAATTATGTTTTCAGGATTCTAATAAGGTTACATAATATTTTATGTCCTGAACTATAAATAACTCTACTATATACATGATGATATTCAAATACATTAGGTGAAAACAAAATCCTTCAAACTCATCTAGAGAAGTTATGGGAGTTTTAAAATATATGGAAACACCAATTTATTACATTTCAGTAGGTATTTTAGTGAAGGACTTCACTGTAATATATTTGACAAATATTATGATGGCTAATATTATTTTACTATTATCCTTAAGCATATGCCATTGTATTACTTTACAATATAGCTAAATGTTTGCAAACAGACATATATGAACAGCTCATTACACTTATACACATAAAGGGTGCCTGGGTGGCTCAGTGGGTTAAAGTCTATGCCTTCGGCTCAGGTCATGATCTCAGGGTCCTGGGATCTAGCCCTACATCAGGCTCTCTGCTCAGAGAGGAGCCTACTTCCCCTTCTCTCTCTCTGCCTAGTTGCGATCTCTCTGTCAAATAAATAAATAAAATATTTAAAAAAAATAAACTTATACACATAAGCCCAAAGTATTAGTTTTGTTGAACAAAAAGTCATTCATTTATTTTCATGTATTAAAACATTGTTTAATATTTTCACCATATTATAACTAAAAAAATACAAATTTCAGAAAATCTAAAAACAACATGAGATACAAGAAATGATATTGGAAAATAAACTAAAAGTTGTTGAGCCTAATTGATGAAAATTTTTCAAAAAGTAATAATTTGGAAATAAAAATTCTAGATGATCTCAAAATGAAAATGAATAGAGGAAAGGGAGAAATAGATTTCTAAAAAGGTTGATTAGGATTGCACACACACAAACACACATACATATTACTCAAAACCTATTAAGAACTTGAAAAATTACTTAATTAACATAAAAATGAGTCAATGTAAAACCTACTACTTCAATTGTAAAATATAGTCACTGATACCCACTGAAAGAATTATCGTGGTTAATAGGTTAAATACTAGAATGTTCCACTAAGTAGTATACTTATCAGTAGTTCGTAGATTTTAACTTCTTTTTTTTTTTAAGATTTATGTATTTGTTTTAGAGAGAGTGAGAGAGAGCACAAGTAGAAGGGGCAGAGAAAGCTGGAGAGAGAATCTCAAACAGACTTTCCACAGAGCAAGTGCCCATCATGTGGCTCAATCTCAGCACCCTGAGATCATGACCTGAGCTAAAACCAAGAGTCCACCAGGAGAAACCAAGAGGGGCTTAACCCACCGAACCACCCAGGTGCACTTTATTTCAAATATACATGCAAATTATATATGTAGATTAACTATTAGATAAACCATGATCTATGGCTGAGATAAGAGAGCTTTGTTTCTATGGAAACTGAGTTGAATGTTTTGGAAAGACTCAATTTCTCATTCATTTTTTAAAGGGTGTCAAATAAGGTTTGGTCAAAACTATTGTGGAAAATTTACAGTAAAATTGTAAATATTCAAATTATTCTAAAACCAGGATTGCTTCAAACATATATTCCAGTTTTAACTGAACTGGGGAAAATATAACTAAAATTTGTAGATGATATATTTGTGATATTTTTATGGTAAAAAAAGCAAATTATGATCCAGGCCAGGTAAGTGCCTACCCCAAAATTAAAATATTGGTGAATGATACACGGTTACTCAATTTCTATAAAAATAGACATTACAAGTTACGTATATATTGCATTTCTATGATTTTCTAGTTTAAATTGTTTTTAAGTTAACTAACAAACCATATCATGTTTAATAAGGGTGTTTTTATTATAATAATACTCATTGCAGAAAACAATGTAAATGGTTCCAGAATATTTGTATGATTGCTAATGGGAAACACACAGGTGGAATATATATGGAAATCAATTTACTAATATATACTCAGAAGGTTTATGTGGTTGCGCCCTTTGTTTTAATGTCTATCCTTCTCAGAATATTCCTAGGAAAATAATATGAAATTTAGACCAAATCTCATGTGTAAAGAGATAAAACACAAAAATTAAAAACAACTTCCATAACTTGGGAAATAACTAAATAAATTATATTTGGTGGGTATTAAGGAAGGCATGTATTGCATGGAGCATTGGGTGTGGTGCACAAACAATGAATCTTGGAACACTGAAAAAATAAAATTAAATTTAAAAAATTATATTTGGTAAAATATGATGTAGTTAAATTAAATATATTTATTTATATACACACACGATGTATTTCATTTAATTTAAAAAACAAGAAAGAACTGAAGGTAAAGCAGGAATTGGCAAACTTTTTCTGTAAAGGGTGAGATGGTAATTATTTTATGATTTGTGGGCCTTAAAATGTCTTTTACAATTATTTAACTCTGCTGCTGTATGGCAAAAGTAGCCAGAAACAATACATAAACAAATGGTATGGCTCTGTTCCAATAAAACTTATATATATATATATATATATTTTTTTTTTTTTAAAGATTTTATTTGATAGAGAGAAACACAGCGAGAGAGGGAACACAGGCAGAGGGAATGGTAGCGGGAGAAGCAGGCTTCCTGCTGAGCAGGGAGCCTGATGCGGGGCTCAACCCCAGGACCCTGGGATCATGACCTGAGCCGAAGGCAGACGCTTAACAACTGAGCCACCCAGGTGCCCCTAAAACTTATATTAATAGAAAAAAATGAGAACTAAATTTTGCTTCAGTACATAGTTTGCTAGCCTCTGATAAAGATTATTATTTATACTGTAAAATATTTATAAAAATAATACAAACGGGCGCCTGGGTGGCTCAGTGGGTTAAAGCCTCTCTGCCTTCCTCTCAGGTCATGATCTCAGGATCCTGAGATCGAGCCCCACATTGGCTCTCTGCTCAGTGCGAAGCCTGCTTCCCTCTCTCTCTGCCTGCCTCTCTGCCTACTTGTGATCTTTCTCTCTCTCTGTCAAATAAATAAATAAATTGTTTAAAAAAAAAAAGAAAAAGAAAAAATACAAAACATTAATTATGGTATATGTGACAGCTCTGAGCTGGGTAGTTAGTATTG
The DNA here is from genome assembly GCA_028646535.1 of Procyon lotor. Classification (NCBI taxonomy): domain Eukaryota; kingdom Metazoa; phylum Chordata; class Mammalia; order Carnivora; family Procyonidae; genus Procyon; species Procyon lotor. The sequence goes on from CM053605.1 coordinate 41,042,952, forward strand.
AATGTTTAAACATTTTATTGACGTGTAATACACATTTTAAAATGTGCACTTATCTTAAGTACACAGCTTAATAAATTCCCAAACTGAATACATCTGTTTCCCATCACTCAAATTAAAAAGCAGGATGGATTAATATTTGTTTTATATTTGCAGAACTTTCCAAAATTCATATTTGTGCACATTTTACATATACATGATGCAAAATAAAAATAAATATGCCTTAAAATATCCCTACAATAATAGAAATAATATTTCTATTATTCATTCCCTTAAACTCCTTTTTTTTAAGATTGGAGAATATTTCAATGATAATTAACAGCAAATTGGTTCAGAAGATGTATTAGTAAAATAGCTTTAGTCTCCTAAGATGGATTTGGGTGACCACAAAATCAAATATTTTCTCTTTCATTTGGCTACTTATTAACCTGCCTATATTAAGCCCATCTTGGTATCTCCCATAATGGCAATAACTTCATGTCTATTTCCTTTAATTTTTTTCATGGCTCGTCGGAAACTTAAATTAACACTATCACTTACTCTTGAATATTCAAAATCTCTTTCACTCATGGATTGGAAGAACAAATATTGTGAAAATGTCTATTCTACCTAAAGCAATCTACACATTTAATGCAATCCCTATCAAAATACCATCAATTTATTTCAAAGAAATGGAACAAATAATCCTAAAATTTATATGGAACCAGAAAAGACCTCGAATAGCCAGAGGAATGTTGAAAAAGAAAACCAAAGTCAGAGGCATCACCATTCCTGACTTCAATCTCTATTACAAAGCTATAATAATTAAGATAGTGTGGTACTGGCAAAAAAACAGACACATAGATCAATGGAACAGAATAGAGAGCCCAGATATGGACCCCCAACTCTA
>CM053605.1:41044337-41094739 GCA_028646535.1 Procyon lotor
TATTTCAAAGAAATGGAACAAATAATCCTAAAATTTATATGGAACCAGAAAAGACCACGAATAGCCAGAGGAATGTTGAAAAAGAAAACCAAAGTCGGCGGCATCACCATTCCTGACTTCAAACTCTATTACAAAGCAATAATCATCAAGACAGTGTGGTACTGGCACAAAAACAGACACATAGATCAATGGAACAGAATAGAGAGCCCAGAAATGGACCCCCAACTCTATGGTCAACTGATCTTCGACAAGGCAGGAAAGAATATCCAGTGGAAAAAAGACAGTCCCTTCAACAAATGGTGTTGGGAAAACTGGACAGCCACATGCAGAAGAATGAAACTGGACCATTTCCTTACACCGCACAGAAAAATAGACTCAAAATGGATCAAAGACCTCAGTGTAAGACAGGAATCTATAACTTTTATATTTTTAAATTTATTGACAGATTTTATCTTTTTATTTGTAAATCTTTTACTTTTATCTATATATGAAGTTTTATCCCATTCTCTATCTTGATGTAAATTTGCTTTTTCTTCTCTCTCTCTCTGTCTCTGTCTCTCTCACTCCCCTTAATTGGTCATGTTTTCCAAGAAGTAATGTACTTTCCAATGTAATCTATTATTTTACAATCAGTTTTGAGGACTCCTATATCTGTCTTTTTTGACAGTTTTCTATATACCGTAATTTGTTAGTTTTTCTTTTGTATTGTAGTTTTTTAATATTTAATTTTTGTTCTTGTTTCCTTCACTTAAAATGTAATGAATTTATTTACATTTTCCTGCTTAGTAATAAAAACACAGCTTTCACAATATCCATAAGTTGGATTTAAGGCACGTTAATCTCAAACTTTCATTATGTATTTTAAATTTTGTTTTATTCATTCATCTGGGAACTATTTTAGAACATTGATTTTAGGTTTTTTTCATACATCTTTAAATTGAGCTTCACCTCTAGATTTACTGCATTTTGATCAGAATGTGCTCTGCAACATGTCTATTTAGAGCTTACTAAAGTGTCTTTGTGGCAGTGCATTATTTTTAAATTGTACATTAAATGTTGAATTCAAGACCTTTTCCACAGATGATCCCTTGATGCACTCAGTCCTAGGCCAAGTCAGGCCAGACAATATTGTGAAGGTATAATATAGAGAATGTGATGTCTTAGCCAGCTAGGACTTTTCATGTAAACATTGTAAATGTGAGAGATAAGAGGTGATGTTTTATAACATTTGATCATTTTTGTGGGTTTAATATTTCCAGAAATCAAGTAGTATATCTAAAGAAATAACTTCTCTCTGATTATGGCAGAAGTGTTAACCTTTTTTTCTTCTCTTTTTAAATATGCTTTAACAGAGAGGGATTTACTGCTAATACTAATTCTATAGATATCATTTGCCTTTTTGAGGGGGGGGTGGATAAAAGCAGAGGTAATTAAGTTTAAGTTTTTCATCACCTCCTTTTATATTCAGAGCTTCTCAAGCACCCCATTATTGGTTAACCGCTTAATGCTGGAGGATGGGAATTCGTGACACCAAGTAACATCTCATTAGCATGAACAGCTGGAGGCTGAAAAGGAAGGCACCATAGGGACTAATTACCTGAAAAGATTTAAATAGCAAACACCTAACAGAATCTTTTCCACAGAAAGCAAAACTCAGTTAAGCCATGTATAAAGATTCTGCATGCCTAAGACTAATATTTATTTGATATTTAAATGTTTTAAGTCCCTCCATTGTAATGCTGCTCTATGACAAAAATCTATCTAGGCCAGTTGCCTCATTCACTCTTATTTCATGGTATTTGGGGTTTTACCTAGCTGGTGTATTTGAGATGGCTGCTCTCAGGGATATGTGTCAGTGGAGATCCCAGAGAAGTACATGCATTTTCTCATCCCTGCTGTTGTGAGGCCCAAGGAAGCCATTTGATTATATTTGACTAAAAGATAATTAAACATTTGTCAGCGGTGTTTGAACAAGAGTTCTGATCCCAGGAACCCTAGGCCGGAGGCTTTGTGTAGTCCCTGAAATTGTAGGCCATATTTTCTATGTATATACATATGTGCACATTTTTTTCAGAAGGAGTAGATTCTTTTGAATTATACACACCCCAATGTATTTAGAAGCCCTAAAGTATTTCTGCCACAAGTATTAAAGACCACTCACCTTTTTCTTTCTTATACCTTAGAATTAGAGAAAAAATACTTGTATTTTCAAAAAGAAAAAAAAAATAGATGTACCATGTATCCTTAAGGGGAGGAGCAGGCGTACCTGATGGAAAGGAAGAGAGAGAGAGCCTATTAGTCACATAAGGCTGAATTCTCCAATGCAGGTCAGTATGCCAGTGGGGGGACTTTTTAGCCTCCTGTGATAAACTGAGAACATGAGGTTTCTCAGTTGTAAGGACTGTCTTTTATTCTGAGGTCATCTTTTACTGTATTTAAAAATTAAACTCTGATTTCTTTTATAGAACAATAGGGTAAAAGAAGTATCGGGTTTTGTTTTTGTCATCTTACATGCTAAGATACTAAAGAAAGACCATGCCTAGTCTTTTCTTTTTTTCCTTTTCAAAAACTATGGGTTCTTGGGTACTGCAGCTCTAGATTTCCCCCACACTATAAATACCCTCTTCATTGAGAGTCATTGTCTGAATCAGTCACTGGTCCCAGGGTGACAAGCCAACTGGTCTGCCCAAGACTGAGTAGTTTCTGGGGACATGTTATGTCCGGATCGAGACCCTCCCAAAAGAAACCACAAAAGGCAGGCTGGATGCAAGAGCAAGAGGGTTTATTTCCAGCTAGCTGGGGCTCCCACCGGCACACACTAGGCAGCGCAGTGCTAAGGCAAGAAGCCCCGCCTCTCTCCTTCGCAGCATTTTTATGCATTTGAGTAAACAAGCACATACATCACTACATATGTAGGCAAGTTCCTTATTCTTTATATGGCAATTACCTAAATCTATGCATTTCATTGGTGCATTTGAACAACTCAGGGGCTAGGCATCACACAGGGAAGCTAAATTCCAGGAATAGTTTCACGCCCATACCCTTAGGCCTGTCTTTTTCTGGCTTAAAATGAAGCCTGTCATGGAGGAACTTAAAACTGAACTCCACAATAGAACTTAGGGTGCTGAAAGAAATAAGTTTGAAAAGCACCCAAATCCACTAACATCAACAATAAAACTTGATTTAAAAAAATCACCTGAGACATCGATATACATGGCAATCTGTAAGAAATACATGCCTAAATGGCAGTATTATGAAATGGTGTTTTGCTTTTTTTGAAACTTCTAGACTGTGGTTTTACCTGAGACCACTCCTATCCATTATTTTGGAAATTGTTCAAATCACACTATCACTTATACCCTCATCTAGGCTGAATCCTGGTAGTTATTGAAAAAAATATAAAGTAGCAATGGTTTATGAAATGCCATCACAATCCAGATTCTAATGGTATATATCTCCCAGGCTGCAACTGTAGAAACTTTCAAATAGTAGATGTTTCTGTTTGGGGCATTTTTCTTGAGAGGAGGTAGAGAAGGCAGGACTGTAATTCTCTATAGCCTCTTATCTGTGACATTACCTGTTATCTGCACATGGAGTATAGCTTGCCGTCTAAAGCATGTAAATGGGATTTGCAAAACAACTTTATGCTCTCTACAAGGTGTGACTGTGAACAAAAGGCCTTTGTCATTTGAAGATTGTAGAGATGAACTAATTGATCATGTCTCCTATTTCCAGTGTTTGAAAAACAAATGCATGTAGATAGCTATGACTGTAATATTTTCCAATTAATCTGCATAGTTCATATTTAAGTTATAAAGGGTTTCAGGGCACTCTAAGTATTACGTGTCAATTTCGCTGAACCATGTTGCCCAGATATTTGGTCAAACATTATTTTGGATGTTAATGAAAGTGTTTTTTGAATGACATTAACATATACATAGATGGGTTTTGAATAAAGCAGAGTATTCTCCATAATGTGGGGGGGACCTCATTCAATCAGTTGAAGGCCTTAGCAGAACCAAGTCTGATCTCCCCCAAACAAGAGGGAATTTTGTTTGCAAACTGGCTTTGGACTCAGACTGCAATTCTTCCCTGGTTTCAAGACTGCCTGTGGACCTTGAAGATTTTGGACTTGTATCTCTATAATTCTGTGAGTCAGTTCTTTGAAATAAATCTCTCTGGGGGCACCTGGGTGGCTCAGTGGGTTAAAGCCTCTGCCTTCAGCTCAGGTTATGATCTCAGGGTCCTGGGATCGAGCCCCGCATCGGGCTCTCTGCTCAGCAGGAAGCCTGCTTCCCCCTCGCCATCTGCCTGCCTCTCTGCCTACCTGTGATCTCTCTCTGTGTCAAATAAATAAATAAATAAAATCTTTAAAAATAAATAAATAAAAATAAATAAATCTCTCTGTATACACACATCCTGTGGTTCTGTTTCTCTGGAGAGCTCTGACTGATACAGTGATTGTATCTTTAAGTCATTCTTGTTCAGAAACCTGGTAGCTTACCAGCATTTGTATTTCCCAATTTGCAGTGTTAAAGAGTACGGGAATTCTTACATTGTATCAAATGTGCAGTTACAATTTTTAAATTTTTAAAATTTGCTGTCCGTTCACCTAATTACTGAGGTAGCTTATTGTCTCTAAAGAACAGTGCCTGAACAGATCTCACTAAGTTTGAGAAGGTGATGATTAAAAATGAAATATAAAAAGATGGGAATTTTAGGATAAACAAACAGCTGTTTGCTGGCATGTTAATAACAGACAGGATTTACGTGGACTTAACAGAGGTGTGATTATTGAACTGCAGCAAAGATTAAAGTTGGTATCAATCCATATGAGGCCTTAATTACGTGAAAGAAGCTGAGAACAAGAAAAGAAAATCTAAAAAAAAGAAAAAAATTCATTAAAACATAAAAAAAACAAATTCATTAAAACATAAAAAACAAATTCATTAATTATAAAATGAAAAATGGGTAGTTTTTATTTCTTATTTTTTAAAGAATGAGCATATTTGAGGAATGGTAATTATTGACTATTTTTGGGTTAGACATGAAAAGTAGCAAGACAGAAATTGATGCAAAAATTAAGTAGCAGTAAAGAATTCTAGGTAATTTGAGTACTCTGCTCACTTATATTTTTTATAAATATTAAATTTATAAAATTAAATTAAATCTTGAATTTTTCACTCACTTTCATTATAAATCTCATTCCTCTATCCCCTGCCCATCCTTTGGAATATGAGGCTTGATGCCATCAGAGAAAATGCTTATAACTCAGTAGCTTATCTAGCTAAAGAGTAATCAGAGGGGAAGAAGCAGATTCTTTGGTGTGGAATAGAGCAAAGAATTAAAAATTAATTTCCTTTTTTCTCTTATAGCCTTTTTATCTTGGCATTGAACCAGGAGGATGTGAGTCTTAGGAGAAAAAAAAGAAAAGCAAAACCATGAAGGATTTTTTTCCAGGTTTAATTTAGGGCACAGAGATTGCATGTGTGTTATGTTCAGACTTTAAAAAGATCTCTGGGCTATCAAGAATTCCAGCAGGGTCTAATCAACCTGGGGAGATGACCAAAATCTAATCAACCTGGGGAGAGGACCAGCATCAGGTAGAAAATATGTCTTAAACTGTACGAGATAAAAAAATGGCAATGTAGGTTGTTGAACAACCTACGTTGAATATATATATATATATATATATATATATATATATATATATATTCCATTAATGCATTAATATTCCTTAATCTGAGCCATATCCTTTGCCTATTAATCACGAAAACATTTAAAATTTCTGCTCTATCCAGACACTTGTAGCATGAAGATAGTGGTGAAGGAAAAAGTAAACAGACCTGGAAAGTTATTTCATAAGAGATGGTGATAAATTACTAGTAACTTTCAATTTCTTCTCAATCTACTCCTCCTTTCTTGCCCATCCTCTCCGGTCCCTGGGCTTTCAGTGGGACTTCATAAAAATGAAGAGGTTTAGATCAATTACAGATAACAAAAATATCATATACTACTTTGTATAATTTAATTTCTAGTTTATAAAAGACATCTCTGTTATGTTTCAGACTCATTGATATGAAAGAACAAGGAGTCATCTGGGTGAATTTGACTAGTTCACAGCTCAACTGTTAAATGTGTCTCAAAGTCTTAATGACTGAAACTTACTGGAAATACTACACACTACATTTTCAAGTTATGGGATTACTATTTAATAACCAAGAAGGCTAAGTATTGTTGATTTGAGAGAAGAGTGCTAGTTTCAATAGATTAATTGGAGAAGATATCTTTTGGTCGGAGACCTGCTGAAAGAGATACCAGAGAAAACCCTCTGACCTTTGGGACAAGAATGTTCCACGCCAGGTGCATAGTATAAAGGGCCCTGAAACAAGAGCATGCTTTGTGGATTTGAAGACTAATAAACAGGCTCATTTTTGGAACAGAGTGAAACAAATGGAGGAAGTGGGAAGAAAACAATTTATACAAGGTTTTGAGCAGAATTTTAAAGACTTTTAGTGTTAATATAATGGAAGTAGTTGAGGGTTTGAGCAGAGATTTACATGATCTAATTTTTCTTTTTTTCCTTTTTATTCTGAACATTTTCAAATAAATGTTATATATATTTCCTGGGCAATTTTTGAAAGTTTGTGGTTTTCAAAGACCTGTTCAACTCATCTAATCTAATCTGTCAGATCTATCAGAATAAACTTGTTTATAATATTCCATTATTATCCTTTTAATGTCAGTGTATCTGTAGTGATGACCTTGTTTCATTACTAATATTGGTAATTGTATTTTAGATATTTCATTCTGTTGGGGAGCAAGAATTTCTGTCTCAAAGGTTCCTCTTGCTGGACTAACAGTCAAATTGACATGAGACAGATTAACAGGAGAAAATCAAATTGAAAATCAAATTAACAAAAGAAAATCAAACATAAATACACATATATTATTATATGTGTCCCCCCCAAGGAGATGGGGATAGGCGTCTGGGATGTCAGAGGAAAGGAATGCTTTTTCCAGGGCAATAACAAGAGCAGATGTTTGGTAATTAGATGTTTGCCCAGCCATACAGATAGATGGGTCACTCAGATAAAATTTATCTCTGCTAATAAACCTTATTCTGGGAAAGACCCCCAGTTTAGATTCTTCTATGTGGTTAAGGGGGGGAGGGGTCTAATGTGCCTTCAGTTTAAAATAATCCACATGCCAAAGGGGCACATTCTAGGGAGGAGTGCTGTCCTGAGCCCCTTCAATTCTCATTAGTCTGACTAGAGAGATATCAAATGTATCAAACTTTTCAAAGAACGAGCATTTAGCTTTATTGAATTTTTTGGTTTGAGATTTCATTTATCACAGATCTTATTTTTATTATTTTCTTTCTTTAGATTACTGAGTTTCTCTCTCCTTTTTCTAAATTATTCTTTCGAGTCCTTTCTTCATTCGTAAGGTAAACATTTCACCCTATAAATTTCCTTCTAAGCACTGCTTTACTTGCATTCTGCAAATATTTATGGTATTTATTATTTATAACTTACTTATAAATAATATTTATAATTTTATAATATATAAGCTTATAATTTATAAATAAATTTATAGTTTATAATTTATAAATTGTAAATAATTTATTATTTATAAATATTCATAAATCCATGATGGTATTTATGGTTTTTATTTTTATTAATTAAAAATCTTTTCTAATTTTGTTTGTGACTCTATTTATTCATGGATTAATTAGTAGAATATTGCTGAGTTTCCAAGTATTTAGAGATTTTCCAGACATTTTTCTATTGTTGATTTGCATTTTAATTGTGATCACAGAAAATACCTTGCATGATTTCAGTTCTCTTAAATGTGTTGGGTTTGTTTTATGTCCTTGTATATGGTCTCTTTGGTGAATGTTTCATTTGTACTTGAAAGTGTAGTCTGCTGATTTTGGGTAGAGTGTTTTGTCATTCTTGTCTTCTATATCCCTGGTTTTCTGTTTCCTTCTCACAATTCGTGAGGGACAAATGTATTTTCAAATGTAAGCTTTACTATTCTTGAAGTATATGATGAGGACAATAGGTCAGGTGATGATTGACATTGAAAAGATAGTTTGTTCCTGTCTATTTCCAAGAAAAGGGGATACGCGAGCCACACAGAGTTACACAGGGAAGCATCAGGGTTGGTCAGGAGGCAGAAGGAGCAAGGGGAAAATATGGAATAAAAGCTTTTACCATGATTTCTGTGGGAAGGAACAGGGGACATAGTATAAGCAAGTTTAAGGATTAGCTAATTTGAATAATTTCAGTGATCTCTAGGATATAGGAACTGTTTCTACTTGCTGCTACCTGGCAGGGTGGGTTATTAGTGACCATAAATATAAAAGCCTGATAAAGGAGGCAGGGGTCACTGGATTGGTTAGTTTGAATATGAAAAGTGTGCTCAACAACAAATCATTTGCTGTTTGTAGGAATTGACTAGCCCTGAGAGCACAGTCTCTCCAGGGTTAACAAGGCTTCAAATATCAAAGCCATCAGCAATATGGAAAATGAAAAAGGTAATTTAATACAATGGTTACATTTGTCTATTTCTCCTTTTACTCATTTTACTATTAGTTTCATTGCAAAGCTCTATATTAGGTGCTTATACATTCAGAATTGTTGTACCTTCTTAGTGATTTATCATTTTGGTTATCATGTAAAGTCTCTTTATTCTGACAATATTCCATATACTGAAATCTACTTTCTTTGATGTTAATATAGCTGTTCTACATTTCTTTTGATTGATTTTGGGGAATTAATCAAAATTAATTTTAAATTTTATATTATGTTTTCATCTTATAAATTTAACTTATTTATGCTTTATACATAAAGTGTCTTTTTTTTTTAATTTTAGTTATTTGACAGAGACACAGTGAGAGAGGAAACACAAGCAGGAAGAGTGGGAGAGGAAGAAACAGGCTTACTGATGAGCAGGGAGCCTGATTCGGGGCTCGAACTCAGGACCCTGGGACCATGACCTGAGCCGAAGGCAGACGCCTAATGACTGAGCCACCCAGGAGCCCTTAAAGTGTATTTCTTGTAAGAAAAATATAATAGGGTCTTTTATAAATTCAGTCTAACAATTCCTACTTTTAATTGAGATACTGAGAAATTTACATTTAAGTAAGGCTATGATTCAATTTAATTTCCCACCCTGTATTTTTTTTCGTTATTCTAATCAACTCTTTGTTCCATATTCCTCAACCTATTTTTGAACTGAATATATTTTATTATTGCATTGTATCTCTATCAGTGGCTTTATTTCATATCTATCGAATTTTTAGAAATTTATCTAGATTTGGAGTATCTTATTACAGTTTGCTTTTAGATAATAATGTGATTTCACATAAGTCTATGAATCTTAGTCAACAATATACTTTCGATTTCTCCCTCCTAGCCTTTGTCCTATTGTGGTCCCGTATTTTACATGTGTTATAGTGCCCCATACCTTGACACTTTCTTTTTGTCTCTATCAATAAATCACCTCTTACAGCAATTAAAAATAAGTAAAATAACTTTTACATTTATCTTTATTTTCACCAATTCCAGAGTACTTCATTTGTTTTTATAAATGTGAGTTTCTCTCTGGCATTGTTCCTTGAGGTTGAAAACTTCTTTTAACATTTTCTGAAGCACAGGTCTGCCAGAAATAAATACTAGCAGCTATTCTTTATTGGGAAAAAATATATTTCGCTTTTAGTTATAAACATATTCTCACTCAGTGTAAATAAAAGGTTTTGTTTTCTTCCCCTGCTTAAAGATATTTCTGTATTGTCTTTGACTTGGGTTATTTCTGACAGGAAATCTTGTATATTTGTTTCTTTGCTCATCTGTAAGTCATGAGTCTTTTTCTTTAGCTGCTTTCAAGATTTTCTTTCTCATATTTTGCCTTCATCAGTTTATACATGATATATCTACTTACATGTGTATTGTACGAATTTTTATTGTTAATAATAGAAGTGTTTTTCTTTTATATGTGTGCTACTTGGCTACGTTATATTTTTTCATTATTTATTCTCATTGTATTCACTTGAAGGATTTCCACTGACCTCTCTTCAAGGTCAGTAATCATTTACTTAACTGTGTCGATTTTACTGATGGGGCCATCAACGTAATTCTTCATCCCTGATATTAACATTTAATTTCTAACATATTTGACTTCCTTTTTTTAAAGATTTATTTATTTGTTTGAGATAGAGAGAAAAAGGTGGGAGGGGCAGAGAGAGCAGGAGAGAGAAATTTCAGCAAACTCCACGCTTATCGCAGAGCCTCACACGGGGCTCAATCTCACCACAACCGAGGTTGAAACCAAGCGTTGGTCACTTAACTGACTATGCCACCCAAGCATCCCTAACATATTTGACTTCTTAAAGTTTTACCTCTGTACCAAGAGTCCCAGTTTACAGATGTCCATGTTTTCCACTAGGTTCTAGGGGTATTGATCCTAGTTATTTTTAAATTCACACTGTTAGCTGCACTAAGTCATCTCTGAGTTTGTGCCAATCGCTTTGCCTCTTGACAATGAGTTTCATTTCATTTTGCTTGCATGTCTGTGTGTGTTGGTGTTCATAAATTTTGATTAAATACTACTAGGATTCTTTTGTAAAATGAAATAAACTGAAGTAAAAAGTCTTTATAACTGGAAATGTGTGCTCTTCTTTTCATGTAGTAGCCAGGGGACTGAATCAATCTTGTCAAGATTCAAATTTTGAATTAGTCTACTGATGATTATGCTTAGGTGGGGAGGAGTTGGGATTGAGAGAGCATTTCTCAGTGTTGTGCTCCAGCCTCACTTTTCAACTATTCATGTATGCTTGCTTGTCCAACAGAAGGGCTCACTCTCTCTCCTAAACATGTAGTTGTTTTCCCAGGGGTAGATTTCTGATAATTGCAATTCTGTACCTTGCTAAGGTTCTACTAGGGCCCAGGGCAAGGGGAAGGGCTGTTCCAGCCTTGATGTTGGGTCTAGTGAGGGATTTTCTCAGCATTTCTGTTATTTTCTCTATAGCAGACAGCCAAAATTCTGCTTTCTGTTTCTGCTGGTTCTTGCTGGGAAGACCATTTTTGATATAACATCCCTGCTTCAGGATTGTTTTCTCACTTCCCCATGGGTAGAGATCTTTCTTTCATATCCTTCCCTTTGCTCTGGGATTATCAGGGTTTGGTATCCTTCCCTTTGATGTACAATGCTTTTTAGAGACAGTCCATTTTCTCTACAGGGGCCTTATTCTTTTCCCTATGCTTGCAACACCGAGGGTAGCTCTCACTGGTTTCCAGCCTTACCCTCAGTTCTCTCAGGAACAAACCATAGAGTTCTGAGAGAAAGAAACTGTGGATGGGGAAGAACTCCGCTTGCATCTCATTCCCATGGGCTCCGTACTGTCAAAATAGCTCATGCTTGGCCTTTCAGATATTTGTTAATATTTTAGCTCATTTGATCCTACTTGCTTATATGTTGGCCATGTCCTTTTTTGCTTTGCCATAATTGGGAAAGTATAGGCATGCAATTTCTTCTTGGGGGAAGGAGTTGTCCTTTCTTAGATTTAACTACTTGATTCCTTGCAAGCTCAGCTTTTTTATGGGTTCAAGAAAACTTACAATTTTTTTCCCTAGCTTATTTCTCATTATTAGGGCAGGGATGATGCTTTTTTTCAGCTAGCTACAAACTAGGCAGACATGGAATTATCCTCATATTTTCTTCAGACACCGTCACTCACTCATCAATTCACTCAAATACTCAATAAATGCATTCCAACAAACCAAACTGTAGACTCAAACCAAACTTGACTGATAGAACTACAGCATTGTCCTCAACAATAATACATTTAGAAAGTAAATTTTGAATCTGTCCTTCTTACAACTTATCCACTCATCCTATGTTCCATGACCACATTAAGAATCTTAAAGCTGGAGGGGCACCTGGGTGGCTCAGTGGGTTAAGCCTCTGCCTTCAGCTCAGGTCATGATCTCAGGGTCCTGGGATCTAGCCCTGCATCAAGCTCTCTGCTCAGCAGGGAGCCTGCTTCCCTCTCTCTGTCTGCCTGCCTCTCTGCCTACTTGTGATCTCTTTCTCTCTGTTAAATAAGTAAATAAAATCTTTAAAAAAAAAAAAAGAATCTTAAAGCTGGAATTTCATCATGCAATTAATGGCTTAAAAAGTCACAGTTAATTAATGCCAACATCTAACCTACATTTATTTGTCTTATTTTCAACTACCGCCAAATTAGCTTTTTTCTTTATGCTGCCACAATCAGAATGTTTTTCTCCATTTTCTTCCTCTCCAAACACTTACAGCTTCCAACTTTTCTCTACCAACTACCCTAGTTCTTATCAGTATTGGTACCTCTCAGTACTTTTATAACACTAACACTGTGGAACATACAACTTAGCACATTATTATAAAAATATATTTTTCTGTTTCTTTTTGTTTTTTTTTCTCTAGGTTTTGGCTTCACAGGAGGAAGGGACACATAAGTAACTCCTCATAGTATTTTAATGTTTCCCATGTAGCCTAATAATTTCTGGTCTCCTGTATTTTTATGGCAACATAGAATACTGAGTAAAAAATTTGTGATAAACTCAGAAACAAGTCAAAATATTCTCAAATACTCGACTCGAATAAACATCTCAAATTAATATAGTGTGCAAGTATAAAGTTTCTAAAATGAGGAACGATGACATGGCAAGATTAATGGTTTTCCTTACAGATACATTAATTACTTTGGGGCTTGCTAGAGCAATCATGGTCACAAACGTTGTCATTTATATATATATATATATATAATAGAAAAATATGCTCATTTTGATCATTTTAATCAAAGATTATTTATACAGCACTTACCTCCATGTTATTTAAATAGTTGGACAATCTAATTATGCTCATTTTAATTACCAATGTGAAAAGGAGAAAAAAATGAGATCGTTCTAATTTTTTTCTTTTCTAGAATGATAACTCTTTTCAAAGAGAAAAATTTGAACATTTCTATGACAGTAGTAGTTTTTTGCAAGTCCAGTCAGGGACAGACTTTCTAGAGAAATGTCTAAGTGATTCTTTTCTGAAAATGGTGATGTTCAGGTATAAATGAAAAGTTAGAAAACACACTTCTTAACTAGCAGCTTTAAATCTGAGTGTAAGGACAAATAACGAACATGTATATTTATGATTTTTCTGCCGTGATAGAGAAGAGGTAATGTGAAACCGTTTCTATAGAATGTATGTTGGGAAATTTGCAATAGAACCAGCTCCTAATATATCTGTTACCAAATGAGTGACTAATTGCAAGATCAATTGGTCTCTGTTTATTTAAGTTACTTTTTTGCTTACAAAGGAGTTGAAATCAATTGGTAATGAGACAAGTTGTGATTTAGAATATTCATCTTCATCTCTATTACAGTCAAAGTGAGGGTGGGTTGAAAGAAGTCAGAGGGTATAAGCTCTTTATAATTAGGTACATGGGTACCTTGTCTGCTCATACACCCAATACATTGCATTAGCTAAAGCAGAGTTGATTTACTAATGCACTATGATAGATTTTACTAGTTTTCCCTTTTCTAAAGCCTCTTAAATATTTATTGTCTAAGTTATAGTTTTTCTTAAGGTCAAAGATACCTGCTTTTAAGTATATCATTATATTAGTCACTGAGAATTCTTTCCTGTTTTTGTTCAAACATAAGAAATCCTTAAACTTCAGAATCTAATACCCTTGCTAATAATTATAAATTCCAATATTGGTTGTTTTTAGGAGATACCTCTAGGAGATAATATTTAATTTCATCTATATATTACAGACTGAATCCCAATACAAAAATTGGGAGGAGGGTGAGCAATGTGGGAGTGAAATTATGTGGGAAAAATTGGTCTTGATTCCCTGTGGCAATAAGCAATTATTCATTTATCAAAATAAACCACTCCTTTACTGTCTCAGATATGCACATTGAGGAAGCAAAAGTCAGATGTCTCTAAATCTTTTAATGCACATAAATATTGCATCAAACATATTAACAAGTACATTTTCTTTAATTGATAATTTTATGTATTAGCTTTTATTTTAATTTTATCTAAACCGTTCCTATTTTGGTAGGGATTAGAAGTATTAGCACTTAATAATGATTCCTGGTGAACTAAAATTTTGGCAACAAAATTTTGAGATGAATTCTCATTGATCAGCCCAATATTTTCCTTATTTTATTTTTTTGAAAATTTTATATTTATCTGAGAGAGAGAGTGGGTGAGAGAGAACATGAGTGGAGGGAGAGAGAGGGACAAGCAGACTCCCCACTGAGCAGGAAGCACTATACTAGGCTCAATCTCAGGACCCCGGGTTCATGTCCTGAGCCTAAGGCAGAAACTTAACTGACTGATCCATCTAGGTGTCCCTATTTTCCTTATTTTAAAAGATCCCACATGGGGCGCCTGGGAGGCTCAGTGGGTTAAAGCCTCTGCCTCCAGCTCGGGTCATGATCTCAGGGTCCTGGGATCGAGCACCACATCAGGCTCTCTGCTCAGCTGGGAGCCTGCTTCCCCTTCTCTCTCTGCCTGCCTCTCTGCCTACTTGTGATCTCTCTCTCTCTCTCTCTCTGCCAAATAAATAAATAAAATCTTAAAAAAAAAAAAAAAAAGGATCCCACATTTCACCTTTCTTTCTTTTTTCAGGACTTTAGTATCACTAAACAAATCAATGAGGCAAATCAATTGTTCAAGTTATTTTTCTTGTTTCTACACAGAAGACTATCTTCCATAATGTCTCATTCTTATAGACAGTAATCACATAATTTGTTAGATTCTCTTTACGTTTTTCTAAATAACTTCATAAAATTCTAATTTCATGCCATCTTTTTTATTTTGCACTTAATTGTATCAGTTATTCCCCTTAAAATTTCTGCTATGAAGGGAGATATACAACATGCAAAATCCCAGAATAAAAAAATTCCAATTTAAGATTTACTTACTTATTTTAGACAGAGAGAGAGTATGCACACTTGTGAGTGGAGGGAAGGGTGGGGAGAAAGAATCTCAAGCAGATTCCCTGCTGAGTGTGGAGCCCCTCCCCATGGGGGGCTGGATCTCACAACCTGAAAGTCAAGAGTAGAATGCTTAACCAACTGAGCCACTCAAGTGCTTCAAAAAAAATTTCTAATTTGGAATAAACTCTGAGTCCAGCCATGGAAATAAAAAAGTTATTTATGTATTAGATCAAATAATTTATCTTGTTTTGAAAACACATTGATGTATATACACATATAGAGTACACAGAGATAGCTATAGATATAGACCAGAATAAGGGTATAGTTTTACCTCTTAGAGTTTAAAAATAGTAATGTTTTACTTTCCTCTAATTTCCAATGTGAAATAATAGTAATTACAGTCTTCAAAATCTTCAAAAACATCTTGTTATAAGCAGCTTTTTGGAGGGAAATATATATATATATAATCTTTTCTTAATATACTACAGAATGTATTATACTGATAATTATTAAATTGTACAAAAGGATTTAATGATAGTATTTCATGTGCTTTTGTGAATTTCTTTACAAAGTCTTTTAAAAATAACTTTATTTTACCCGAAGTGGAGAAAATGAAATTGCTTTTTTATCTTCATCATTATTATTTGTTTTGAATATCTCTAAGTAGTCTACCATACCTGATGCAGTAAATGCAAAAGCTAAAACAGATGTTTGTGTTCCTTTGTTTCGGGCTATTCAGGAGCCTGTCAGTCTTTGTAGTCAGATATAGATACTGGAGTTTTATGTGAAACCAACGGTTACTTCTGGATTTCAACTATACATCTGCCCATAATAATTATAAATCTGTAACTTATCAGTTGGAAATGTGCACTCAAATTACACTGCTACAACTTTGTAACAATTTTTGTTACAACACTCAGTTGAAGGAAAATTAGGCAAGCAAGTTTTGTGGTAAAGTTGAACAGGCTTGGGCAAGAGTGTATTTCTGAAGTGTATCTAGAACATTTTAAGGAAAACAGAAGCAAACACCTTTATCGTTAACGTGGTGAACATGTCATGTCCACATCAACAAGATGTTAGGATTCTCCTCCAGCTTCAGTGAACACTAGAGATTTGATAATGTTCTTAAGGCATAATGATCTGGATAAATTAACGTCTGTGTGGATATTCTTTGTTTTAATTGCTTATTAATGTAGTTAATCATTTTCCATATCTCCCTGCTTATTCCAAGTATTGTTCAGTACAGTATCCTTTAATGTTCTGACACACAGTAAAGGAAAACTGATTAAAATAACATTTGCTATCGATAACAGTAATATATGGAAATTAGGGATATCACAGCCCCCTCCTTTGTTTTACTTTGCCATCCCCAGTAGAGTGCTAAGTGTAGCCTCGTATATCTCTCTCCTTCAGGCAGCTGGTGGTGTTGGTGGCAATTCTTAGTAAGCATTTCCCCTTGTGCACATTCCCAGATATGAGTTCATTTGTACACCATGAGTAGCTGGCAAGTTTTGTGAATGCTCCAATTTGTACCTAAGGACAGCTTTCCATTGAATTCATGAACACATAACACTTCCTGTGTGACTTTCCATTAACTCTGATGGCAAACAACCTGTCTCCCTTCCATTCACCTCCAGTCATATTTCCTTGACCTCAAAACAGTTAATTCTTGAACCATCAGTCTTGGTCCTTTGTAAAGCACCACTGTCCAAGGACTCCAGTGAACTACTGTGATATCCAGGGGCTAGACCCATATTCTTTCCAATGTGAATTCCATCCCAGGGAGAATTCATCCTTTCTAAATTTCTTTTTACTTGAGGACTCTTTTCCCACCACTCCTAAGATATTCTTCAGTTTATTTCCTTTTAGCCAATTTTCCATTACTCCAATCTCACATTAAAAATTATTTTCAGTAGTATATTACTACTCAAATGACTGTGGTTTTCTGTCCTATTTTTGGACTCAGACTGCATGAAGAAATTGGAGTAAAAAAACTGTGTTAAGATGGGAAATTTTGTAGTTTGATTTATATGATTCAATTATCAATAGTTGGGATTCACTAATCGATATTGAACAGATGTAATAGCAAAAAGAGTAAAACAGAAATCATAGCCTTCCTACCTTACAGTGAGAAGAAATTCACCAATACATTCTTTAGGAAACATGTTATTTAAGTTCTTCATCTTAGATACAGAAAAAATGAGACAGAAAAAGTCTTTTTTTGGTTCCACTCACTAACCAACATCCCTTGGCCTAATCTGATTAATTGTTTTAAATCAGTGTTCTAATGACTCGGGCTCACAGAATATATGGAGGATCTCTAGATTCTGTATGCCAGATATGTGGCTATAAACATTGTATGCTATACCTTGAAAGAATTTTTTTTTAAATATAAGGGGTAGGATCTTTTGTGGCCGCTATGGCTGCTGAGAAAGTGAAAGGAAAAGAGTCTTTGTTTCAAGTATTAAAAAGTAATAGTATTTGTTTTATTTTAAATAAAATATGAAGAGCTGTAATGAAACAATCTTAATTTCAAATTAAGAAGAAGGGAACTGGGTGGCTCAATTGGTTAGGCATCTGCCTTAGGCTCAGGTCATAATCCCAGGGTCCTGGGATCGAGTCCTGCATCGGGCTCCTTGGTCAGGAAGAGTCTGTTTCTCCCTCTTCCCCTCCTCCCACTTGTTCTCTCAATCGCTCTCTCTCTTTTTCAAATGAATGAATGAAATCTTTAAAAAAATTAAGAAGATTATATATCAGTAAACAAAAAAAAGAAAACAAATCATTTAAAGTAATGTCTTGTTCAATAAAAAACATTTAGTTACTGCATGAAAAGAAACTCTTTTCCCTTGTGCTTATCCTTGGTCAGAGACTCACTGGTATTTCTCCTTCAATATTTTTGCCCTGTCTCTTTTTGTCTTTGTTGACTTTATTAGTAACCTCCAAACCCAGTTAATGGTGGTATTCTGGAGAATAGAGAGTTATTATAACTTCTCTATATGGAAAAAAGATATTTATATAATCATCACTTTACATAAAATAATCAGAATATTAAAATTATGTTAAAGATTATATGTCCTTTCTATGATTAAGAATATTCTTTGTGATTTTTCAGGGTCTTGAGTCTTCACTGTGAACATGAAGTACTGATAATAGAGGTAAGTGTAAGCATTTATCATACTCTATTTTACTTCTTAACCAACATTCATAATTTTGATCTACAAGAATAGTACTTGTCTTATATTACTCGTCTTACCGTAATATCTAAAATGTAGTAAATGCTCCATAAGTAATTGAAAATCAATGCCAACCTAAGAGTAGCAAAGTTGTAATACCTCTTTCACTAAATCACTATAATATCCTTTTTTCTCCCATGAATATCATATATTGTGTTCTAGTAAAATATTTATGCAGTTATTTCAAAACATTTGCAGGAATTTGAGATATATCCCTAATATTATTGCAGTCATCCACCTCTTCTTTTTTCAGTGTCTTCAATGAAAACATAAGTATGGGGAACAATGGAAAAACAAAACACAGAATATTTTATGACTGGTTTGTTCTTAGTCTCATAATTCAATTCCAGAACTCTATAAACTTCTCTGGGCCATTTGAGGAAAATCTTACCTAAATTAACTCAGTCAGTTTAAATGTCCTAAAAATAAAACTATGATAAATCCCAATTAATAGATTTTTGAGTCTAAACATGAAACTTGAAACTTCTCATTCAATCAGAGTCAAGTATGTCTCTTTTAGTAAAAAAAACAATGGAATCAGAGATCTAAAGGAAGAATTAGTGAGCAAGGTAGTTTTAATGCCACCAAACGGATAACTTAGATGTCAGTCGCGATCTTCAACCAAGTATAGGCAGTAGGCACACGCTGTAGCTATCTAGATCACACAGAATTCAGAGAGGAGTTGGCTAGCCTGAGCCAAAGTCTTTTTACCCTGGATAAATGGAAGGAAGAGACCTAAGAAAAGTCACCCTATTCATATATGCTGAAGATATAATTCTTACAAATTCCCACAAATTTCTCTGTAAGAAATTCAAGATTTCTACTTTTTAAGAAATCGGTACAACCCATGGGCTTGAGTCAAATTAATCAAGGTTATGGCTTCTTCACTTGTTATTTTAAAATGGAGAGGATTCGCCTTTGATCTTCACCAGGAAAGAATTAAAGCAGAGCCAATTTATGAGGAGTAGAGGATGATGAAAGAGAAGACTTGAGTGCTGCTTAAAAGCCAATCATGTATTTACTTGATCACATGCTGACTAGATGACATTAGAGCCTGTACTTTGTACTTCAGGATTAACTAAATTTGGCTTTAAAAATAGTCATCGAATTGCTCAAAAAGACTAATTCTAAACTTTTGTTAGGACATGTTTTTATCATATGTGAAAATATTATCCAATTTTCATCCATAAGCTTTATATTTGAATAGCTAATATTTTATCTTTTTGGAAGAATAGCTAATATTTTAATAACATCTATTTCTTCATAATATTTTTGCTGCAGATATTAAGACAACTATTACTTTTATCAGGAATCTTAATGTTTATATTTGTTTCCAGATAGAATGAGTCAAACATTTCAGAATTATTTCATGCTTACAAATAACTAATTGTATTGCACAATTACAATAGTAAGACAATTCCAAATCTTGGTTCAATCATTTGAGTTTCAATTTTGTTTTAATTCTTATTAACATTATTTTGTTTATTTGTTAGTCATAACTGAGTCATATCACTACAACCAGCTATATAAAACCTTGTAGCTTAAAAAAAAGAACCTGGAGTTTACTCTGCTCAGAGTACATATTTAATATCAGTTCTACCAATTCCTTGTTTTGTAAGAGCGTACATTTATTTTTTAGAACATTTTAAACATTTTTTCTGGGTATGTCTCTTCACTTGAGTTTTTTTTTTTTTTTAAAGATTTTATTTATTTGACAGAGAGAAACACAGCGAGAGAGGGAACACAAACAGAGGGAACGGTAGGGGGAGAAGCAGGCTTCCTGCAGAGCAGGGAGCCTGATGCGGGGCTCGATCCCAGGCCCCTGGGATCTGACCTGGGCCGAAGGCAGACGCTTAACGACTGAGCCACCCAGGTGCCCCCACTTGATTTGTTTTTAATCCTAGGTGTTTCTTAAAAATGTCTTTATATTTTCCCTTAATGTTAGAATTTTTAAAAATCAGGCATGTATAAATAATCAAAAAGTACTTTTATATTTAATATGGAGTATGAAATTAATTTTAATATATACTTAATATACATTTATTTCATTTAAATTATTATCTGATAATACTCACTTTAAAGTAATTAGGTATAGTAACATTGTATTATCTGGTTTTTGTGCACTAATTTTTCATCCACATTATTTATCTTTGCTGTTTGATTATAATTTATTTTAGTAAATTTTTCTACTCTATTTTTCTACATCTTAGAGCTGTAGTCTAGTGGATTTATACAGTGGTTTATGAGTATTGCTGCTTCAGAAGATTCAGCTTTTTGACAATGACTTTTGTATAGCTATATTAAGTAATAGCATAGAATTGGATAATCTAAGTCATTCTATCTTATACTTTTCAAGAAACTCATCATTCACTAAGCATCTCAGTTATTTGACATCTTGAGAGGATTAATAATTGTGTCGACTTATTTAAACTGTTTCATGAATTAACTCAAATAAAAGACAATACATGAAGGAAAACTTAAAAGAAAAAAAAATCCCACAAGTGCAACACAAAAAGTTATTTCATAGAAATAAAATATTTATAGAGTACAGTTGAAAGGAATCATAACTAATTTCTTAGTCAACTTCTAAGAACTAGATTTGTGGCAAGTTTAATATTTATCTTCATTTACCTATTTGTTATTTCCAAACTTAGACCACCCTCTACTCTGAACCAGGCAGTCCACACTGAGTAAAACAAATTGTATCTGCTACTTTGGTCTTCTTTCTCTCTCTTTTAAAAAAAAAAATTCATTTATTTATTTTAGAGAGAGAGAGAGAGCTTAGGCTCAAGCAAAGGGGTGGGAGGGGGAATGGGCAGAGGGAGAGTGAGAGAAGCAGGCTCCCTGCTAAGTGGGAGACTGACCTGGGGCTCAATCTCAGGAATCTGAGGTCATGACCTGAGATGAAAATCAAGGGTCAATGGAAACCAGTATTCATGATGGATGATGCAGCATCTTGAGTCATGATATAATCAACATCAGAATAAAATAAATGCTAAAAGAAATTGAAGAGGCAAGAAGATCTATATTCTAGCTTCAAAAGTTCCCAAGTACCACGACGTTATAAGTAATAACATTAGTACCCCTTTGTTCATGATGGGAGAGAACACATTTAACAAAAAGTAACATGAAGAGCTGTTTCCTGGATCTGGGGAGTAAAAGATAGTAAAGATAATTCCTCTATGTTACGATGAATCTTCGTGAGCATTGACAAGACAGTAAGTCCATACTTAAATACTTAAATCCATTATTCTAAATTTGCATCAAAAAAAATTCTATGTCACATGGATGCATAAATCTTGTAATACATTTTTGTAAGAATTGTTCAGAAAAACAGGAGCCATGCAAAAATATTTGCCTAGGGACAACATCTTAGAATAAATCCTATACCATGTTAGGAAGATAGTTATATTAAAAATAAGGAAAAATAATTCCTACTTTGCATCCTGCATGAAAGCCTATTTTACATCAATTACATATTTCATATTTTTGGACACAAAAATGCCTCTGTGAATCTAAGACAAGAAAGACTTTAAAAAAACAATATTAATATTGTGTGATGGCCCAGTTGGATGAAAATCACCCATATGCTAATTCAATTGTTTATATTAATTTTTTCAAAAGTCCTTCTTGTCCCATATTCGTAATGATACTTGTATTGAAACAGTAATGTATATCTTCTTGCCCCTTTAGTTCCTTTTAACATTTATTTAATGCTGATGCTGTACACATCATTATTTATGGTGCTGCATCATCCACCATAAATAAGGGTTCCCAATGACTCTTCCAAATGTTGTTACTGTGCTTTCTTAATGATCATTGCAAATACATGTTTTATCTTTCCAGGTAATCAAAGATTGACAGATATTACGTTGAATATCCAACATTATGTTTTAAGGTAAATACAACAGATACTGGTGCTCTATCCATATCTCCTAGTTACTTACAGTGTTTACATTATTTTGAATTTTGTGGGCCTGCTTGTCTATCAGTTGTCAGCACCTGTGCCTCTTTACATAAGGGCTTTCTCTTGTCAAAGGAGAATGTGCTCTCTGTGTGAATTAAAAGCCAGACCTCAGGAAAATAGAGATACTTCCCCATCAGCCCAATCAGCGAGTGACAGAAGCTGTATATAATCTGGCAGCTCCATTATTCATTTGGTAGAATGTTGAGGTGTTTTTTTCCATACTACTTCCTAAATACCATAACTTGATTGATAATGTACTTTTTGCTGAATTTTTTTGCCTTTGTATATCAATTCTAATGATTGAAATCTATGTATTATTCCCTATCAATATTTCTATGATATTTTATTCTATAAATACCAACATTTACCTTTTTGTCTCAGGTCTGTTTCTGGGGAAAACATATATAAGACAGATGATACCATCTGTGGTCCTAGGAAGCAAAGCCTCAGGATTGAGTTCCAGAATTTGATCACTTTTCAGGCAGATTAAAGCCAAAGACACTGTTTTTAGTAGTAAGAAGATAATAATGTTCTCTGGCATGGTGATTTGAAACAGGGTGGGTAAAAGAGGATGCATGGGTCGGTCTTATTTAGAATCTCTAACGTTTGAAAATTACAAGAGGAGATTAAGTAATAAGAAAGATAGAAGTTTTTTACTAAGTGCTATTGATTCCCTGAAAGAAACCACAAGCAAGCAAACAAACAAACAAACAAACAAGCAAACAGGATTTGGTCAGCCATCTATGAACTCAGAGCACAACGTGAAAGTCACAAGGCTTCTATCAGTGAGGTTTTTATCTCCTGCAGCCACAAGGCAGACTGTGCAGAAAACCTACCTATAATCTGATTGTGAGAATTTGTTGGTTTGCACACTTGGGAACTTCTTGAGTGAAGTCTGAAACTACAACTCCCCTGGACCCTGCCCTGACCACCACCACTCTGACACCTCCCCTCATGTGGAAGGTAGGGAGATCTAGGTTGGTTAGGGACAGGTTTCATAAGCAAGGGAACTTACATACGAGGCTTGTCTTGGGTGGCCACAAGACCAATAGAGCTCTTCCCCTACCTGCCAGATTCTTAAAAGTTTATGTAGAAGTTTTAACTGAGTTAAGTCATGTATTCAGTCCAGATGGTCTCAACAACACATTGCTCTTTCAAGACCATGTCCTTTAAAACAGCTCCCACTGTGGGAATGGTGAACAGAATGTACATTCCAAGGATAGCAGAGGGTGTGAGGAGCCTCCTATTACTCAGGCCTAGTTTGTAGATCAACCAGCAGTCACATTTTCTTGATGACCTCTTCCAACAAAATTAACAGGAAAAACTGCATTTGTACACCAATATATTTTTTATGCATAAGTAATGACACGGATAAGGAAGGAGTGATCCCTGAAACAGGGACACCTCAGGGGATGCACTTGAGAATCTTGAAACCCTAGATTTCCACAAATCCTCTAGGCTGGGGTAAGTAGCTTTCTTGCTCTTGCTAGAGGATATCAAAATACCTCTGATTGGAGACCATCAAAGTTGTTACCAAAAGTAACATCTGGGGTGACTGGGTGGCTCAGTGGGTTAAAGCCTCTGTCTTTAGCTCAGGTCGTGATCTCAGGGTCCTGGGATCGAGCCCCGCATCAGGCTCTCCGCTCAGCAGGGAGCCTGCTTCCCCTTCTCTCTCTGCCTGCCTCTCTGCCTACTTGTGGTCTCTCTCTCTGTCAAATAAATAAATAAAATCTTTAAAAAAAAAAAAAAAGTAACATCTGAGGCATATGACTTGTCTTCCTCAATATCTGACCTGAACTTCCATTGTATTACTTCTACAGAAATCATTAGGGCCAACTCAACTACAGAACAACAATGGTGCCACAACCAGGTCTCACACCCCTCAGGTTTAAAGGATCTGGGATGCTCTATAAGTCAAGCAACTGAAATTGGCAACTAACTAAAAGACGAAGGATATCCAAAGTAGATGGTGGAGGGAAGATAATAAATACCAGTTGCATCTTAGGGTCCAAAACAGCAGTTACTATAGCGTGTATGACTAAATCTTTTAATGTAGATCTGTCTTTTAGAGAATGTCACTAGCAGTCACCTTGGGAAATCAGTGATAAGATAGAATGAACTTAACATGGCTATGAATGTATCAGTGCCCTTCCTATATCAACTTGACACATCATTTCCATGCACATCGGCTCAATTTTCAGTAGCAAGCAACTGTATCTTTGCATCTTTGGCAGAGAACATATCAATCAAGTTTGAACCAAAGAAGCAGAGGCAGAATCAGTATATATCAACATGTGTGTGTGTGTGTGTGTGTGTGTGTGTGTGTGTGTGTGTGTGTGTGTGTCTCCAGCATTGGCATGGCTTACACAATTGCAAGAGTGAGCAAAGCAAGTCTGAAATCCATAGGGCAGGCAGAGTTGGGAAAGGGAGCACATGAACAAGAGTTGAAGCCCTTGCGTACCGGCAGAATTTCTTCTGTCTCTCAGGGAAGCCTCAGGCCCACATGTAAAGTCAGGATCAGACAGATTATCCAGGATAATCTTTACTTAAAGTCAATGAAGAGGCACTTTAATTACATCTGCAAAATCCCTTAACAGCAGGACTTAGATTAATGTTTCACTGAGTAAGTGGGGACTAGAGTCTAGTCAAGTTGACATATCAAAAATGTCCTAACAGAGGGTTAGGTTCTCTCCTGGAAAGAGGATACTCTCTCTCCCCACCTGAGGCCAGGCTAGCAGAGCCAGGGGATTAACTGGCCCCTTCCAAACAGCCCTCAGCCAAAGATGAATGAGTGTAGGTGGGAAGTAGCCCAGCTCTCCAGCCCTTTGAGCAGACTTACTCTAGGATCTGTATCCTACACGGGTTCCCCCGGTTTCTGAGTGGGATTTAGTTCCTGTTCCCTACAGATATAGTAGTTTGATAATCTACTCTTTAATGACAATTCCTAGTTTTCTACTGGTATCTCTTATGATCTTATGATATAGGATCTCTTATCATCTTCCAAATAAACTAATTTCTTTGGAAACCTTGCCTCCAGGTTAACTCTGAGGGAAGGTGGGGTGCCTGTGTGGCTCAGTGGGTTAAAGCCTCTCCCTTCTGCTCAGGTCATGATCTCAGGGTCCAGGGATGGAGCCCCGCATCTGGCTCTCTGCTCAGCAGGGAGCCTGCTTCCCCCTCTCTCTCTGCCTACTTGTGATCTCTGTCAAATAAATAAATAAAATCTTAAAAAAAAAAAGTCTCTGAGGGAAGGCAAACAAAGACAATAAGTGATACATTACATTACTGTTTAAGCAGTTGAGAAAGTATTATGCTTATTTTAAATTTTCTTACATCATATTTAATTGTTGCTACCTTTATGAAAAAAGGATAGTTCATAGAATCAGAAATATCAAATGGAAATTTTTGAAAGTATCTTAAATCAAGACAATATACATTTTGAATACAAAATTATCATACCTTTTTATTCATCCTTCCATGACTAGATTAATAATGTGAGTGCACATATACTGAACATGATTGATTTTCTGAGCTGCTATGCTCTAGTTTGAGAAGAATGTATGTATCAGGGAAAGAGAGACTTTGATGGCTAAGCAGGACTTTTACTGTAAATGCTATATTTACATATTTACATGGCCAATCCAACTTATAAGGTTCTGTCATAACTATTTACATGTTTTTGCTATCTGAAATATTGAACTGGCCATGAGAGTAGGATGAGAAGAAGTGCATAGGAATAGGTGCTTTGATATGGCTGACTAGTAAAAATTGGTTAATTTTCTATTAACAAGTAAGATATTTCTCTAAAAACTTACAAATAACTGATAATATTCTTGATCTTCTAGGTATGTGATATTAATCAGTAATGTGGATTTAAGTTCAAGTGCACCTTTATTAAAACATTTTTGAACCGCTGAAGATTTCATTGCATTATAAAAACATTTTTATTTCCTTAAATGTGAAATCTAGTCTACTTTCTCTGAAAATTATTCTACCCCCCCCAATCTACTGCCTGTGGAAAAAATGTAAGTTATTGCTACATATTAAATGAAGATTAAGAAAAATTCAAGACATCTTTTTAGTTCGTTTTCATTATTGTGTCTGCTAATACAATAACCAGTCATAACCAGTATGACTACAGGTTAGATTATTAAAAAGTGCATGTTTGAGATTATTAAAGTATTTCCAGCAAAATAAAGCAATTTTCCTGCATTTGCCTTAGTAAATTATGGGTTGTTTAATGGATTGTTTCAGAATAAGAAATAAAAATTATTTCTTGGAGCAATTTAATTTGTTCAATCGATTAGTATTTTTCATGATATCATTATGCTTAGAAAAAACTATCTATTAAGGTTAGAGAAATAAAAATACCAAAAACCAGTATTATAGATATTTTAAGACTTTTTAAAAACAACTACATAGGCTTTGGAACCCATGCCATTATTTATATGTTTATATACTTGTATTTTCATTAGAATAACATCTGCTTTGTGAAAATAATACCCATGTTTGAGAATAATTCAATAGACACTGTGTCTGAGACTCTTAAAGACAAGTGTGAAATTGTTTTATCTTCATTTTCTGGAGCTCTGGACAGCTGATTGAGACAGTACAGAGAGCATCTGCTGGAGGGGTAACTCCTGGGATACTTGTCAAATTGTGCTCAGGAATAACTGAGACACAAAAGAAAGAGTGCTTCTAATCACGTTGCGTTTAGAATGTTGTTCAAATCGGGAAACTATGTAATTCAGAACTAAATAGCTTTGCATGACATTTTAGAATTTTTAATTAACAGATTATTCTATTGGCTCATATATTTCTCTCCAGGTGACTAAAATGGATTTTCACCTGGGCTTTGTTTCCATATGTCAAGAATTTTTTGAATAAATAAGGAATACATTGATGTATTAATTCTGATTCCATAGGCAGACTGCTATACCAAGGGCAGAAGACTAAAAGTCATTCCACTATGCTGTGTTTTCTGTCCTTTTTTTTTAAGTACAGTGCTAGTGATTTTGTTTTGTCTGTATGTTACACTAATTTTCAGTGACTAAAAATCATGCATACCTTATAAAGTGATTTTTTTAAAGAAAAAATTGAGGGATTTAGGCCGTATAAAATTCTTAAAAAATTAAAGCATCATCAATTTTTTTCAAGTTTATGCATATTTGGTCATCTTCTATCATTATCATTGTCATCTCTTTCATGGATAGAACTCTTTCTTCACATAAATGTTTGGAAATAGAGGTTCATGCACTACAGAAGAAACCTGCAGAGTGCCAAATTGAAACAGATACTTGCTTTTGCTATTATGAGATCTGTTGCTGACTAAATGCCTGGAAATAAAAAGAATTCAATATAAAAAGACTGTAATAAATTAAAGACGATTAATTAACAGGTATGATAGAAATCCCCTCAAGAATACAATAAATGTGAATGCCGAGTATCTCAGATTGCTGACAGCAAGATGTACGATTAGCACTTTCCCCCCTCTATTCTTTCTTCACCCCATGCTTGTTGGGACTATTAATGAGAAGATAAAATGATGAAGGGATGCAGAATATACCACTCTAGTATAAAAATTATTTTGAGCTGAAGACACTTGAGATTCAACAGATTTTCAGTAGAAAGGTTTTGTTTCAACACTTTACCTGCCTTAAAGTAGAGCCTTCCAAAAATAAAATTCAACCTCCATAAATCTCCCTTCAAGGGAAATTGACTCCTCTCACTGGAAAGGAGAAGTCAGCACCTGGATGAGAAATCACATAAACAAGCATGGTCACAACACTGGCGCACTTCCCCTAGAAGTTCCTAAAAGTCATTTATTTTTTTTTTAAGTGACCTTTCTTCCCCTGTCCCTTTCCTATTAAGAGGGTATATAAACTCTAACTTCTGGCCACTTTTATGAGCCACTTTCCTTGTGAGCTTCCACAAACCTATGTGAATAAGCAGTCCTTTCTCCCATTAATTTGTATTTTATCAGTTTAATTTATGGGCCACGATTACTAATCCTAAAGTTTTTCCTCTGCAACAAATGAAAATGACAATAAAGTAATTAATACTATACTAAACTCCAGCTTCTGTTTTTTGTTTTTTTTTAATTTTTATTTATTTGACAGAGAGAGAGATAACAAGTAGGCAGAGAGGCAGGCAGAGAGAAGGGGAAGCAGGCTCCCTGCTGAGCAGAGACCCCCCCCATGCGGGACTCAATCCCAGGACCCTGAGATCATGACCTGAGCTAAGGGCAAAGGCTTTAACTCCTGAGCCACTCAGGCGCATCAGCCAGTTTCTGTTTCTTTATTTTTCTCTTCATTTTGAGGTTTTTCTATTCCCTAATTTAATATGCTTAAAACTGATCTTTTCCTTTTTTTTTCTTTTTTTAATATTTTATTTATTTATTTGATAAAGACACAGTGAGAGAGGGAACACAAGCAGGGGGAGTGGGAGAGGGAAAAGCAGGCTTCCTGCTGAGCAGGGAGCCCGATGTGGGGCTTGATCCCAGGATCCTGGGATCATGAACTGAGCTGAAGGCAAACACTCAACGACTGAGCCACCCAGATGCCCCTCCTTCTTTAAAAAAAAAAAATTATAGGAGCACCTGGGTGGCTCAGTGGGTTAAAGCCTCTGCCTTCAACTCAGGTCATGATCTTGGGGTCCTGGGATTGAGCCCCATATCGGGCTCTCTGCTCCTCAGGGAGCCTGCTTCCCCCTCTCTCTCTGCCTGCCTCTCTGCCTACTTGTGATCTCTTTCTTTCTATCAAATAAATAAACGAAATCTTAATAAAATAAAAAAACGATTTATTTATATATTTGAGAGACAGTGAGAGTGCATATGGAGCGGGGTGGGAAGAGGGAGAGGGAGAGAATCCTCAAGCAGACTCCCCCTAGGACCCTGAGGTCATGACCTCTGAAATCAAGAGTTGGAAGCTTAATTGACTAAGCCACTCGGGTGCCCCAAACTGAGCCTTTTTTTTTTTTTATTTTTTAAATTTCTTTCTTTCTTACACTTTGTTTGCTTCCTCATCATCATCCTAAAATCATTTCATGACATCTGCTAAGAGCTCACTTTTCGTTCACATCACCTGCAGTGGAATGAAATGCTTTGTCAGAGTGTGTTCCCACGGATTTCTGTGGCAGCAACATTCAGTGGCTGAGAATGGAAGACAAAGGCAGTGCAATTCACGTGTCTCCTCGAGGGCATCTTCTCATCTGGACACAGATGTGAATGATTTGCATGTGTTTTATGGCCGCTTGAATTTGCATTATTTCGCGTGTGTATACCCAGATTGATATATTCACTCGAGGGACCAGAGCTGGAACAAATGATTTCTAAAATTAGATGTTTCTGAATAGACTCAATATTTAAAATAGTATTCTCCATTACTTTAATAAAGAACATGTATTTTCGATTAACATATTTAAAGCATTAACACAAGTGATATAAGAAATAGACTACATTTGGCTTAATCACTCAGAGTTACTGTAAAAATAGTTTTTACCTATGGCTAGATAATAGATACTTGCAAGTCATCTGCAGTGATCATTGCCTTATCATTGGTGCTACAGCCCAGAACATGGTATCATATTAGATAAATGACAATTAACGCAAATTTCCCTTGCAAATTCATGCTTCATTTCTCTGGCTAAAGAAAATATGACACCAATTGCCAGTGTGGTTATAGTTGTTGTACTTATTGCTTAAAGAGATTCTCTCTACTTAGCATTTTCTGTGCAGCCATGTATGAAATTAACCTGTGAGGTTACTTTGGGGGAATTTTTCTTTTCTAGTTGATGTAATGTGAGTGAAGGGAAAGAGGACTGAGCAATGATCTTTATGTTCCATTTGCAGGATGAGTCTACAAACCATTTCCTTAGACAAATCTGTTCAAACTCCTAATTAAAATTGTCTTGGACTGACAGTTTTCAGAAGTCACCTAAATGACCATAAATTGCCATATTTCACTTTCTTAAGTGCTAGTATTCATGATAGTATCATCTAATAGGACTTCTATGCAGAAAGAATTCTGATTTAAAAGTAAGCAGGCACAAAGTTCAAATTTTTATACATATATCCTTAAGTGTTTTAATAAACATAAAACAAGGAAAAATTATTCTCTTCCTTTAAAAATGAGTAGAACAGTTAAGATTTTTTTAAAGATTTTATTTATTTGGCAGAGAGAAAGAGATCATGAGTAGGCAAAGAGGCAAGCAGAGAGGCATGAGGAAGCAGGCTCTCTGCTGAGCAGAGAGCCCGATGTGGGGCTCGATCCCAGGACCCTGAGATCATGACCTGAGCCGAAGGCAGAGGCTTTAACCCACTGAGCCACCCAGGTGCCCTGGGTGAGATATGTGAGTCACATTTCATTTCATAGAACAGCACATCAAAATCACTTGGGAGGTCCTCTCTTGAAATGTTGTTACCTCTGGGTTTGGGAATAGCATAGGACAGTGGTGCTCAAGTTTAAAACACGTATAAGAGAAAAATATAATGCTTATTAAAAAATAGATTGCTGAATCCACTCCTAGATATTCTCATTCAGCAGGACTGGAGTGAAGCCTAAGAATTTGCATTTCTGACCTGTTCCCAGGTGATGCCAAGGTTGCTAGTATGACAACAACAATTTGAGAACTACTGGCATAGGGTGGAAAATGTTTTACAGACGATTCTTCTTCTATTAACACTCCTGCAGTTGGAGTTAATTTAGATTTATAAAAAGCAATAAGAAATGAGGCAAAGTTCTATGTATCTACGTCTATATACATTTTCTAAATCCAATTTGAAATAATATATCCCAGAAACTTGTGGCCATTCTTAATATGTCCTGAAACACTAAGCGAAATATAAGTAAAATTAGCTTTTTGATGTAATTTCTCTCTCTCACACACACACATATGCTAAAGGTTTCACACTGGTTATAAGAATATTACTGAATGGCTTCATACTGGTCAGGCTGACATCAAAATTAAATTTGTGAGGTGATGCTATTTGAGGAGGTTGTAAAACTAAGGCCATCTGCAAAGGAAAGGTGGTGGTGTCTACGTAATGATCACTTTATCATAGCAAAGATTATACTGCTATCTCTTTAATAGAAAAATAGCCAATTATGTATTCCAAAATGATTATCTGAGAAGAAAAGATATTAGCATGCTTAGTTAATATTGACTATATAAAACAAAAAGAAAAATAATTTACATCTCTTAAAGTTCTCCAAACATTGGAATCATAAGAAACACTGAATTTTCTACGAACCCTGTTAGTAATTAGTTAACCACACTTACTATGCCTTTACTTAGCTGAATATTTGTAAATAAAACTAAAAATCAATATATAATAGTTATGGTATCATAAACATATGGTAATAAGCTGATTGTTACAGTGTCCTGTTGTACTTCTGGAATCATTAAATGTGAATTCTGACTAATCACCAAATACCACTAAAAATATGTTCTCAACATGCAGATGGATATATTGGATAATTTTTTTCCTACAGCAGTAGGACATCCTACTTACTTCAAAAAATAACGCTTCAGTGTAACCTAATATGGTAAATATCAATTTACCCACTGATAACTAATCAGAATAAAATAAACCAGAAATAAATGAATTTAAATATATCGAAGTGACAATATTTTTACATTTTCCCCAGTTTTATTGAGGTAAAATTGACAAATAAAATTATAATATATTTACAATATAGAATGTGATGATTTCATATTTGCATACATTGTAAAAGCATTTCCCTAATCAAGTTAATTAATACACCCGTCACCTCACATAGTTAACATTTTTGCATGTGAGAACACTTAATATATAAACTCTTAGCAAATTTCAATTATACAATACAGTATTATCAACTATAATTGCCACATTATACATTACATCTTCAGAATTTATTCCTCTTATAACTGAAACCTTGTATCTTTTTTATACTATCTCCATCTCCCCTACACTGTCCCTGGCAACCATGATTTTATTCTCTGTTTCTATGAGTTTGTCCAGTATTCCTGGATGATAAGACACTGACATCAGCCAGATTTTCAAAGGCAATAATGACACGACCTACCAGCAGAAACTTCTCAGAGGTTCTCTTCAGATTTAGGCTGTAGATGTTATCATTTTTTCTTCTGTGGACATTCTGTTCCATTTGAAGTCAAGGTTGATGCCACCCAAGCGGGTTCCTGCTACAAGGAATTTAAGGCCATTCTCTTCCTTCATTTGCGAGACATCAGGGGTTCCAGACATTGTCAAAGTTTCCCTTTAAGTTATGACAGGAATGTAGAACAATATTGTATGAACCCCTCCTGGGGTAGTGCAAAAAGACTCATGTTTTTCTTAATAACATTTTTCCTCCTCTGGCTTACTTTATTAAGAATACAGTATATAATACATATAAAATACAGCATATGTGTTAGTCAACTATTTATGTTATCAGTAAGGCTTCTGATCAATCATAGGCTATTAGTAGTCAAATTTGGGGGGAGTCAAAAGTTATATGCAGATTTTCAACTATGTGGCGGGGAGTTAGCACCCCTAGTTCTCATGTTGTTCAAGTGTCAACTCTATAGATGTTTTACCACCTTGGTTAAATTTATTTTTATTTATACTTATTATAAGTGTATTATTCTTTCTCATGCTACTGTAAGTGGTATTGTTTTCTTAATTTTTCTTTTTACTATATAGAAACACAACTAATTTTTGTGCATTGATTCTGTATCATACAAATTTTTTAAATTCATTTATTATTTCTAATAGTTTTTTGGTGGAGTCTTTAGGGTTTTCTATGTATAAGAGCATACCATCTGCTAACAGAGACATATTCTTCCTTTCTGATTTGGATGCCTTTTTTTTTTTTTTTGGTCCTTGACTAACTGTTCTGGCTAAACCTTCCAGTACTATGTTGAATTGAAGTAGCAAGAGTAGGCATCCTTATCTTGTTCCAGACTTTTCTCACCTTAAAAAGCATTTCACTGTTTAGTGTGATGTTATTATGGGTTTGTCATATATGACTTTTATTATGGTTGAGTTACATTCCACCCACACCAAATTTGTTGAGTTTTAATAAGATGTTGAATTTTTTCAAATGCTTTTTCTCTATTGAGATGATCATATGATTTTTGTCATTAATTCTGCTAATGTGATGATTAAATCCCATTTGATTATGGTGTATGATTTTTTTTTTCAGGGCTTAACCTCATGACCCTGAGATCAAGACCTGAGCTGAGATCAAGAGTTGATCTTGGGGCGCCTGGGTGGCTCAGTGAATTGAAGCCTCTGCCTTTGGCTCAGGTCATGGTCTCAGGGTCCTAGGATTGAGCCCCGCATCAGGCTCTCTGCTCTGCAGAGAGCCTGCTTCCTCCTCTCTGTCTGCCTGCTTCTCTGCCTACTTGTGATCTCTCTCTCTGTCAAATACATAATTAAAATCTTAAAAAAAAAAAAAAGAGTTGGATGCTTAACTGACTGAACAACCCAGGTGCCCCTATAGTATATGATCTTTTTAATGTACTGTTGATTTTTTGTTGTTGTGGATAATATTTTGTTGAGGATTTTTTCATCTTTGTTGGTCAAGCATCTTGCCCTGTAGTTGTCTTTTCTTATAGTGTCCTTGTCTGGTTTTGGTATCAGGGTGATGCTGGCTTCATAAAATGAGTTTGGAAGTGTGCCTCCCTTCTTGAGTTTTGTGGAAGAATTTGAGAATTCTTGTTATTAATTTTTTTAATCATTTGGTAGAACTCACCAGTACTGTCATCTCTTTGTGGGATTTTCTTTTTTGACAAGTTTTTGATTCCTGCTTCAAACTTCTTACTGGTTTTAGTCCATTTTCTACTTGGAAATCAAGAAATATCTTGTATGACCTTTCACATTCAGGCTATATATGTTCTTAAAGCTAGCTGGTACCAGTCTCTTGTAAGCAGCATAGAACTGGGTCTTTTCTTTTTGAAAAATTTTAATCTGTGCAGCCACTTTATATCTTATGATTAGAAAATTTAGTCCATTTATTTTAAAAGTGATTATTGGTAAGTATGAACCTGGAGGGGAGAGCTATGAGAAATGCTCCCATATCTGCTTGGAAACTGCTTCTTTGTTTACTATGGTGCTGCAGCTGAGCCCTGTTGGCTCTCAAAGGTAGATGATTTGGAGAACTACCCCTCATGTGGTAGCCTTAAATTTAGGGTGCTAGATGTATGATATAGCCCTTGAGTTCAGGATTTTCCCCTTCCCCTACCCTCAATTGTAAGACAGTGTGCTGGAGGGTGTGGTTTATGGCAACAGTGTGTCTGTGTTTCTTACCTGTTTTGATACATTACTCCAAATGTAGTAATAAGTCTATTAGTTTCTAGATTACTCTTAGGATTGATTCATGTGTAGCTATACACACACACACACATAGTACATCCATGGGAAGAGGGAAAGTCAGGAATCTATCTACTTATCTATTTATCTTGGTGATGTATATATATATGTATATAAATAGACATAAATCTATTTTTCTATTTATCTTGCCATCTTGGTGATGTCTCCCAAAATGACCATATTTTTATAATACCAAAATGTCTCTGCTTCAAAATATGTGACTCCTATTAAAAGATTTCATTATTTTACTTCATTTTATTTTGCATTTGCATATATTTTGGTTTTTTATTACTTAGTTAGGAGTCCTAATTT
The DNA here is from genome assembly GCA_028646535.1 of Procyon lotor. Classification (NCBI taxonomy): domain Eukaryota; kingdom Metazoa; phylum Chordata; class Mammalia; order Carnivora; family Procyonidae; genus Procyon; species Procyon lotor. The sequence continues at coordinate 41,079,189 of CM053605.1, forward strand.
TAGAGACCCACACAGGTCAAGTTTTTTTGAAAATTCAAATTATCATGCTCTTGTTCATTTGACACTCTATGCAGCTTTAATAATTTTATACATATGCATAATCTATTTTCTGGCAACTGAATCATCTCTGAAATTATATCTTCCTTTTTCCTCAACTGTAAGGCATCATTTTCTTTAGAATCTGCAGATGTCATCAAATTAAAGAAAATATGGCTTTGTTACCACAGAACACTTAAAGCCGGTTTCAAAATGTTACTCCTGGTGCTGTGCAAATTGCCAAAATATAAATTCATTTTGTTTAATATGTTATCAGCTTAACAGATGGTATTCATGTGTGGGCATCCAAAAGACCATAGATGAGCATCAAGTATGTATGTCTGAAAGTAGAACTTCAGGCCAAGAATGCTGAGGCTGTTATCCTTTTTGAATATCTGTACCTCAGTGTCAATGACTTTGTGAAATCAGGAGCAATAAAGAGGTGAATGAAATCCTTCATAATAAGCATCATAATATGGAAAATCTGCAACTGATCTTGCATTTTTCACCTCATAATTTTTAAAGCATTTTTTTAAAAAATCTTAGTTTAAGTGGAACTTGTTCACATAAGACAAATGATTGTATTGAAAAAGGAATTGAATCACATTTCATATGTGCCATTTAAGTCTTGTAAGACAATTTTCAAAAAAGATATAAAAATATTGGGTTTTGTTGCCTGTATATTTGTGAATTATAGATTTTTAGAAAACAAAGCAGAGGGGCTCCTGGGAGGCTCAGTTGGCTGAGCTTCCGACTCTTAATTTCAGCTCAGGTCATGATCTCAGGGTTGTGAGATCAAGCCCTGCATCAGACCCTGTACTGAGCACAGTATCTGCTTAAGATTCTCCCTCTAACTCTACTCCTTCCCTCACTTGCATGTGTGCACTCTTGTTCTCTTAAATAAGTCAATAAAATCTTTAAAAACACAACACAAAGAGCGTATATTGAGTATAGAGTTTTATAAAAATCATTTTCAAGCTAGCTTGAAAGTGGAACTCTCAGCTTCTGCTTTTTATAAATGAGGAAATCTGAAGCACACAAATGCTAAGAAAATTCTCAAGGTCTTCTGTGAATTAGAGTAGTCCTGAGGCTAACACTTGGTTTAGGACTCCCGAAGTAATATTTTTCCCATTATTACTTGAATGGCTAAAAAATATTTTGTGGACCTCTACTTATACGGTTTCTGCAGATAGCAGCTGGAAACAATCCATTACAATATAGGGAATTAAAGATAAGTACAAGTTAAGAGACACAATTTCTCACTGGATTAAAAGTCATGGCCATGGATCCACAGTGATTTGGGTCATATCACACCATTGCCACACAGCAGTGGGCTATGTGGGCTAAACTTGAAATTATTATCTCCATTTCATAGATAAGGAAACTAGAGGTTTGAAGTTAAATAATTTACCCAAGGTCATACAACTAGTAATTGCTGGGGCCATAATTTGAACAGAGAAATAACCAACTTCAAAGATTATGCTGCACCATCTGCTCTACCAACTACAAGACTGGCCTTCCCTCTAGTTCACTTCAAGCTATTTATATCAATCCAGGGAACCTATTGAGCCCTGGCCTACAAGCTATTCTAAGTAGATTTGCCTGGTTCATGTCCCAGATTGTGCCAGATGCAGAGGTTCAAGGCCAGAAACCACACAGAAATGGGGATGAACATTTCTCAAATCATGCTGCTTTTGTTTTCAGTTATATTAAAGCCATTCAGTTCTCTGCTCAAGGTCTAGAATTAACAGGCACCATAGAATGAAGTTGATAATGTAGTATTCAAAGAAACGTGGAAACCTCCATGCAAAAAGTATGGGAGAGTATAATAACATGCTATAATTCCATAACCACAAAACCAGGATAAATGGGGTTTTTAAAGGTTGATCTTTCCTAAAAGAAATTTCCATAACTGTTTACAGTATTTCAGAAAAGTATTAAGGGATAACCATTTTTGTCCAAGTAAATGTGTAAATATAGTTTTTATAATAATGCTACCTAAATCATGTTAAAAACTATAAAAAATATTTTGTGAAGAGATTACATACAGAGAAATTTATTGATTACTGTAATATAATTTAAAAAGTTTTATTGCAGCTTTATCTATAAGGGAAATACTTTGGAAAAACTGTTCTTGAATTAGAAAATGGATAGATAAAGAAATCTCTTTTTTATAATTATCTATGATAATGTACATAAATGAACTAGAACAAAATTTATTGATATTCACAAATTATAGAAATCAAAAAGTGATTATTACCACTCAAATACCAAAAGTACTATGTACTTTGATGTATGTATAAATACATAAATAACAGATATAATGACATACTTCAGAATAATACATAATAAAAAAGAATAATACATAACAAATTTTAAAAATTTTTCATCACTTTTGGGGGAAGAAAGTGAAGTAGGATGATGACAGAATACTATGGCAAGTAAATTATATTCATAATATTATACTATTTAATACAAATTAATGTAAACTGTATTCATAATATACTCTTTAATATAAACTAATACAAAGCAAATATGACAAAATTTTAACATTGACTACATCTAGATATATTATACTAGTATATTATTATCTTATTTTTTGGTTTCATATACTTTTTCTATAAGTGTGATTCTTCAAAAATATATTAAAAATATTACTTACAATCAGGTAATATATATCTATACTTAAAGTTTTCAATATTATTTTGCTTCAGTGATTTTTTAAAAAATGTACTCTAATAAATTTTACTCCTCAACTTTCCCTGATTTTCTGTATCTGAAAAATGTAAGAGAAATTTTGTATAAATTCCCTGAAGAAATCCTACAGTTTCTTCACCAGCCAGAATTCCTTTTAGTCTGAATTCCCCAGATAATTTCCCCTGCACTTTATTTTGCGTTTCCTGTGTACCAGTCATTTTTATAGCAGCAGTATTCATTACGCTGATCCCTGACCATGTTATAACACAGTTTTTTTTTTTTTTTTAAAGCAGTTTGTGTTGGCATGCAGGCAAACAACAGAAGGGAATTCTCTTGGGCTCTTCTTTCTATTCCCTCCCAGTACATGAAAATAAAAATTTCCCACCTTTTTATAAATACCTTTACTAGGACCCAGAGGAAGAGGTATTAGATTGTTTTTTAACTCCAAAGGGCAGAATTAGGGCCGATGGTTGTAAGTTTTATGGAAACACTTTTTTGGTCATTATAAGAAAAAGTTTTTTGCAATTTTATGACAGATTGTAATTGGTTTTCATTTGAAGCATTCAAGATTCTATTGTTAAGAAGGAGATGGAATGACAGCTCCTCTCCCCAACATTAACCTCCCCACATTCTCACAAAGACCTACTTCTGGGATGGTGTAGAAGTTACTTTTGCATTGTGTCAGAGACTGGGCACAATATTTTCCCAGGTGCTTTTAAATATATAGTTCATTTTGTATGAGAGCCTATGCACTCTGAGAAACAAACTGAGGGTTTTGGAAGGGAAGAGTTTAGGGGGATGGGTGGTGGGTATTGAGGAGGGCATGTTTTGCATGGAACACTGGGTGTGGTGCATAAACAATGAGTCTTGGAACACTGAAAAAAAAAAATATATATATGGTCTGTTTTGCAAACAAAAACATTAGACACCAAAACAATTGTTCATTTCCAGCAATGTAAGAAAATAACACTAATTAATAAAGGCTTTTTTGTATACTAACTTGATTTAATTTTAGAAAAATACATCACTTTGTATTTTTGGAAACTACCTATTTTTCAATTTTGCAGCACTTAAAGACAATGTATATCATTGCTACCTTGTTTTAAAAAAATAGTCTTGTTTATTTTGAATGATTGACAACCTATTACTTAAATTAATTAGCATTCTTATCACTAATCTCTATTAACCAGTTCTAAATCAGTTTGTTTGTAACAACGTGGAAGAAAGAGTTCCATGCGTTTTTTTTTTCTTTTGTCTTCTCATTTCAGTTGATGGTTTGAATTTATCCTCAATGACTCTAGAATATGTTTATTTCTAGTTCAATTTTGTGTCTTGGATAATGCCTTCTGTCATATTTTTATTTGTCAGGCTTTCAGATTATCTTTATAAGTGAAGGATATAATTATATTCTTGGATAATTATATCCAATTTATAACTTAATTAATGTGTGGGAAATAAACTGAGCACAGAGGCACAAAACTGACTGCAAGTCCCAGATCTCCCATTAGCTAGCTGGAACGTGGACAAGTTCCTAAAGTTCTCTAATCCTCAGTGTCCTTGTAGAAAGAACTAGGGGCGCCTGAGTGGCTCAGTGGGTTAAAGCCTCTGCTTTTGGCTCAGGTCATGATCTCAGGGTCCTCGGATCAAGCCCCACATCGGGCTCTCTGTTCAGCAGGGAGCCTGCTTCCCCTTTCTGCCTGCCTCTCTGCCTACTTGTGATCTCCCTCTCTCTCTCTGTCAAATAAATATATAAAATCTTTAAAAAAAAAAAAAAGAAGAAAGAAACAGAACTAGTTCTTGTACCCATCTTATAGAACTGTTGAGTAGATTAAATATGATTAATGCATGCATGGCCACTGACTAGGCTAGATATAAAGTTTGGGAAATAAAGTTTATCTCACTATTTCTTGGTCATCCAAATGGGCTCATCAAATAAAGTACACTGAACATATAGGCTATTAAGACAGAGTTTAATATATTGAGACTATATAGCATACAGGAAAAAGTAAAGAGATCAACTTTGTACTCTACCTAATGTACATTCCATGATATTAACCTTGAATATCTTCCTGCTTATGTATCCTGTCTCTAGATAAATATAGATAGTGATGTACACACTACAGTAGAGCTTCCCTGTGAATTTGGAATACTGAAGGAAACAGAGTAAAACTGGGTCTTGAAACACCATCTGAGCAAGCAGGATGGTCACCAGATCGTGCAACCATGAATCAGTCTGTTTATGTTTGCTCTCCCTTATATCACCAGAACTTGAGACCTGTTCCATACAGGTTCTTTATTCTTTCTTAATTGTTTTCTTATAGTCAAGATTTCTCATTAGAAGTAGAAAAATGAATAAAAGGAGTATTTTTTGTTTATTTCTATGGTTTTCTTCTTGCATCGAATACAATCTAATATATTTAAATAAAAAGGGAAATTGCTTCTTTTCATATACAAACTTTTCACAACTTTCTTCTTTGAAAACACTGCATTCCAGATTCCTAAATATTTTCAAAATCCTTATGACGTACACTTCTCTTCCTATTAAATAGTAATTAGTAATATTCTATGCATAAGGATCTAACACAAAGTCAAAAAGAGTGGGCTAGCATCATAAGCAAAGCAAAAATTTCTTCTATATATATTATTATACCATATGTTAAATTGATGAATTTTACTTTGTATATCAATACTAAGATTTACCTTTGGGTTTGATCCTTGGTGACTGAAAGTTCACATACAATAAGAACCCATAGTAAATCTTTTATCAGAAAGAAATATGGTATTACTCCTTACTAGTGCTCTTGGATTTAACCTAGACATCCCACCCTATCCCATCCAAATCCCATCATTTCTCCAGCTTATCCAAACCTTTTCTATAGGCTCCCCACTTAACACAGAGTTTAACAATGGCCCTATAGGTTACTGATTCTTGATCATCAGGATCCTTCAGATTCAAAAGTTCTTATTAATACAACTATGGAAATACTTTTGGTAGAGCTGCCTTAAAAAATGCATACATAAGAACTTTCACTAATATATCTTTCCCCAAACCTTCCAAAAGTCTTAATTCAGCCATTATACTTTTAAGGGCTACAAATTTCTATGTATATCTCAACATCTTTCTTCCCTGGCTAAACCTTAACACCTTAGATTGTAGTCTTTGCTGTATCCTGTAGAGTTTTTATGCTATTAAGTTCAAGTTCAAGCATGCTGATGTTTGAGCCTGCAGTCTCATCAGCTTGGGTCTTGGGTTAATACCCTATTGATCTCTGGATCTCTCCTTCTTAACTTCTGGTTCCCTCTTCTTCCATGACTTCTTCACATATTCTTAACTTCACCTCACATGATATGAAATACATGCCTGTGTCATAAAATAGCTATGCAGAGAGTTGTTGCATAGCTATATCAATTGTTGTATGTTCAATATTCTTTTGCTTGGATGGTTGCATCCAAGCAAAATTGGATGTTGCATCCAATACATCTAACTGCATGCTGTCAGTTAAAGTAATTTTTTATATAGCTTATTGATATTTGAATACATTATATGCAAACATTATTACCTGTTAATTTACCTCTAACTTGTTGAAAGATGGTAAAAATCTTACTGTTTATTTTGTAAGACTTCATCATGCTATTAACCTTCTATTCCTTCAGGCCACTAGAAAAAATTTCCTTAGTTAAATCACTCTTGTAATAATGCCTAAAAATGAAAGCAGTGATTTGTAATATGCCTCACCAAAAGTTCACTAAAAGTGAATTATTTTCTAATGCTTGTGCTTTGCAAATGTGTTCATAAATATGTCCATAAAATATACAAACACTGATTTTTTAGCTAGAGGGTTTTTGGAAAATATTTAAGGAACTCATATAAAATTTGATAATTGAAATATTTTAGTACCCTATTTTATTTGTGTTATGTATAAATACAAAAAGACAAGAAAGAATACAACAAAAAAGCTGAGGTATTCAATATTTACCAATTAAAAAAATAAATCTAACTCTTTTGATTATTGTGACAGTTTTAAAAATAATATCTTCTGTAATGCTTTAAGTGGTTACCATGGTGAATGATCCTTTTACTAATATTCTGTTGATTTAAACTATACATGTACTATTTGAGGAAAATGGTTCTATTTCATTAAATGTCTTTATTTTAAAAAATAAAATACAAATGTTTATGATGATGGTCACGATGACAATTTGAAGAATAACAATTAAGGTCATGAATGATTTCCCTCAGACAATGAATCATTTCACAGCTGTGAAAATTATGGTATATATAGAGCGAAAATATCTGTAAAGCTTTAATTTAATATTCTAAGCCATATTAACAGAGAAAGATTGATTAGAAAGTTTAATGATGTTTGGTTTCAAAAATGGCTTAACTGAGAATTTTTACCACTCATTTTTAAAATTTCAACTCATCTTTAGAAATAATAGTTATTATATTTTCTGCTTGTTCTTTACCAATCATTTGTTTTATGACGTATATCCAAAAAGATAAAAGGACATCTACACTGGGAACTCTAAGTTATTATAGAAGCATGACTTTGGAAAGAAAAGTCATAAATATATAGCTTAAATTAAATGTAAAACAATTTGCCAGAGTTTCACACTAATGCAGTTGAATCATGCTAGTTTCTGAATTAAAAAAAAAAAAAAATCAGGTTTAACACTAAACAAACTAGTGGAATAGAAGGGAGTAAAAGGCAAAAAAATCTTTAGTGGTAACACTTAAATGTCTTTCCTGTTTTGTTTTTTTTTTTTTTTTGACCACTCACACATTTTTAAGGCTAATGATATGATACTAAACATATTGTTTTTAAAGTGCTCTTTTAAAACAATAACAATATATAATAAACCTTATCACACGTTTTTGATGCTAGCAGATGTATAGTATGTCTGTATTTGGCTGTACTGCAATTGCTTCTCAACCATCTTTTTGTTTTTAGTACTTTCCTATTTATCTCTATTTTAAACAATGCTACAATAAAAATCATTTACCTGCTCCTTTGTATACCTCTACACTGGTGTTCTAAAGATAAATTCTTGGATTTGTAAATGCTGGATGAAATAGTTTTCATACTTCTGGATTCAGCTCTGACATATAAAGATCTTGGAAGTCATCACTTCCAATCTCAGGACAAGAAAATAGGGTGAACAGACTGAAAAGGGACAACTTTTCTTGGATACTTCAGAGAACTGAGGTTGCAGAATAGAGCACCTCTCTGAAATCAGTAGATACATGTCACTCTTGAGTCCGAGTTACTATATGCTTATCTGTAGCAGAACCTGCTAAAGCCATAATCTGATAAAAACATTTCATGCTTTGGGCACTTGTCTGGTTCGGTTAGTAGAGCATGTGACGCTTGATCTCTGTGTTGTAAGATTGAGCTCCACACTGGGTATGGAGATTACTTAAAAAAATAAAATATCTGGAAAAAAAAGAAAACAAACATTGTGGGGCACCTAGATCGCTCATTTGGTTACGTGTGTAGTGGTTTTGGCTCAGGTCATAATCTCAGATTGCGGGATCAAGTGCCCTCCCAAAAAATCAGGCTCTACACTCAGTAGGGAGTCAGCTTGAGATTCTCTCCCTCTCCTTCTGTGCCTCCCCTCCTCTCTCAAATAAATAAACAAATCTTTTAAACAATTTTAAAACCACATTACATGTTAATTATAACAAATTACTGGAGGCTGAGTATGGACTGGCACGGGAGTGAGAAATTGCTGAAGTTGCAAACTTATGGTGTGAGAGGGTAGAGAGGAAATAGGCATGTGGCACACTTTGATGGGTTTTGTATTCAGGAAACACATCAGGTTCTCACAATGAAGGGCCAAAAGATCCCCTCATAGCTGTGATGCATAATGAGGAAGGGTAATTTAAATAGTGCTAGTATATTCTCCATAAAATAGCTAATTCTCCAGGGGTGGGGAGGAAGAAAAAACAAACAAAACTTTACCAGGGCCTTATCTCACCTGAAGGAAGAGCATTTTCCTGACATCAGAGTCTCCAGGGTATTGTCCTATCTAAGGGGAGGGGGGAAAAAAGACTAAGAAACACCTGTGAAGGTCACTGCCAAGGAACATAGCCCCATTTTAAAAATTTGTTTAATTACAAGGTTATAGAAGGCTGTCCTCCCCACTCCTTACATCCCCCCTCCAAAAGAGTACACACTGGTGAGAAATTGTCATTGCTCATGTGTTTAATTGACCTTCTCTTTCTGTTCCACTGTGTGTCACTTTTCCCTTTTCCAAAGCTATCACAAACTTATTCCAATAATTATAAGAAGAATAAATAAGGGAGTGCAGAGTGCTTTGGACAATTCCGTTCCATCCAATCAAAAAGGAATTATGATCTTCATCAAGAACAGGTCAATAGCATCAAATTAAATAATGAATGGAAAACTATCATATTAAAATTGTTTTCAGTAAGTACCTTTTTCAACTTCTTACTGCATGAAAGAGAATATTTTTGGTAACAATGTATGAAGTTAGGAAGATTTGAATAGAGGTTACCCCATTCTGTAGAAGTTCTCAGTTTCATCTAGAACTGTTTTTCCTACTCAATCCTTCTGTTGTTGCCATGCACATATGTTTTTCTGATATTTCAGTTATATTATGAGTACAAATGTTCCAATGCCTGTCATTCTGATGTTAAAATTAGTGTAATCATCAACCTTTATAAAAAAATTTCTTTTCCTTGGCATTTTATTCAAAAATTTCCAATGACTTCAATGTTTGACTGACAGTAACTATGTAGAGCCATTTATTTGTGAGTCATAAGAAACTTAATGTCAGACATTAGTGAAATTCTAATGATAGAAAATTTATTTTATAGATATATTTGTAAAATATTTTTAGTATTTCATACCCAGAAAACTTTCATGCCATTATTTTTCTAATACTTCATGTCATTTATTAAAATGTGTACCAATGAAGTTTAAATTGCACATTCTAATTAGCCAATTGACAATGATAATAACCAATAATTCTTGGTTATTGGTAACAAGAATATACAGGAAGTGGCTACCTTCATATGTGGGAAGGTGAAAAAGAGCAAATATAAGATTTTTAAAGAATTTCTTGCTTTGTATAATGGCCTCTCATTCAAACTGAGCAACTTTCAAGAAACAGTTATGAAACACTAAGGCTTCTAGGACCTTATTGGAATTTATTCAGTGAAGCCTGTCACTTAGTGTAAAACTATCATAGTCACTCATACCCTTTCACTTTAAATACCGTAATCAATGATAAACCTACTCCTTTACAGGAGAGTCTAGTGTCCTGTACTGCTGGACTGTGCTACATATGTATGTATGTAGCACAATACACTGCAATATGTAGTGTATTGACAAATTTTGATTTTAGGAAGTTTTTTTTTGTAATGAGTTTTCTGTAGTTTCCTTCTCATGTTTTCTTTTTTTCCCAGCATGAACATTTTCCTTCCTCCCTCCCTCCCTCCCTCCTTATCTCCCTTCCTTTCTATTTCCTTCCTTTCCTTCTTTCTTCCTTAATTTTCCTTTCTTGTCTTTCTTCCATAAATACGTACCAAAATCTTTATCGGTACTAGGTATCATGATAGGTGCTATGGTTAAGATGATTAAAATAGAACCTTTCTTTCTAAAGACTTCAGCCCACTTGAGGAAAGAGACATATTATCAGTAAAATACAGTGCTTTTTAGAGGGGCCATGAGAGCACATCAGAAAGGCAGATAACTCAGTTACAGAAAGGGGAACAGGAGAAATAGACATTGTGTCTCTTCTAAAGCTTGCAGCTTACCCTAGAAGAATGTGGATAGGAAGGAAAGCTGTTTTAGAAACAGGGTGCATTATGTGTAAAGCCACTGAAGAAGGGGCCAAATACAATTCCTAGATTTAATTTTAGCAGTCAATATTGCATATTTCAGTTTTCAATTGTCATATATGAATAATGGTTAATGTATTAAGAGAGCATAGATGTAGAGCATTTCCATCACCAGAAAAAGTTCTTTTCAACACTTTTGGCCTAAAATTTAACATTGTAATCACTCTGTATTTTCAGTACCAATCAACTTTCCCAATGAGTTCTTGCCGTAGTATCCAACAATCTTTCCATTTTATTGAGACCTACAATTCATTATTCTTCTCGCTTTTATAACTCTCTCACTTTCCCCATGCCATCATTTTCTTTCTTTCCCAGTTTAAATATTGCAGTCAATTTTTCTCACATATTGAATGTGATCTCAACTTCCTTATGCCCATGTATTGCTTCTTTGCTTTCCATATTTGCTTGATAAAATCACAATTTCAATTATCCATCTCTGCCTATACCTACACTTGAACTACACAAGCTGACCAACCTCAGGAAAACCATATAGCCATTCAAACTGCTCACACATTATTATGTAATCACTAATTACAGGTGACTTTTTCATAATGATTCACAATCATACTTTATTCCTCCAGCCCATTTATTTTCCCACTCTCTTGGATAACTATAACATATGTTCTCCAAACTTCCTCAAACCTCTGCTTCTCTCTTGACTTAATCCACTCTGAAAATAAAATCAATCAGGAAAGAACTTTGAATAGCTTTCTCTACGAGGTCTAACAATCCACCTGCACTAGGTTCTGCTCTCTCTTCTATTATTTTGGATGAAGTCTCTATGTTTAAAATGAATGCCAGCACTTACACTTGGTTACTAGAAATCATTCTTTATCATTTACTCAAGGACTAGAACAAAATTTTCATGATCACTCTCTTGAATCATGAACTTTCCCTCTCCTCCTCATGCAAAAAGCTCCCATATTTTAAATGGAAATCCACTTGACCCCACCAGCTTCTGTAATTACTCTATTTCTCAATTCTCTTTGTAGAGAGGACTTCAAATATTCTGTGTTCACACTTTTCAGTTCCTTTTCTATTGTCACCTGACCCAACCGCAAATGGCCAATCACAGTCGTGAAGCTGCAGAAATTGTTCATAATGTCATTTAAAAAAACTCCCTATTGCTAAACCCAGTAATCAATTCTAATTACTCTAGTCAGTAAAACTCACTATAGCATTTGACATGATTGATCTGTTTCTCTCTCTCTCTTTCTTTCTTTCTCTGCTTCCAGAACAAAGCAACTTTTAATTTCTCTTCTTATTTAATTATCCTTAGACTTCTTAGCTGGTTCTCCTTCATTTCTCAGACCTTTAAGCTCTGCACTACTCTGGGAATAAGTCATTAGGTTCTTCTCTTTTCTCCCACCTACCCCCTTATGTGAACCTGTGCAATTTCTTAGTTCTAAACAACATCTATATGCTGACAACTTCCACATTTACATTTTTTTCCACATTTACATTTTTACCAAAGAACAATCTGGCTGTCTATATGATTTCTTCACTTGGGTGTTTAATAGGCATCTTGAACTTAACATCAAAGTCACCATCTGCTTTTCCTCCTTAAAGTCTGCTCTAGTCATTATCTCTTGGTTCTCTTATTCTATCCTTATCATTTATTGTTTTCTATCAGGTTGGCCAGGTTTCTATTCTTTAAACATTCCCAGAATATTCTTACCTTTTGGCTGGAACACACTTTATGTAGATTTACACTGTCCTGCTGTCTCACCTGTGTCTAGGTATCTGCTCAAATGCCAGCTTCTCAGTGAGACCTCCTCCCTAAGATTCTTATATTTTTCCTGATTTTTTCTTTATAGCGTTTATCAACATGCTACACATTTTTACTTTTTTAAAAAGGTTTTATTTATTTATTTGAGTGAGAGAGAACATAAGAGGGGAGAGGGTCAGAGGGTGAAGCAGACTCCCCATGGAGCTGAGAGCCTGATGTGGGACTCGAACCTGCGACTCTGGGATCATGGCCTGAGCCAAAGGCGGTCACTTAACCAAATGAGCCACCCAGGCGCCCCCCACATTTTTGCTTTTTAAAAAGACTTTTCATGAAGAAAGAAATATAAATGTTATGAGGTATATACGCATTTCTCTATTTTGTCATCTGCGTGTGAGAAGAAGGGCATGTATAGGTATTCTTCCACAGTAAATACTGCTGATTGGTCTATCAAAACAATTTTTGTTCCTGGACTCATGGTTGCTAAGTAGCATATATATATATATGCTATATATGCTTTATATATATATATATTAAAAAATATATGTATATATTTTTTTTGCCTCCTCTATATCTATATTTAACTTTTTGTTATCTGGATCCTGGGTAGGATAGCAACCCCTTTAACTATGAAGAGTAATGCCCTCTAAGCCTATGTGGAAATATACTAAGATTGCAAAAAAGAGTGAACAGAAAATAGGAGGAAACCCAAAAGAGTAATGCATCAAAAATCTGAGGAAAAATACGGCTTAAAGGTGGAAGGAAGTTGACTGGTTTCTTCAAATAAACAAGCTGCAGGGAAATAAAAAAGATAAGAAAAGAGAACCTATAGATTAATAATGACTTAAGAGATGAATCAACAAATTGAAAATTATGTCCCTTTTTAGATTCTGATTCAAAAGAAATCTTAAAAATGTATGAGATAATAAGAGAAATTTGTAGTTACATGTATAAAAGGATATTTTTTGCTTTAGAGATACATTAAACATATTTACTAATAAAGTATGATGTCTGCAATATGTTTTAAAATAAGACATTGGAGGGAGATAGCATGCGAAGAGATATATGAAACCAGATTGACCATGAGTTGGTAATTGTTGAAGCTTGGTAATAAAGGCATGAAGATTTATTATACTCTATATCTTTGTATATGTTGGAAATTTTCCATAATAAAAGTTGAAAAATATGGAGGAAACAGTGATGAACATTCCACTGAAATATATTTGGGACAATGAAATGTATGCACTGTATTTCATGTCATTTTATCAGTTATATAATAGAGCAATGGCTGCATTAAAGTTAATAAGATATGAGTGGTAAAGAAAACAAACAGAAATATGGAGTAGATAAATGAGGCAACACAGCACTTTAGAAATGTGCCTTAAATTGCTTTTATTCCTGCAACCAATATCCATGCAGATCATGAGACATATGTTCACCAAGTGCATAAGGTAGCATGTATAGTCGCCTAAACTCAGAAAATAAAGATGAATTTCAAGATGAAAGGTCTGTTGTTTAAATTAAGCGATAGATGGTGAAACTGGATATCTTATGTTTAGCCAGAAGAATAGATTTCATTTTTACCCTTATTTCCTACTTTCTGGCTGGGGGGGGAGCAAAACACAATTTTAGAAAAAGATAAACAAAGGGTCCGTTTGATTTTTTTCACACACTTGCTTACCAATGTTTAAGATATGTTAAAAAAAAAAAAAGAACCCTATGACCACCACCATTTTTCAGTTAGAAAATAATAACTATTACGTACATAACATATCAATGGAGGTAGGGACTACAAGAGAGATATTGGCATGATGTATTTGTTTATTTTTTTATTATGTTATGTCAGTCACCATGCCATACATCATTAGTTTTTGATGTAGTATTCCATGATTCATCGTTTGCATATAACACCCAGTGCTCCATGCAATACACACCCTCCTTAATACCAATACCCCCACCTACCTCCCCTCTGAAACCCTCAGTTGGTTTCCATAGTCCATGGTCTCTCATGGTTCCTCTTCCCCTCTGATTCTTTCCTTTATCAAAAGTTTTATAACAAGGTTAGCAAGTGGGGACAGGGAATGTACATATCAGTGAGATGGCCTCGGCCAGAAGAACTGCTTGGGACTCCTATCTGACACTCTCCAGACTGCCTCAGAGCCTTTTCTATTTTTGAAAGAGGGTGACATGGATGGTAGGTCACAACATTTTACAAGGGAAGGGCCGATGCTTTCCACTCTGTCTCTATCTTCTGCTGTCTTCTGAGTGTCCATGACTTCCCTTACTACTCTCCTCCTTCATTTCTGAGTATGAAACCTGGAACCTGAGGCAGAGAATAAAAACAGAAAATTTTAACTAGACTGTGACTAATTTATACATCACAAATTGATTCATTAATCACTGGATTGGACTAAATTTAACTGAAAGCAACTTATCTGTCATTAGACAGACTGGGGACTCAGAGTCAAAGATTAAAAGTCAGCTCTAAAAATAAAGAATAGCCCAATTTCTAAATCTGAATTAGCAAATGAACTAGTTAGTTAAGCCTCTTTGAGACAACTGTAGGAAAAGATTTTTAATAGAAAACAAGAAATAAGGTATGATATCCATAAGGTAATTTGGGATTAGGGGTTAGATTAAGATAAATATTTTATTTAATTCAAGAGATAATCATGTTTAAGAGCCAATGATAAAGATCCAATTGAAAGAGATTTTTTTTTTAATTTTTATTAACATATAATGTATTATTTGCCCTAGGGTACATGTCTGTGAATTGTTGGGCTTACACATTTCACAGCACTTAACAGCACATACCCTCCCCAAAGTCCACAACCCAGCCATCCTATCCCTACCCACCCACACCCCCCCCCCTCCAGCCAACCTTAGTTTGTTTCTTGAGTCTAGTAGTCTCTTATGGTTTGTCTCCCTCCCCATCCCTTCCTGTTTCATTTCTCTCCCCCACCCCCCCAAACTCCCGCCTTGCCTCTCAAATTCTTCATATCAGAGAGATCATGTGATACTTGTCTTTCTCTGACTGACTTATTTCTCTTAGCATAATACCTTCCAGTTCCATCCACGTCGTTGCAAATGGCCAGATTTCATTTCTCTTGATGGTTGCATAGTATTCCATTGTATATATATACCATATCTTCTTTATCCATTCATCTGTTGATGGGCATCTAGGGTCTTTCTATAGTTTGGCTATTGTGGACATTGCTGCTATAA